>JARQOC010000003.1:760087964-760475671 GCA_033576535.1 Allobates femoralis
TGGCAAGTAGTGTTCGATCCTGTCCACACACATGTGACAACGCATTTACAACATGCAGCTCCTTCTGAAGTATAAGCTGCAAGAGACAGAAATTATCTATTATATTCAAAGGATTACTATGAGACATCCCCTATATAATAAGGAGCGGAGAGCCAGCAGGTAAAGTAAGGATGGCTCTCGCGTTGGCCTGTCATATTACATGCAAAGGATGCAGAGTCGAGTCGGTATAAAACCGAATTAGAAAATATATAAGAAAATCTGGTATAGTAGATTAAACACTTATGTGCTGAATATTATTATGAACTAGATGGGTAACTGATGCTATTGCATCGGGAGGGCAGTGATGTAACGATGGGGGGGGAGCTCTGTGGCACTGGGGGAAGCAACAATCTCTCTCCCCTGTGTGCTGTCCGTCTTCCCTGTGCTGTCTTCTGCCATCTCTCTCCCCGTTCCCTCCTGTGTTGTCTTCTCCCTTCTGTACTTTCTCCTTTGATCTGTCTCCCCCTGTCCGCTCTCGCTCTCTCCCCCTATGCCGTCTTCTCCCCTCATGTGCTCTCTACTTTAAGCTGTCTTCCCCCGTGCGCTCTCCCCTATGTGTCCTCTTCTTTGAGCTGTCTCCTCCATGCGCAGTTTCTGCCCCCGGTGCATCGTTTCTACCCCCTTGTGTTCTCTTTTCCCCCTGTGGTGTCCAGCGACGTAAGTGCACATGCTGGGTCATGCCGCCACCAACTTTATATTCCCAGGTGTCCAAAGATGGCAGCCATCTGAGCAAGTGCACATGCACGCCAGGTACTGTATACGCATGCGCACTTATACAGACATTGATGTAGTGTAAGCAGCTGCAGTACCACTGGCGATACTGCGCAATGTGACAGTACCGCCAGGGGGCACCATATTTGCACACCCATTACTTGGTTGTGCAAATATGGCTCAGGATACAGGGACAACGGAAGTAAGTGACAGAAGGGATAGCACAAATATGCAAGTAAATTGTTATGTTCAAACTAACTTGATTATAGTATCATAATAATGATAAAAGCCTGATGTTCACTTTGTACTACAATAAATTATATCACTTAAACATGAGCCATCCGGATTCAAAGAAAAAAACATTTTCAGCACACACAAAGTCGAGGTAATGCGAAAAAGTTGAAACTCCATTTATTGTGGTCAATTAAAACATGACAATGGAACTTAGGAGTCATAATAACATGCTTCGAACTCTGTCACTTCTTAGTCATAATGTAACTCATATTCAAAGAGCCCAGAGTCAAATATACAAATTTGCACTTCAGTAAGGAAGTGGATGAACTCCAGTGCCACCTTTAAGTAGCAAGTTCCCACACCAGAGTCAAATAGGTACAGAAATGGCAATGATTGGAAGCACAAACCGAATGAGCAGCAGGTAACCTGCAGCAGGTTACGTTTAACCCTCAGGTGAAGGTTACACAGGCTGAATGACAAGAAAACCAACCATCCAGAGCATCAGGGGTTAATATATCAGGGAAAGATCATTTTTTAGATTTAAACCCTCGGGCCTGCGGGTTTTCAAATTCAGGATCCAATAAGCTTCCTTCTGATGCAAAAGTCGCTTTTTATCACCACCCCTTTTGGGTAAATTAATTTTATCTATAGCTGTTACACACAATCTAGATATATCCCCATTATGCTTCATAAGGAAATGTGACATTTTTTTCACTTGAGCAGCATCCTTTTGCTCCAATATATTCACCCTCTGGGATATTCCTTAATACATGACCTGCACGGTTACTGGTAGCATATAACAAGGCATTCCCAGAGGTAGGTTTTCTGTAAATATCAAAAATGATATTTTCACCATCATGTATGTTCAAATCCAAATCAAGAAATGTACCATACATATTAAGAGTATAAGCCAAGTTTTTCAGCACACTTTTTGTGCTGAAAAAATGCCCCCCCTCGGCTTATACTCGAGTCAGTGTCATGTCAGTGGAGGTAGCGGTGACCGGGGGCTGGAGGAGGCTGGGAGTTCACGGGTTCCCACTCATTAGTGTAATGTAATGTGCTCCACGACCCCCTGCAGGGGGAGTGGTGCACATTACATTACACTAAGTATATACTCATCCCCTCATCACAGTATATGCCCCCCTGCTGCCGCACACAGTAAAATAACAAACCATTTCACTTACCCTCCATCGCTGTTCTGCAGCACCATCTCTCCTCCAGTCTTCCAGCTTATACCAGCATCATGTGACCAGTGCAGCAGTGACATCATTACTATGCGCTGCTCACAGCGTGGGACGATGCTCGAGACAAGCAGGAAGACGAAAGGAGGAGACATGGCGCTGCAGGACAGCGATGGAGGGCAAGTTGAATGGCTTGTTATTTTACTGTGTGCAGCAGCATGCGGGCCATATACTATGATGGGGGCATGTACCGGCATGGGGGGGGCATATACCAGCGATGGGGGCATGTGGGGGCAAAATACAGTCATGGGGGGCACGTACCAGCATATGTGGGGTTCTATACAGGGATGAGGGGCATGTACCAGCATGGGGGGCCATATACTGTGGTGGGGCCATATAGTGATTAGTGCGAGCTACCAGTATGGGGGGCATATACTCTGATGGGGCCATATATTGTAATGGGGGGCCGGTACCAGCATGAGGGGGCATATACAGTGCTGGGGGTATTGTCCAAGCATATGGGGGCCATATACAGTAATAGGGGGAATGTACTAGCATGGGAAGCCATATACTGTGATGTGGGCCATATACAGTGATGACGGGGCATAAAAATGCATGGGGGGGCATATACTGTGATGGGGCCCATACACAGTGATGGGGGTATATACCAGATTGGAAGGGGGCATATGCTGTGATGGGGGCATGTACCAGCATGGGGGTCTACATACAGTGATTGGGGGGGGGGGGTTATATACAATTATGAGGAGCTATATATAGTGATGGGGTGCCTAAATATCAGGATGGAAGGCTATATGCAATAATTCAGTGATGACAGGCTTTATACAGTGATGAGGGGCTATATACCAGGCTGAGGGAACTGCGGCATTTCCCACTCTAAGCTAATACTCGAGTCAATACGTTTTCCCAGTTTTTGGAGGTAAAATTAGAGACTTCGGCTTATACTCGAGTATATACGGTGATAGGACTCATATTGTAAAAGGCAGTAAAAAACATGTTACATGGGTTATTGTTGATATTATTAACAAATGATAACATTTTTTGTTTAGGACCAGTCCAGATTATAAGGATATCGTTGGTAAAATGCATATAACAATACAGATTTTCACAAAATGGGTTAAAATCAGGGTAAATATAATTTTCTTCCCACCAATTTAAAAATATATTGGCTATTAAGGGGAACATTTTGCACCCATCGCACAGCCTAATTGCTGTAAATAAAACTGGTCAAGGAAGGTAAAAAAAGGAGATTTTTGTGTACTCACCGTAAAATCCTTTTCTCTTAGCCTCTAATTGGGGGACACAGACCGTGGGTGTTATGCTGCTGTCCACTAGGAGGCGACACTAGGCAATATCTGAAAAAGAGTATTTGGCTCCTCCTCTACAGCATACACCCCCTGGCAGGAGCCATTCCAAACCAGTTTGTGCTAAAGCAGTAGGAGAAGACGACAGTGACAAGGAGCAGGTCACAAAAAAACAAGGCGACTATCAATGATCCCGATAAAGCGTAGAGCTTAACAGAAGATACTATAAAGCTCAACGAGCGTAGAGCCTAAGGGAGAAGGCGCATATACCGGAAAGCATCCTAAAAAGGAAACAATACCACAAATCCTGATACGGACAACAGGGTGGGAGCTGTGTCCCCCAATTAGAGGCTAAGAGAAAAGGATTTTACGGTGAGTACACAAAAATCTCCTTTTCTCCTTCGCCTCATTGGGGGACACAGACCGTGGGACGTCCTAAAGCAGTCCCTGGGTGGGAGAGAATATTGTTATAAACTCTTGTAAAAAACGCACTACCGAGGTGGAATATTGCCGCCTAGGGAATACGTATACCCGGATTTGCGTTATTTAACGCTTGAGTATAGACGTCAAAATGATCACCAAAAATAAGACTAACTCAGACGGCTGGCGAGCACACCTGTGTGTACATAGCCCAAAGATCTAGAATACTCCTGTCCAAGGAGTAGAGAACCTCGGTATTCAATGATCGAAAAAAAAAAAAAACTATACCATATCTAGCCAGCAGTTCTAGCCAGCAGTTCTAGCCAGCAGTTCTAAGGCAGTAGACCTGTGACCGGGGAACCTGGCATAGTCCCTTGGTATCATTCTGAAGAAAGAAATGACCTAGAGAGTCCGGCCTCTGCATGTGTGGAAATGTCCAAACAGGCACAAGGGTGTGGCAGAGAGACAGAATGTACCCAACGTCACTCAATGCCCTGGTATGAAGCACAGGGATGGAAGAAAAAAGACTTGCAGGTGGGATGAAAAGACCACCTTCATAAGGGTGACCGCGTAGGTCAAAGCACCGTTAAAGGTGGAGGAAAGGCTGCAACTAGGAAATGCCACAGCCGAACAGTATGAACCGGTACTGGTAATGGAAGTGTCTCCAGAAGACACATAGTTCTGGGAACAGCGTATGAAAACTTCGAGAAAACAGCAAGGAACTTGAGAATAAAAAAAGAGATAACCGAAGCTGGAAGCACAAGAGGACGCAGAACCAGCATCTAAGGTGCATACAGCGATGGCAGCCGGAGAAAAAACTCTGTTCTCTGGTAACAGGACCAGAGTGGAACTTACCTAAGAACACCTGTGAACGTCCCGGCAAGGGTGGCTAAAAACCAAGGGTATACCCAGGAAGGTAAGCCATGATGCGTGGAAAACCACTGCAAGTGAGAAATAGGCCTTTTGTCATATACACACCAATATATATACATATATACATACATACGTAAACATCCATGCCCATGGATGCCCAAAACCACAGAATGTGAAGGAGAAAACCCCCAAACCTATGGGGTCTGCCGGTGAGGACAGGACATCAAACGTCTGGTAGAATAAACCATGAACAGTAAACCTAGACGGAGAACAAGGCGACGACTGCTGTCAGCGACACGTCGAGGTAGATGAAACCACTGGACTGTCTGGGTGGAAAGTGGGCCCAAAGGAGAGAAGGCACTCCGATGGATATGATTGTGCGTGCATCCGAGAAGGGTATGCAGATAGAAACATACCAGGGAAAGAACTGTATTCAGGAGCGGATTATCGTATCCGTGCCCAGACTAGAGAACTCGAGGAAGCCAAGACCCGTTGAAAGAAAAAACCTCTGACTAACGACAGTCAGACAGGATAAAGACGGCCCCACTGGGGAAAAGATCTGCCCAGAGTATCACATGACTGTTGAAGTAGCCTAACTGGAGATTACATGTGACAAAGAAGATGTATTCAGCTTCGTCAGATGGAACTGATGAACCATCCGTAATCCGGGAAAAAAACATAGGCGAGAGTCACTATGACTGAAGATTAAGAAGATGTCTGTACCCGGGCAGTTTTGCGTTGGTAGACAGCTGTGCTTACCACTAGGTCACGGCAGCTATATATCGTTTTCAATCGCAACATCGTAGCTCCAGTGGATAGCTCTTCAAGCGATCTGGAACAAAGGGAGCCTCTCTGACTATATTAAGGCGTATGGAATACAACTGGTCCTGAGAGGCGCGCCGATATTCTGCTCTCGTTCCGGGTGGCAGAGCTGTACTCTGTATGCCTGATGTGAACCAGCTGGTTCGGCGATCGTTAGTGCGCTACAACCCAGGGCCCATTGGCGGCTGGGGAGACTGCAGTTGTATCAGGAACTGTGCCATGTAGTCTGTGGCATTGATTCAGCTGTTGCGATAGCCAACAGTATGCTGCAACCCAGGAGCCGGAGACGACTGGGGGAGATCGAAAAATTGGCCCGGAGCTATGCTATGCGCAGCAAGCTCAGATATCCATTGTGAGGAGCTTGATGTTGAAGCGTCTGTGGCAAGTCGTCCATAGGGGAGATCGGAACGCATAGGAACCGTCGCCAAGGACTGCATCCGTCATAGCAGGGGGAGATCGGAACACAGAGGAACCGTCGCCCAGGACTGCATCCATCATGGCAGGGGGAGATCGGAACGCATAGGAACCGTCGCCCACGACTGCATTCATCATGGCAGGGGGAGATCGGAACGCATAGGAACCGTCGCCCACGACTGCATTCATCATGGCAGGGGGAGATCGGAACGCAGAGGAACCGTCGCCCACGACTGCATTCATCATGGCAGGGGGAGATCGGAACGCCGAGGAACCGTCGCCCACGACTGCATCCATCATCACAGGGGGAGATCGGAACGCATAGGAACCGTCGCCCAAGGCTTCATCCAATGTGGCCGGAGGAGGTACGAGGAAGGAACACCCCGCATTTCCACTTGTTGTGGTTTGCGGGAAATCAGTACGCCAAGGCCCATCGTCCTTAGTAGACGCAACTTTCCGGGGATGGCGAGACAACTGGGTGAAAAAGGCTGTGTTCGGAGCCTTAAACCCTTTGTTCCACGTGGAGAATAGATGGCTAGTCAGTGCAAGGGAGAAGCTTCTGCATCCTGAAGTCTCAGTTTGCATACAAACAAAAAAACCCGTGATGGGTTCCGTAGGGGCAGGTTCTGCCTTACTCATGCATGCCAAGCGCCCATCCTGAAGGTAAAGCTTTCACAGTCATCACGGCCGTACAATGCTTGCTGCAGGAATGAGGACGTGCGTGCTGAATTTAGTAGATCTGGGACCAGGCCTCGCTCGCGTAGGGCGGTGTGCTGAGGGATAGAGCGACCCAGTTGTGCTGTGCAACTGTTGAAGGATCTTCCGAGTGAGGAAGAGCGGGGACCGTACATACGGCCATGCCGTGCACCGGACGGCCCACCTGAGATTCATGCGGCCAGAGTTGGGTCTGAGTAGATTACGGAGACTGGTAGAGCCTGCTCCAGGTTGGACCTTGCGTAGCACTTGCACATGTTCTCAATCCACCTGCATGACAGGAGCGGCGAGGGGCCCTCCTGTTCCACGTCCAGCAACCCAGCATCTTGATGTTGTGTAGCTTGGGGAGGTAGGCCGGGTAGGCTCCTGATGTCTGAACTCCGACCGGAGACTCCACCAGAGGAAAAAGAAAAAACATACGGCACTCTTAACCTTGACCCAGCACCCCGCCAGAGGGGGGCTGAGGAAGGAGTAGGGTATATAACTGGGAGTTCTCAAAACTGCACCCCAACAGAGGAAAGCTGAGGGAGGAGCATGCAAGGCGCCTCAGGTGCCAGAGATCCGTCCTTGAAAACTCTGTGTGAGAGGGGATAGTGATCCCAAAACTCTGCGTCTCCGGAGTCCGGAGGGGTCCAGAACCGAGGAGGAACCGTCCATTGTGTGAGCGCTGGGCTCCCTACAGGAGCTGAGTACAGGTCCTTTGCAGGAAGATCAGCTGTGTTTGTAGGCCGGGTGAAAGGAAGAACCTCGAGATCCTGTCGACCTACCAACGGTAAAAACCGTGAAACAAAGCCCCTGAGAGTGATCCCCTTGTTAAATAGAAATCATGGTGAGCTAGCGAGGGCAGCTGGGGCTGAAGATTACCGTCTAGCGGTCCGGAGAACCGGCGCTATACTGTCACTCAGAGGCCCAACTGTTGGTACTGAAGAAAGATGCTGGACAGTCCTGAGAAGAATCAACTTCTACGCAGCTGTCCAAATGTGGTTGACAAAGGAAAAACGTGACAGAGTCGTGCAGTCTTGAAATATGACGACTGCAACAGCACCCCCAACTGCGGGGGGTGAGGGGTGAGTGTGACGGAGATGTAGAAAAATCACTGCTTCAACCCAGCATGCTCACCTGAGGCGAACCTAGAAGAAGCATGTCGGGCAGCTGAGAAGTATCTCGGCTGCAGTCCGAGTACCCCACTGTGGATGGCCTAGGAGGTCGGACCATCGTTTGGCGGGTCGACCAAGGAATGCCCTGAGATAGATGGTAATAGGGGCAAAGCCTCATGCCTTATGAGACATGGACAAAGTTGTCCACATTACGGCAGTACGTCAAAGGTCTCCTGATCCAACCACATTGCCATATACTATAGGCACTGTATGCTCAACTGCAGTCCCCACTAGAAATACCCCCCTAGTAGGAGAGGTTTTGTCTATGGGAATAAGCAAAAATTCCAGCTTAAACTCCTGACTGCAAGACTTAATAGTGTATACATACACAGACTGAGAGGGGGAGGGTGGGGGGTTGAGAGAGAGAGAAGCAGCAGGAATCAACTGCTGAATAAGTGCTGCTGTGCTGGAGAAGAAAAACAGTAGAAAATACACCACAGTGACATATGCAGGGTGTGCATTAATAAGTAGCTAAGCAATAGCTAGTTCCTGGAGGAGACCTACTTGTAGGGCTCCTGTAGTAGCTGGGATTGCTCCCCCAGACTTCCCTATGAGATGGCAGCGGTGGGAAGATTGGTGCCTTAAATCGCTCAGCAAGCACCTGCTGAGCGGAGCTGCGATTCACAGCCCCCTTATCAGCTGTGGCCCGAGAGGAGCGGCTCCGTACGGAGTTGTATCAACAACGGAGAAGGGGAATAAGGGGGCGTGGTTGAACACGCAGAAAGACTCGCAAGGAGCGAGGAGCGCCAAACCACTGTCCCGCCCCCCGCATGATGCGCTCTGTGATGCAATTTCGGGGGCGTGCGGGGGGCGTGCCGGCCAGCGCTAGGCCGAAGCCGGGGCCTAGATTAATTCTCGGCCCCGAAAAAGAGTAGGAGACGGCGCGGAGGACTAAAAAGTCGCCGCATCTGCCGCAGGGGGAAGGCGGAGGCGAAGCACGGACCCCAAAAGTGGGTCCCTGATGACTAGGCCATAAAGGGGCTGTGGATGCATGAGGATTCCTATTGCATCCACAGGCAGGGAAAAGCAGGGGGTACATGCAGGCGCACGGGGGGGGGGGTAATGAGGCAAACAAGGAGCCCTTTTGGTCCCTGTGCGATCCATATGGGAGCCCCGCACTCCCCTTCTCCCTTTCTGTGACCGGATCCCTCCGGTCAGTAAGCCTGCTGCAGCCTCCGGAGGGCTCTGTGGCAGGCCAGGACCCTGTGGCAACATACCTGGAACCTCGACCCGAGAGGTTAGCTCTCCCATGAGCTATCCAGCATGGTCTCCTGACCATGTGCAGATGAGGAAGGAGTATGGAGGAACAGCCTCGACTTGCATCCAGAGAGTTACCATCTGGAGAGTATGGAGGCTGCAATACTCCCTCCTAATGTTATGTCCTCTTGAGAGGAAAGTAAAAAGTAAAAAGTAAAAAATAATAAAGAAAAAAGGAAGAGAGAAAATAAAGAGGTCTGCACTCCTAAGACACTAAGCAAAAACTGGTTTGGAATGGCTCCTGCCAGGGGGTGTATGCTGTAGAGGAGGAGCCAAATACTCTTTTTCAGATATTGCCTAGTGTCGCCTCCTAGTGGACAGCAGCATAACACCCACGGTCTGTGTCCCCCAATGAGGCGAAGGAGAAAAATATATTTTTTTTAACAGAAATGTATTAGTACAATGATGACCTCAATTAGACTCTCAGAGCAATTTGTGTATTTCTACAACTGGTCTTTTAATGCAAAAATTGCAAGTTGGTGCGGTATTGAAGAATATGTTTGGACATCACAAGTTAACCAGATATGGAGCGATGACTACATTTTATAACTGGTTTAGAACATGTTTGCTATCCCGCAGATAGCTTAGTGATTTTTGGACTAAGGGCTGTAATCTATCATCAAGTCACAGATGATTTTCCAGGAGGGAATTCACACCTGAAACGATAGGGGAGGGAAAAGGTATTTATGGGATTTCAGTAGTGCATAGATCAATGGGATTTTTGCAGTTGGAGGGCTCATATATTCAAGCTTGTTTACTCGTAATACAACCTAAAGCAACTCATTCATTGAACAAAATACCTAGTTGTTTGTGTAAGATTAGATTTTAATTTATAGTAAGTTTTTGTATCACCCAAAAGTTGTTACAACTCCCTCTCTTATAAACCAGCATCCAAGATCACTACCAATCCCTCATTTATTTATTGTAGTAGCACATTTGTCATCTATAGATACATTGTATTGTATAGAATTTGAACTATGAAGGTAGTACTACAAGAACTTTACGGAGACGGACATCAGAACTTTTATTCAAAACCAGACCACCCAGAGTTTCCTTATGAAGCATACAGCAACATTTCCTTATGAAGCATAATGGGGATATATCTAGTTTGTGTGTAACAGCTATAGATAAAATTAATTTACCAAAAGGGGCGGTGATAAAAAGCGACTTTTGCACCACAAGGAAGCTTATTGGATCCTGAATTTAAAAACTCGCAGGCCCAAGGGTTTAAATCTAAAAAATGATCTTTCCCTGATATATTAACCCTTGATGCTCTGGATGGTTGGTTGTCACTCAACCTGTGTAACCTCCATCTAAGGGTTAAACATAACATTACCTGCTGAGGTTACCTACTGCTCATTCGGCATGTGCTTCTAATTATTGTCATTTCTGTGCCTATTTGACTCTGGTCTCTTTGAATATGAGTTACATTATGACTAAGAAGTGACAGAGTTCGAAACATGTTATTGTGACTCCTCAGTTCCATTGTCGTGTTTTAATTGACCACAATAAATGGAGTTTCACTTTTTTTCAATTACCTGAACTTCATGCTGGAATTTTTTTTCTTTGAATCCGGATGTCCTCCAGAGTCCGACTGCCTGACTCCTTTTCTTGCACAGACTAAATGTGGACCTCCCAATGAGAATTCATGTGATGAGCTGAACTTTCTTTCTACGTGTTACACAGGAGCCATATATGAGGGAGTCGGAGGTTTGGCTTACCGACTCCACAGCCCCGATTACACAATCTGCAATATAAATAGCATGTCAATACCTGTAATATTCTGTCACTTACAATGCGCTGACTCTGCACAGCTTTATGGTGGGTTAACACGCTTCAATATCGTTGCGACATCGAACTCAATGGCGGAGGCGATTTAGTACTCGTTTCTCCGCATGATCGAAGTTTACACGCTGCGATATCGAAACAACGTCCTGCGATGTCTACGCCTCCCAATCCAGGATCGCACACTTAACATGGGAGTGAATGGGTGACGTTTCAAATCGCATCGTAGTTGTGCGTTTACACAGCACGATCCGTCTTCAATCTTCCTTCAATATCGGGGCATTGAATAGAACGCTCATTCAATCCCCGATATCGCATTGACATCGTTCCTGCATCGTATTGGACGTTCACACCATACAACGCAGGCACGATTTCGGCTCCGACGATTGAACCACGTGACTTTTGATTGAAATCGTACTACGATATCGCGACGTGTAAACCCGCCATTACAGAAAACCCCTATAATCTGTCCCAGGAACTTTAGGAAATGAGGTACAAGTCCACATATAGAATATGCTAATGCAAAAACCACTGGTACCTCTTTAAACTCGCTGTACTCTTCTTCTGGCATGATTTTCTCCATGGAGTACCTCGCCCGGACACGCAGCGACCCTGGCTCTATACCTTTTAGTGGTATATGAGAACTGAGCTGAAACCATTCATCTATTGCGTGTCCTTTTTGCAGCCGATTTAGCTGACAGCGCATGAATACTAAGAGGAAGGTGAGATAGGCACATGAGATATTAAGAAATGTGCAGCCATCACCACTGAAGCAGAGGACGCTACTTACATATGTCAGGATCTTTGCTTTTCTTGGTTTTGTTACTTAGGCTAATCTCAAACCTATTTATGTCCATTGATAAGTCACTTGAAAAGAAAAAGAATCATGTCAGAAACTCGGTCAAAAAAAAGTCAGCCTCCTATGCAAAATTTTTCTCTCTATGTAATCTTACAATCGCAATAACCTTAATTTAAGAACACGTATCCTCAAACATAAATGGATTGTTCCTCATAAGACACCCGGCGTAATAGCCAATATTAGGCAACCAACAGCTTAACGGGAGTCAGTCACCCCACAAATGGCAATTAAATTGCCTAAACATTTAGGGAGGGCAGCTAGACCATATTAAAATCATACTCTGCAAGAATTATTTATTCAAAATCAAATTTTGATATGCAAATGAGGGTACTTTGTGGCACCTTTGGCTTGGTCTATGCCTTGGTTCACCACAACGACCTCCTCTGAGCATAATAAACCTTACCTTGATTGACTTGTTTATAACATCCGAGTGATGACTGTGCCTCCTACCTGCGCTCAGACACCGGATGATCTCAGTGGCATACACACTATGGCTGCAGGCGTCATGCGAGGTCTCATCAGGCAGAGAGTTTGACTTGTCTCTAATGCCCAGAGCAATGTCAGGTATCGGCTTTATTGTGCATGTAGGAGGGTGTTATGGCGCACCAACACATAGGCCACACCAGTAGTGAACCGAGGCACTCACAGCATTTGCACATTAATTAAAAGCTGATGTTTAATTAAAATATTAACAAGCTATACTCGCCAAGTATGATTTAAATAAGGGTTAGGTGCCTTTTATACAGGTGTAGGAAGCTTCATTGCTATCGGGGGGGGGGTGACAGATTGACTTGAACTGACAATAACAACCAGCTAATAATCTAGCCAGAGGAGATGGGCAAGGAGGCAGGACACACTATGTGCAATCTGATGCAGGAATACATAAATTATAATAGCCTCTCACCTTATGGTGGTTCTGCGAAAAGAAAAGATAATGGAAACAACTGTATTAAGGCTTCACCGGGGCCAATAGGGTAATGCTGTACCACTTGTTAATATGTGGAGCTTTATTCTGTAAATTAGCCTTGGTTGTAAAGTTATGGGCTATTCATTCTGGCACTTGTCTCCTGACAACTCTGAACAGCACTAAATCTAAACTCTGTTGTCACCTCCATATTAAAAATAAATTGTCAGAAAACTTACTCAAAGAAAAACTCTTCTGACCAAACAGGGTTTTGGCCGTCCCTGGCGTGCGTCTTTGCTACCTGTACACTATTCAGGTAGATGTTACAATATGGACTGGTGAAATGTTTGACTGGGAGCTTGTGAGCTTCTTCTATGTGCAAAAGAAGACTGCTGACCTACAGATGGGGGGAAAAAACAACATAAAATGTACATAACACAATGGAAAAATGGACAAGACATGCGTTATGAAAAGATGGTAAAAGTGGGGCAGAGTACCACATATCTTAAAGGGATCCAATCAGCATGTATGACATATAGAAGTAATGGTATATAGCTGCATATGTGCTCATTCCCCAGTAAAACTATACAAGTTTTGTTCTTTATTCCGATATGCCAGTCATGTGACTGCTCTGCTCCAGGGCAGGCTCCGGCGCCGACGTCACCGACAGAAGGCATATCAGTTGCTGGGACCCGCTCCGGCCCATTGCTAGCTAAGCTTTTGCATGACTTCAGATGCAGAGAAGCATTGAACGGCCGAGGAGGGGAGGCACATAAAGGAGGCGGAACAGAGGAGGCTAGAGGTGGCACAGAGCGGGCTGGAGGTGGAGAGGACACCAGGGAGCAGCGAGGACTCATTATTGTGCAAGTCTCTCCCACACCTCCTCCTCACCCTACCCCCTTTCTGTCGGAGTCCCCCAAGGTTCGGTCCTGGGACCCCTACTTTTCTCCATTTACACTCTCGGCCTAGGGCAACTCATTGAGTCCTATGGCCTCCAGTACCACCTCTACGCCGACGACACCCAAATCTACCTGTCCGGCCCTGACATCACCTCCCTACTCTCGAAAATCCCTCAATGCCTTTCCGCCATCTCATCCTTCTTCTCTGCTCGCTTCCTTAAACTCAACATGGACAAAACTGAATTCATAGTCTTCCCCCCAAGAAATTCCACCCCACCTCCCAACCTATCCATCTGCGTCAACGACTGCCCCTTCTCCCCAGTCCCCCAAGCCAAGTGCCTCGGGGTAATCCTTGACTCCTCCCTATCCTTCAAACCCCACATCGAGGTCCTCTCCACATCCCTCCGGCTCCAGCTCAAGAACATCTCACAGATCCGCTCCTTCCTCACCCACGACACCGCTAAAACACTCATCCATGCTCTTATCATCTCCCGCCTTGACTACTGCAACCTCCTTCTCAATGGCCTCCCGGCTAACTCCCTCACACCTCTCCAGTCTATCCTCAACTCTGCTGCCCGACTCATCTATATGTCCTCCCGCTACTCCCCTGTCTCCCCCCTCTGCCAAGCCCTTCATTGGCTCCCGTCTCTCAAGAGATCCCAATTCAAAACACTAACCATGGCGTACAAAGCCATACACAACCTGGCTCCACCATACATCTCCGACCTGGTCTCCCGATACCTACCCTCACGCAACCTCCGCTCCTCCCAAGAACTCCTCCTCTGCTCCCCCCTCATCACCTCTTCGCACAACCGAGTCCAGGACTTCTCCCGGGCATCTGCCTTACTCTGGAACTCCCTACCCGAACACGTCAGACACTCTCCTACCCTGAGTAGCTTCAAATGTCACCTGAAGACTCACTTGTTCCGTCAAGCCTACAACCTGCCATGAGACCCAGGCGAACGCCCCATACCTGACATTCCCCCATCCTACTGTATCCTAACCCACCCCTCATAGACTGTGAGCCCTCGTGGACAGGGTCCCTGCCCCTCCTGTACCTGTACGTCCTGATCGACTAGATTTAGTGTACTTGTTCTGGTCTCCCTCATCCTCATGTAAAGCGCCATGGAACCTAATGGCGCTATATAAATAAATAAATAATAATAATAATAATAATAAAAGTCTCTCCGGACTCATTAACTGTACACTTTCTAAAGTGTTTTGTACAACTTACAGGGGGCTAGAGACATGGGGGACCCCTTCCCTGAATGCAGCAGACACGCTGCATTCAGGCGTGCTTTCACTTTGGAAAGCACCAGGGGGTAACAGGTCTTCTTTAAAGAAAATTTGTCAGCCTGGTTTTTGCTACCTTGCTTGAGAGCAGCATGTTGTAGGCAAAGAGACTCTGAATCCAAGGATGTTTAACTTAGATTACTGGGTGCAGCTGTTCTGACACAATCAAAAGTTTGTTTTATGCATGTAGCAGAGCTGGAAGAGCCGCCCTGCCCACACTAAGCTAATAGAGATTGTACATTAATAGTGAGGTGGCGTGCCAGACTGCCGTGCGTGTGACAAAATAGTCCAGTAATGGTAATCACCCGGTGATGAAGCATTTAGTTTACTTAAATAATAGAACAGAGGCTAATATGAGTGTCACAGTTGATTTTTGTTTTTTAACCCCTGCAGCATGTTGTCCTCATCTTACATAGCAAAAACCTGCTGTGATATTCTTTTTAATTTCACATGACTGGCATATCGCAATAAAAAACAAAACTTGTATAGTTTAACTGGGGAATGAGCACATATGCAGTTATACCGTTACTTCTATATGAGCCGCTTGGAGTCATTATGGAGTAAGCCCCTCCAGACTCGTTAAGTGTACACTTTCTAAAATGTTTTGTACAGGGGGGCAAGAGACATGGGGGACCCCTTGTGTGCTTTTACTTTGAAAAACACCAGGGGGGAGTGGGGGTGACAGGCCCTCTTTAAGAGTAAAATCCATATGTAGATTAGGCTGGAGGTGCACTGGGGGCGTGCGTGCAGAAGCAGTCCAATGACAGACACCGCCCAGTGAGCTTACAGCCTAATTTACAAATGGTTTTTACTTTTACATTCTCATGACTGGTATATTGGACCTCTACAAAAACAAAGGTATCTTATTTTGGTGGGACAACCTCCTCTCCAGCTTTACCATTACTTTTAACAGTGTAAACAACCGCAGCTATCAGTTTACTAAGGATCATTGGTATTTTCTATTTCTATAGCCCAGACTGGTATGGGTGTGATGATTTCCTTTTCGTTTTCAGCATATATTGATGACAATATTAAGTGGAGAGTCAGACCTGTCTAAGCCGTTTATTAGATGAGGCTTGTGTTGTTTTCCGTAGACTGCAAAACGCCTGAAGACTTTTCATCCAATCCTAGTAAAATATGTAGAGAACAGATTGTAAGCAGATCCATACTCATAGTAAATTCATGTTGTATGAATTAGTCTGGATTGTACATGATCAGATACAATTCTACATTACCGAACAGAAAATGGCCTAGAACCAATGCCAAGAGCAACACTGACATGATCTATGTATTACTGTATTGTCTGGCTGGGATTGTGGACAGTCCGCAGTGTTAGCAGCAGATGGAAGCCCTGACATCTCCACTGTACTGATGACATATGGATGTACGCTATGTAACAATAGATCATCGATGTAAGATTGACGTTTTAGACGAGCTCCGGAATTTGATCTAGTCATGAGATTCTCCTTTCCCCAATAAAAGAATCTTTGAGACCCTAAAGTCCACCATACATTAGACGAATGTCAGCCAAACCCACAGATATCGAGTTTGACCGTCAGTCTAATGTGTATGGGAGCCCCAGACACAATTGTTGAGACAAATAGTGACTCGACATGTCTGATTTTGAGTTGCAGTTGTCTGATGACAGCTGTGTCACAGCGCTCGGCCAAACAATGTTCTAGTCATTTAAAGGGGAACTCCGGAGAGATAAAAGAAAAAAAGGAGATTTTTATGTACTCACCGTAAAATCTCTTTCTTTTAGCCTCTAATTGGGGGACACAGGACCATGGGTGTTATGCACTAGGAGGCGACACTATGCATAAT
Source organism: Allobates femoralis (assembly GCA_033576535.1). NCBI lineage: Eukaryota > Metazoa > Chordata > Amphibia > Anura > Aromobatidae > Allobates > Allobates femoralis. The sequence continues at coordinate 760,104,673 of JARQOC010000003.1, forward strand.
CTGAAAAAGATTAACAGTGGCTCCTCCTCTGCAGTATACACCCCTGACCGGCCATAGCCTTAACCAGTTTTGTGCTAAATTCCCTTTTCTAGGAATTTCACTGGCAACTTACTGGTTGCAGTGAAATCATGGAGACATTGTTCCATTTGTACACAGCAACAAGATAGAACAATGTGTCCATGATTTCACTGCAACCAGTAAGTTGCAAGTGAAATTCCTAGAAAAGCTGTCGCGTGTAAAGGTACCTTAACATAGATAATATAACCATGCCTATAGAAAAAAGGCAACTATGTACGAGCTCAAGAAGAATATGAGAACTCAGTATAAAAACAGCCCGAAACGGGCAACAGGGCGGGAGCCGTGTCCCCCAATTAGAGGCTAAAAGAAAGATTTTACGGTGAGTACATAAAAATCTCCTTTTCTCTTTCGCCTCATTGGGGGACACAGGACCATGGGACGTCCCAAAGCAGTCCCTGGGTGGGAAGCAATGGAACGATTATTGTGCAGACAGTCCCCTACAGGTGGGGCACTGCCGCCTGCAGGACACACCTACCCAGACTCGCATCTGCTCAGGACTGGGTATGAAATCTGTAGTGTTTGGTAAACGTGTGTAAGCTAGACCAGGTGGCCGCCTTACACACTTGTTGTGCCGAGGCCTGGTGCCTAACGGCCTAAGAGGCCCCTACTGCACAAGTAGAATGTGCTGTAATACCAGCCGGAAGAGGTGAATTTTTGAGCCTGTAGGCGTCCTGCATGGTGGATTTTATCCACCTAGCGAGGGTAGTTTTGGAAGCTGGCACACCATTGCGGTTGCCTTCCAGAAGAAGGAAGAGGGAATCCGACCTCCAGAAGAGCGCAGTCCTAGACACATAGATACGCAATGCCCTGACAAGGTCCAGCATATGCAGAGCCTTCTCAATCCTATGAACCGATGCCGGACAAAGGGAAGACAAGGAGATCTCTTCGTTGAGATGGAAGGTAGATACAACGTTCGGGAGGAAGGATGGCACCGTACGGAGAACTACCTTGTCCTGGTGAAAAGGATGTCTGCAGGAGAGAGCTGTCAGTCCTGACACTCTGCGTAGTGAGGTGATGGCCACGAGGAAAACCACCTTCTGGAATAGAAGGCGGAGTGGGATTTCTCTAAGGGGCTCAAAAGGTGGTTCCTGTAGTGCTTTCAGCACCAGGTTGAGATCCCACGTCTCTAGTGGTCGTTTGTAGGGCGGAACCAAGCGGGAGACCCCTTGAAGAAATGTCCTGACTTCCGATTTGTTAGCAATGCGTCTCTGTAAAAGAACCGAGAGAGCTGACACTTGGCTCTTAAGAGAGCCCAGGGACAGTCTGGCCTCCAGACCCGATTGGAGAAAACCTAGTACCCTGGGCAGGGAATAGGGCAATGGTGTCTGGCCACGATCTTCGCACCAGGTAAAGAAGGCCTTCCAGGTACGATAGTAAATCTTGGCAGAGGCTGGTTTCCTCGCCCTAATCATGGCTCCAATGACGTCCGGCGAGGACCCTGCCTGGGTTAAAACCCAGGTCTCAAGGGCCACGCCGTCAAATTGAGGGCCCCTGAATTCTGGTGGTAGAACGGACCCCGAGATAGAAGATCTGGACGGTTTGGGAGACGCCAGGGGGCATCTGCAGAGAGCTGTACAATGTCGGCGTACCATGTACGTCTTGGCCAGTCTTGGGCAATTAGGATGGTTGGAACTCCTCCTTGCTTGATTATTCTCAGTACTCTGGGAATCAGAGGGAAGGGCGAAAAGACGTACAAGAGCTGGAATTGGGTCCACTCCTGGACCAGGGCATCCGTTCCCAGTGACCGCGGATATTGTGTTCTTACCATTAAGCTGGGTACCTTGGCATTGAGGTGTGATGCCATTAGGTCCACGTCCGGAGTCCCCCAGCGATGGCAGATTTGTTGAAAAACTTCGGATGTAGGGACCACTCTCCTGAGTCCATTCCTTGTCGACTGAGGAAGTCTGCTTCCCAGTTGTCTACTCCTGGAATGTGGACCGCAGAAAGGACCGAGTCTGTGTTTTCCGCCCATTGGAGAATGTGTGTTACTTCTCGCATCGCCTGGGCACTGAGAGTCCCTCCTTGGTGATTCACGTATGCCACCGCCGTGGCATTGTCCGACTGTATTCTTATGTGAGAGGCCGCAAGTAAGTGCTGGAAGGCTCTAAACGCCAGTAGGATGGCACGAATCTCCAATATGTTGATGGGCATGGTCAATTCTGTTGGGGACCATTTGCCCTGTGCTCTATGGTGCAGGTGCACCGCTCCCCAACCTGTCAGACTCACATCGATGGTTAGAACCTTCCAATGACCCGTGAGAAAGGATTTTACCTTTGCTAGTGAGGTCGGTCTGAGCCACCAATGTAGGGACCTCCTGGTTGTCTGTGTCAACCGAAACGTTCTGTCGAGGGAGAGAGGACTCTTTTCCCAGGACTTGAGGATGGTTAGTTGGAGAGACGCGAGATGAAGCTGGGAAAATGGAACCGCTTCTATTGCGAACTCCCAGACAGAGAGCAAGCTCCTTGTCCTTGGGAAGGAGCACTAGAGACCCCTGGAGGTGTTTAAGTGCATTCCCAAGAAAATCAGGGACAGACTTGGAATCGGTGATGACTTGGGTAGATTGACTAACCATCCCAGGCGACTCAGTGTGTTTACCGTGATTGAGATGCTCAGCTCACAATCCCTGAAGGTGGGAGCTTTGATGAGGAGATCGTCCAGGTATGGAATGACTTAAACAGGAAGGGTAGGCGGGCACAGTTGTATGATCCTCCAGTCACACGTCAAATGATACATGAAAGGGGAAGAGGTTGAAGAAACGTGTATTAAAGACCGGGATCTAAAACGAATAACTCAAATGTATAAATTAGAAAAAGAAATGCATTTATTAAACATGCATCTAAAGTACATCACAAAGATCAAAACACAACAAACTGTTAAATACAATGAATTGGTCTTTGTGATGTACTTTAGATATACGTTTAATAAATAAATTTCTTTTTCTAATTTATACATTTGAGTTATTCGTTCTAGATCCCGGTCTTAATGCACGTGTCTTCAACCTCTCCCCCTTTCAGGTATGGAACGACAACTATGCCTCTGGAGTGTAGGACGTTCACGGTGGCCGCCATGACCTTGGTAAACACTCTGGAAACCGTGGAGAGTCCGAACGGGGAGAACTACGAACTGGTAGTGTTCCTGGTTGATTGCGAACCTGATGAATCGCTGGTGGGCAGGTGCAATTGGGATATGCAGGTATGCATCTTGTATGTCTATGGAGGAAACAAACTCCCCCTCCTCCATGGACGCTATGATGGATCGGAGGGACTCCATTCGGAAGTGACGCATCCGTACATATTTGTTTAGTTGTTTGAGGTCCAATAGGGGCCTTACACTGCCTCCTTCTTTGGGGACTACGAATAGATTGGAGTAGAACCCGTGGAAGCGTTTGGCCGGAGGGACCGACACAATGACTCCTGCCAGAAGAAGTGAGGTGACCGCTTGAAAGAAGGCGCGAGGCTTGGCTGGCAGTTTTGGGGGAACGGAGAGAAAAAAAATTGGCTTGGTGGGTTGGAAGTAAACTCTATCTTGTATCCGGAAGACACTATTTCCTTGACCCAACTGTCTTCTGTAATAGGCAGCCAGACTTGACGAAAGCGTAAAAGTCAGTCGCCTACGGGTGGGGTATCTTCCGGAGACAGCAAGTCATGACGAGGAGAACCTCTGGGATTTGGCTCCCTTAGGTTTTGACTGACTTGCTCGCTGCCAGTCTTGTCTAACTTTTCACCGACTGCGAGCTGTCCCTACGTGAGGAACTGCTATGAGTTCGTGCCGGTCGAGAGACTGACCAGCCTGACAAGTTCTGAAAGGATCAGAATCGTGTTTGAGTACGCCTTTTGTACGTGCATTTGGGTTTCAGTTGGGGAAGAGAGGTGCTCTTGCCTCCTGTGGCGTTCGATATCATCGTGTCTAACTTTTCACTGAAAAGTTGACCGTTAAGGTACGGCAGGTGTGTGAGTGACTTTTTGGAAACTGCGTCCGCCTTCCATTCCCGTAGCCAGAGGACACGCCGGATTATGATGGTGTTTGATGTTATCCCCGCTACACAGTTTGCAGAGTCTAAAGCTGTGTGGAGCATATAATCTGCTACAACTGAAATTTGAACAGCTTGGTCCGCCAGCTCAAGGTTAGATGAGCGGAGGCCAGCCTGTAAGGCCCATGGCCCAAGCCATGATGGCCTTGGCAGCCCAGACTGAAGAGAATGCGGGTGCCAGAGAGGACCCTGTGGCTACAAAAATTGATCGGGCCATGCGTTCCACCTGACGGTCCGCTGTGTCCCTGAGAGATGAGCTATCCGGCAGAGAAAGCAGTGACTATGCTGCTAGCCTAGAGACTGGGGGATCCACTTTTGGTGGATCTGTTCACTTTTGGGTCACGTCCTGTAGGAAAGGATAACGCGTCTCCAGATATTTGCGATTGGCGAATTTTTTCTCAGCTTGCGAGATCGTTAAGGATCGACTTAAACTCTGGGTGATTGAAGAAGAATTTAGGCGGCCTCCAAACCTCTTGAAAAGATTTTGTGTTCTGGAGTATCCGGGGTGGATCAGAGATGTCCAACACCCGATTGATGGAAGAAATCATATCCTCAACTAGCGCTACAGTGCTAGGGGGATTTGGGTCGAGAGCCGTTTCTGCGTCCTGATCTGAGTTGGAATCACAGAGGCCCTCAGAATCTGTATTGCTGTTACGTCCCCTGTAAAGGTACCTTTACACCCGCTACAGAAGGTTAGAAACCACCGGGTGTTGGAGACAATTGTATTTGTACCGTCAAAACACCGTGAGGTAGCGGCGTGTAATTCAGGTTGTTGCCACCGTCACTGTCGACACCTGTCTTTCAGCCGTGCTCAAAAACATGGTAGGCGTGTAATTGAGGAACAGGAAGGTTTTTTCGTCACCTAGTGAACTCCCTGGGGCGTGACACAGCCTCCGGGATACCGCGCCCCATCAGCGATCATTGGTCTAAGATCCTGCGTTACGATTGGTTGTCCCTGCATAGGGCGGCATATTTAAGGAGCTGACCAGTCACACTATACAATTGCAATAGTATCATGTAGTAGCCAGCCTTCCTGCGCTGGCTGGCCAATCATGATGCTATTGCATTGTCCAATCACCGTACGAGCGTCTTGTAATCCACAACTCTGGCACGCCTATGTGTTGTCCCTGCTGTCCCAGGTCCGCCCATATTCCCTTGTGGTAACCTCGTGTAAATCAGGGAAGGTGCTCTACAGAAGGTAACCTGCGGCAACAGTCGTGCTTCCAGGGATAGAAAAAAACCTACTGTGGAGCACCTTGTAGTGGCGTGTAAATGCGGTATCAGGTACCATTAGGAACCGTTGAAACGTGCACGTGAGACACCCGGTAGTTTCTATCCTTCTGTAGCGGCATGTAAAGGTACCTTTAGGGGAGCTGGGACAGTGGCTCTCTCTGGCCAGGGATGGCCGTGGGGATCTAGAACTATGGTGTCTGTCCCTGTTAGGGGAACTTCTTGATGTTTAGGAGTTATGGCGTCTCTTCCTGAAAGGGGGTGACCGCGAGCTATGTGTATACGCTGGCAAGCGTGACCCATGGGTCCGCTTGCATCCTATTCTAGAAGTGGATGAGCCCTGGTCATCACGTACCTGGTCCGAGCTCTCCCTTTGTTGAGCAGCGGCCGTGGATGAGGGGTGACTCTGAAAGACCTGAAGCAATGTGGAGGTAAGCCTATCTATAGACTGCGACATGGATTGGGACATGTGCGTGGCCCATTCCGGCGTGATATTAGGGTCATTTGGATTAGAAAGGGCTACTTGGGGCTCTGGCACATTAGGTTGAATGCAGTCCTGGCAGTGCGGGTACGTACTGCCACTGGGCAGGGGGTTCCTGCAGGCTGTGCAGAAAGCATAAGAGTCCTGAACCTTGGGGCCCTGAACCCTGGTTCTCTTGGACTTTGAGCCCGGCATAGTGCCTGGGACTGGTCAGGGAGGTCTATGCAGAGGAGCCTTATATAGTAAATAGAGCTGAGGATGGGGCCTCAGCTGTGATTTTACCACAACGGTGTGCCTCTCTAGTGTCCAGCGCCGAAGTCCAGTGTCCTGTGCCCCCCGGAGACTGGCTGGCCTGATCCTGAGGCTGCTTTCTGTGTCCTGTGACTGAGCTGCATTGTGTGCTGCAGCAGTATTGGCCGCCGGGAAGATGAGGGAGTGGGGCGGAGAGCTGAAAAGGGCGGCAGGATGAGCAGAATCGCGCCCTTTTAGCTGCGATCCGCCCCCTCTGTGACACTGTGCAGTATCATATTAGTCATCCGAGGGGGCGGGGGGGGGGGCGGAGAAAAGGCGTCGGCTTTGATGTAGGCCAAAGCCGCAGCTCCAGGCCAGCGCGGAGGACCTTTATAGGGGCCGGAATTGATCCAGACCTCTCCAGATCCTTAGGCAGGGTGGCAGAGGGGCTGTAGCTCAAAAGGGGGGGCCCTTGGAGGGTGTTCCTGGCACCTTAGGTGCTGTGCTGGTACAGAGGCACAGGGATCCTGTGCCTCTGAATATGCCATGCCTGCCCGGCACTGCCCCCGGTCCCATCAGGAGCCTGCAGCACAGCTGTGGCTCCTAAATAGTGCAGCTGTTGTGCGATCCTTGAGCCCTTGAGATGGATGCCATACCTGCTGCCACTGTCGGCCCTACCAGAGGTGGCTCAACCTAATGCCCCCAAAAGGGGTGATTAGGGAGGGTGCAAGTGTCACTATCGGAGGGCTTCTCCATCGCCTCGACCTCAACCAGAAAGCAGAGGAATTGGGAGGGAGGGGTCATCTCGACCTCAACTGAGCATCCTGAGGAGGGAGCGGCATGGGGGAAGATGGTCTCTACCTCAACCCGGCAACCCATAATGGGGGGGGGTCGAGGAAGGAGCCATGTCGGGAGTCTCGAAGAGACCCACTTTACTCCTGCTGTGATTGAAGAGTAAAATTTACGTGTGCCTCCTATGCGACACTAAGCAAAAACTGGTTAAGGCTATGGCCAGCCAGGGGTGTATACTGCAGAGGAGGAGCCACTGTTAATCTTTTTCAGATTATGCATAGTGTCACCTCCTAGTGGACAGCAGCATAACATCCATGGTCCTGTGTCCCCCAATGAGGCGAAAGAGAAATGTGTACTGTCTCTGCCTTCCTACACTATGAAGATGGGCTGGACACTGCAGTTCTAGATTTTTTAGATAATCTATAAGTCCCTAAAATAGTATCTGCTCCCCAAGCTCTCCCCCTTCCTTAGGGGACAATAGATCACAGAGCAGTTTCAGCTTCGGGCTACAGTCGAGAATGGAGGGGGGTAGGGGGGGGACATGGCCGCCGGCTCCAGTGCTTTTCCTACATGCCAGCCCCCACTTTATGCCTCTTAAATATATGATTATTCTGCCTAATCTCACCAACCGCCCTGGGTCCTGCAAGGGGTGCCCACACCATGCTTACTTGATAAAGTGCAATAGTTACATAACAATCCTCTGCATCTCTTGTGAGCTGAGATAAATAGCTGCATAGACAAACACACTGTCACTCTCGGCTCAGGATACAATGTGATCCTTGCACAGAAGAACGGGGAATACAGCAGGCATACAGTGCGGGCACCCTTGCAAGACCCTAGAGCGGTGTGTGAGATTAGGCAGAATAATCATTTATACAAGAGACAGCGTGGGGGCTGGCATGTAGGAAAAGCACTGGAGCCAGCAGCCATGCCCCCCCCACACACCTCTGTTCTCGACTGTAGCCCGAAGCGAATCTGCTCTGTGATGTACTGTCCCATACAGGAGGGGTCAGTGACGAGGAGCAGATAGGATTTTATGGATGTATAAATGATGTATAGATCCTAGAACTGCAGGGGAAACAGCATCAGCTTCATCGTGTAGGAGGGCAGCGACAGTACAATTCTTTATTTATCTCCCTGGAGTTCCCCTTTCATTGTGTATAGGTGTAACCAAACATTTACTACATGACAAAAGACAGGCAACTACTGATTATAGGAGACAGACGTGTGTGAGCATGAGAGAATGAACATATGTACTGTAGAGTTCAACAAATTGCTGTTTAGGCTACATTCACAAGGTGCGCTAGTGTCTTGTTTTTTATGGATCGTTTCATGCAGTGACGTTGCCTGTCCCAGCCAAAGTCAAGGCAATGCACAATTTTGCATTCAGACGCAGCGTTTTGTACGGATCCAGTCTTGGGCTCAAGAATAGATCATCTGCACAAACAATGAGCATGTCAATTTTTTTTACGATATGTGCTGTGCTATTAACTCACCTCCTCGCGTTCCCTGGTAATCTCCAGCGATGTTATCCTGGAGGCTGCAGGACCTGCGAGAGGACCTTGCACTGCACCATGTGACTGAGTGACATCACCGAACAGAGAACTCACAGGTCCTGCAGCCTCCGGGATAAGAACATCTATGGCGATGACCAGGGAACGCAGGGAGGTGAATAAATCGCACAGCACATAATGCCACACATGCGAATAAGAAAGGATGAGTTTTGTGAGGTTCCATTATTGGCGCAGTTTTCTGCACCAAAAACAGATTCTCACAAAACGCAGCCAAAACACTTGTGTGAATGTAGCCATAGGGATCTGCAGCCCCCAGCAGGAGATGGAAGCTACATACTGCTGACCAAAGCTTCAACATAAGCCCTGAATCATATCCACAGAACGTCATTACTTATAAAGTTACCTCTGCTTGTCCTGGAGTCTCCCAGCAAAGTAGAAATATATAATGCTCTTCACTAAAGTGCTGAACTACAATCTGGAAACAGTTTGGCCTGAAAGAAACACACGACATTTACTGGGGATTACTAAAAACTGATTTTCAGTCCTATGACTTTTTTTTATGTCTAGACAAACAGATGACAAGATGATAGAGTATATGTAAAAAAAAAAAGAAACAAAACACGATAATGACGTTCTCAATTTCCTACCACTTGGGCGATGCTTCGCTGGCTCCGGTATTGGCTTTAGCACTGACTGTCACCATCACTACAATCACCGATAGAGCAAGTGATCAGCCACAGCCATCATACCGCTGGGGCATGGTACTGGCACAGATGGGTACGGCGCTGTAATGTCATATTTTTACTCTGTATTACAACTTCAAGTGTCAACCTGATTGTGACGCCACTGCTATCAAGAGGCATCAAAGATCCTTATAGTGTTAGATTAATGGGACTCCGCACAGAATGACAGCTCACACTAAGTACAGGTGCTCATGCACATTGGTGGGGCCAAACATTATAGTGCACCATCCCACCTGACTATTTTCCCGTATCTCCTTGCCCTTGATTGACAACTAGGGCTTTAAAGGAGATAGAGAATGATGGTGACATATGAAGAACAAGCAGGTGGGAATGTGCACATATGTTTTGATGGGGGCCTGAATATCGCACATTGAGTAATTCTATAACACTTGTGATTATACATTAGTCCAACTTCTCCCGCTACTAATCGCAAAGCCACTGAGGGTGGAGAGCGCTCGCTGCAGCACGGGGTGATCATGGGCTTGGCAGGCGGCGCTGCTGCTCGCCCATCCCCAAGTGCCTTCTTTCTCCCCTTGTGCTGCCTCTCCCCCCTATGCACTTTCTTTCTCCTGTGCACTCTCTCCCACCTGTGCACAGCCTTTCTTCTTGTCTCTCTTCCACCTGTGCGCCCCTTTCTTCTTGTACTGTCTCTCCCCCTGTACACTCTCACCCCTGCGCTGTTTCTTCCTACGTTGTCTCTCCCCCCTGTGCGCCCCCTATTCTTCTTTACTCTCCCCCTGTGCTTTCTCTCCCCCTGTGCCGTTTCTTCCTATGTTGTCTCTACCTGTGCGCCCCCTTTCTTCTTGACTCTCTCCCCTGTGCACTCTTACCCCTGTGCTGTTTCTTCCTATGTTTTCTCTACCTCCTGTGCGCCCCCTTTCTTCTTGACTCTCCCCCTGTGCTGTCTCTCCCTGTACACTCTTACCCTGTGCCGTTTCTTCCTATGTTGTCTCTACCTCCTGTGCCCCCCTTTCTTCTTTTGTTCTGTCTCTCCCCCTGTGCACTCCCTTTCGTCTTATGCCATCTCTCCCTCTGTGTGCTCTGTCTCTGAGTTGAGCGCTGTCTCACTCATCCCTGTGCGATGACTCTTTTCCCCTGTAGGATGAGGAGCCACAGCAGCAGCCCGCGTTCCACAGTGGAAGTGAAGTGCAGCAGCAGGACGGTTCTGCCCAAGGGTATGACGGAGCGAACCCAGGCGCAGGTGATAATGAATGCCTGCGCTGTGGCCAGTGATCCCCCGCATCCCCGCTGGTGGCGCTGTTTTCTATGATTGATCAACTGTTACTATAAATTCCAGTTTAACTTTAATTTACAAGATGTCCTCTGGGTGGCGCTGTTTTCAAGGCAAGTTTACAGACACAGACTGGATATGGCTTTTATATAGTAGGTGAGCAGTAATCCTGTGCTGACAGTCTCTCAAATGCAAAACCGTGATCTGGATATGTGCTTGTAATATGGACAATAAAATCCAGTCACTGTTTGTCAGAGTAAAAAACTCCTATTGTTACATTACACCATAAGGTCTGCTGTATCGAAAACACAATCCTTGTGACATGCAAAGTTCAATTTGTAAGTTGTGCACTTTAGGCTGGTTTCACACTGGCATTTGAGTCCGTTGCGTCGGCATGTGTCCATGTATGACACCCCTTGAAAACGTACTTTGGGGTCACCACAGTTCAGGACACTGGGATGTAGCGTGGATTCTTAACTCACCACTTAAACACCATGGGTGAGTGTAACTGACAGGAATGTGTGAGCTCCCATAGAAGGATAATGAAAACCCTAGGCTAAGTGGTAGATAATGTAATACTATACAATCTACTTAACTATTTCTGTGCTAAAGCCAGGGCTGTGGAATCTGAGTCGGAGTTGTGGAGTCGGAGCCCATTTTGGCGGAGTCGAAGTTGGAGTCGATAGAAAACGGACCGACTCCAACTCCTAAAATATATAATACATTGGGTACAGCAGTTCAATGCAGAATGTGCTAATTATGAATTATTATGTTATATCTAAATATCTTCATTATTGTATCATAATAATGATGACAGCCTGATGTTCACATTGTACTACAATTGATCACTTAAACATGATAAAGGAGTCGGAGTCTAAGTTGGAGACGGAGACCGGAAATTCAAGAGTCGGAGTTGGTGGTTTGACGTACCGACTCCACAGCCCTGGCTAAAGCTAAGTGCTACAACCTGAAAGTGGTACTGTTCTTGGATCACCTCACCACTTATTTCCTGTATTGTGGTTATCTCTATGTGCTTTTACTTATTCTAATAAAGGTGTAATTTATGCTTGAAACTGTAACTCCTGAGTAGGTTCCACTTATTCCTATAGTATTTTGGAGTTTTCTTTATGTTAGTTCTAATAATTGCACTAAGGCAAAACAGACATGAATTAATCATGAGGTGAATACAATTGTTTTGGTGGATTTGTTGTTTGAACAAATTATTATTTATTCTTTACTGTGGTGGGGCACAAAAACTATGGGCCCTCACCCTGCTGAGAATACCAGCCCTCTGCTGCCTAGTTTTACCCTGGCTGGCAATTAAAAATAGGGCAGAGCCCACACTTTTTTTTGCGGCCAAGGTAAAATTATGCTGCTGAGTGTGGCAGCTCGCAGCTGTCCACTCTCACTAGGCTAGACTGAAAAATACCGCGAATCCCCACACAGTTTTTTAAATTACTTATTTAACACTCTATGACGGCAGGTTAGTTGCCATACACTAATGCAATGGTCTCAAACTCAGCTGGGTTGGTGGGCCGCACATAGAAAAAAATTTATATCGGGGGGCCGCGTTAGTAATTATCATTTTTAGTAATTCCAGAATTTTTTGCTCAATGTAGTAATGTTCAAATCCTGATCTTTTAGTTATGTCCCCACCGTGGTTCCCTTCTTGTAGTAATGTCCCCCATCCTGGTCCTCAACCTGGTCTTCCCTTATAGTAATGTCCCCCATCCTGATCGCCTTCTTGTAGTAATGTCACCACCCCGGTTCCCTTCTTGTAGTAATGTCCCCATCCTGGTGCCCTTCTTGTAATAACGTCCTCATACTGGTCCCCATCCTATATTAATGTCCCCCATTATGGTCCTTCTTGTAGTAATGTCCCATCCCGAACTTTTAGTAATGTCACCATCAAGGTCCTCATCTCGTAGTAATGCCCCCATCCTGGTCCTTTTCTTGTAATAATGTCCTCATCCTGATGCCACTTTGTAGTGATGTCCCAACATGGTCTCTTCTTTTTGCGTATATACACACACAGTCGCACACACACACACACACACACACACACACACTCATTCTCTCGCTCTCATACACACACCTTAACGATGGCGGGATCCACTGTGCAGGGGGCCACCACGTTGCGCTGCGTAAGGAGCCGCCATGGTGCATAGTGCGGGGGACTGCGGCTTTATTATCACATCCTGTGGCCGCTACAACAAGCTCCGAGGCGCCTTCCCTCAGCTACATCAGTGGAAGCTGGCGAGCCAATCAGTTCACCGACCCGCAAGTGATGTCGGCGTATGACGTCACTTGAGATTTCTGAATGGCCGACGTCACTTGCGAGTCTGATCTGATTGGACCGCCAGCTTCCATTGATGTAGCTGAGGGAAGGAGGCTCGTAGCTTGTCGTAGCGGCCGCAGGAAGGCCACACTTTCAAGCCCCGGGGGCCGCGTGTTTGAGACCCCTGCACTAATATATAGGGCAACAAAGCACAATCACCATCCACATTGAGGAAATGCACTCTGACTACAACAGCCAATCACTGAGGCTCTAACAGAGTGTGAGCATCTGTGATCGGCTGTTTGCCTAACAGTGCAGTGATTATATGCAAGTAGCTTAATGAGCTGCTCAGGAATCAGCAGCAGGAGACTGGTAAGCCAAATGAGAGAGAGATCTCTCTCCCTTAAGATTATGCATTTCAATGGAAGTGTTCACTCATGCGGATCCTCAAATGACGCGCCGTGTCTGTTCTGGCATGCATCCACCTGTGTGTGGATGCGTCCAGAATGCTAGTGTGAAACTAGCCTTACACAACTGTCTACAATTACTGACAGATCCCAATATATGGGTCATATGGCATCCAAAGAAAAAACACAGTCATGGATGAGGTGTGTTCCAGGAATAATGTGGACAAAAGTGACGAAAAGTGCAACAAAAGGGACAAAACGGAAATGTGTTCTCAGCTGTGAACTGTATGACAACATGCTCACCCCACCATGGTGTATTATACTGTACAGCTTTGGGGCACAAAGATTTTGTACAGTAGATCTGATCCATTTAAAGCTATTAAAATGGTGCACATGGCCCTTTTGTTCTATTAAATGGGTTGAACACATGATTTGGTGTAACTTTCTAACATGTACAGTATATAACTATAGAAGTCCTTAATTGATTGTGAAATGTCTGATTCTCAGTTCATAGTTTCTGTAAATGAGAATTCACAAGATATAGGATTTCAAAAGAAAAGGAAAAGTTAAAAAAGTTAATGACCCCAGTAAGGTAGGGGTGGATACTGTGTGCCCCGACGCTACATCTGTACAGCACTTCAGGTACATGGCAGCCTGTGACATACGTCATGAATACTAGGGAACATTGGAGGAAGACAGAACTATAATAGGATCCCATAACCTTCTGTGTGCCATATTATGACTCCATACAGCCTGCAGAGAGATGATGTACTATGGCCTTAGGAGTCTTATTTTGTTACTGGGTATAGTGGAGTGAACAGATTCCCTGGAGCCTCTCCAATTACTTCTGTTATTATGGCATCTGTAATGGCAATTAGTAAGAAAAAAAAGAAGAACAAATTGTACCTAACTAAACCTTAGGAGCAGGATAAAAACACCCAAACATAAAACACATTGGGGTTGGAAGCTCTCACCTGCCAAACAGACTGTCATGGACGACATAGACAGAACACACACTCAAATCTATTAATCCTTTGGGCTTTGTTGCACGTTTTTCACTTTCAAAAAAAATAAGCTGGGCATCATTACCCTCTAAGATAAAATACAAGTTCTTCCACCGTTTGCCTTTACCTGCAAAGAAAAAAAAGAGAATATAAGGAGAGGAGTAGAGGTATCCCCAAAGACCGTCTTCTGCTGGTCAAACACAAGCTATCAGATACAGCCCTGCCGGGGCAAGGATCTTCTACTGATCGGCCCATGTCTGGGGAATGACAACTAGTCAAAGTACTCACACTTATCCAAGATGCCTATATCACTAGATAAATTATATATAGATACTATATAGTTATCTATATATACTGTGCTTGGGTGTCGAAAGAACAATAAAAGACATAGGGTTGAGTAGGACAAGCGAACATGGACCAACAACAAATGTTAAGGTACCGTCACACGCGGCAATTTTGCAAGCAATTTCACTGGCAATTTGCTGGTTGCAGTGAAATCATGGATACATGGTTCCATTTCTACACGGCAACAAAACAGAACCATGTATCCATGATTTCACTGCAACCAGCAAATTGCCAGTGAAATTGCTTGCAAAATTGCCGCATGTGACGGTACCTTAATGGCTAACTCTACTAATACCGAGTCCAAGTAAATTCAGGTTCTCAAACCTGATCACAATTAATGGGAGTCTCATTTTCCATACATTAGTGGAGTTAGCCAGACATGGCCCCGATTCTTCCGGATCGGTGGAGGCTGAGCTGGAGTCAGACACTCCTGATGCCTCTTCATGAATCAGAGAAGTGCGTGCGCCTCTGTGTGCATCATACCACTTATCTTATTTCAGTCGGGGATGCAGTGAAGGTTGCCGCTTGTCATACCTGAGACCAGTCATAGTTCTGCCCACTTTATCGAAGCTGGGTGAAAATGGCGTGAACACCAAAAGTTGCAAAGTTTAAGTGCAACTTGGAAGACTTTTCAAAGAATTTTGGATTAAAAACAGATGTTGTGGGACCATAGACAAAACAGGACCGGTAGTCCCACTCAACCCAGGTCTTGTATAGTCCCAGGTCTTGCAGTACCCCAGCGCACAGATTATAGATACTAATGTATATAGTATTTTCAAATGGTATATTGGTGTCTGTTTTATCTGGTGTGCCAGTTTATGGAGGTGCCAGTGTATTTTCATTACATCTATAGGGTATCTGGGTGATTACACTGTAGAGGATAATTCATTGATTGCCATAGACTCCCTGGGACCGTCACAGACCCCGAGAAGGGATGGGTTATAACATCCAATCTGTATTCGGCATCTGGTGACACAGCAGCGGCTGAAGATGTCACTGATATTCGGCCCTGCAGACTACAGAACTATTAATATGATCACAGCTCTTATTTTTACAGCTACTGTGAAAATAGAAAAGTTGAAATTAAATTGTTTCTACGAGTATCACCTCCAGTCTTGTCTGCGCTAATCTACTTACATAATCACCCTGTCCCGTCTGTCATGAATTTCTGGTGTTAGGTGGCCTCCGCTATATTTGCACACCCAAATCAATATTGCTACCCTAAACGGCCACCACCCCAAACCACCGCACATCACCAACAGCTAAGTGCACTTGCACATTTACTCAGACGGCCACCATCTTTGGACACTTGGGTCTGCAAAGATGGCGAGGGCGTAAATCGGCACGCACAATAGCACTTACACCATCACCATCTTTGTGTGCGCACAAGGGGGGCAGAGACAGGTCAAAGGAGAGAACACAGAGGGGGCGAAAACAGCACACAGAAGGGAGAGCGCATGGGGCTGGGGAGAGAGGTCAAAGGAGAGAGCAATGAATGGAGAAGACAGCACACAGAAGCCCGCCCCCATAGTGACATCACCGCCCTCCCATTTCTTTATAAATGAAACGTGTGTGCGCGCGCACAAGGGGGGCCAGAGGCAGCGCGCGTGCACAAGGGGGGCCAGAGGCAGCGCGCGCACAAGGGGGGCCAGAGGCAGCTCAAAGGAGATAGCACAGAAGGGAGAAGACAGCACACAGGAGCCCGCCCCCATAGTGACATCACCGCCCTCCCATTTCTTTATAAATGAAACGCAAGAAAAGATCAATGTAGAAGATATAAAACACATTCTACTAAATGACTGCAATTACAAGAAAGAAGCGTCACCACATTAAATATTCACACAGCAGCACAATGCTTACTGTACTCATCACATGCTCTATACCAACTAGAAAAATAAAAAGTATAAAAATCCCCAAGAGCAAAGAAAGAAAGTGTCTTCTTATAGATCGCATCATGGTGCAAGACTGCTGCCCAATAGCTGGAGCAGACGGCAAAGCCGTATACATGACGTATATAACCCCTATACATGGCATATATAACACTCAAGCACGGCGTAGATAACCCCTGAACACTGCGTATATAACACATGGCATACACAAAACTGTGTTTATAACCCCTATAAATGTCGTATATAACCCCTATACATGGCACGTATAATAAAACACCTATACATGGCGTATAGAACCCGTACATATGGCGTGTAGAACTCACATGCATCTATAATATAAAAAGCCGAAGGCCACTTCCGGAAAACCCGAAGGTTACTTCCGTGATGGCCTCAAGGCCCATGGTGGTGACGTCACCAGTGCGGGGTAGCCGGACCGCGCCCGGCTACAGGGACCGGCGGAGGAAAGTTCCGCTCTCGGAAGCAGCCTCCGCCCTCCCCTCACCCCTCCAGCCTCCGCCTCCCTCCCCCTCACCCCCCTCCCAGCCTCCGCCCTCCCCTCACCCCTCCAGCCTCCGCCCTCCCCTCACCCCTCCAGCCTCCGCCCTCCCCTCACCCCTCCAGCCTCCGCTCTCCTCACCCCTCCAGCCTCCGCTCTCCTCACCCCTCCAGCCTCCGCTCTCCTCACCCCTCCAGCCTCCGCTCTCCTCACCCCTCCAGCCTCCGCTCTCCTCACCCCCTCAGCCTCCGCTCTCCTCACCCCTCCAGCCTCCGCTCTCCTCACCCCTCCAGCCTCCGCTTCTCACCCTCCACCTCCTCTCCTCACCCTCAGCCTCCGCTCTCCTCACCCCTCCATATGCAATGTACAGTATGTGTATATATGTGTGTATGTAGTCACTTCCCTCACTTTGTCCGCACTTCCCTCACTTTGTCCGCACACATACACACACACTCCGCTATACTTACCACCGGCCCTGCGTCCGCCGCCTGGATCCTCAGTCGACATGACGCCGCCCCCAAACTACTGGATCCAATATAGCATCTAAGAAGTCTCGCCAAACTTCCCGGACGCCATATTGGATCCAGTCGTCCGGGGGCAGCGACATGTCGACTCAGGATCCAGGCGGCGGGGAAGACGCAGGGTCTATAGCGGAGTGTGTGTATGTGTGTGTGTGTATGTATGTGTGTGCTGACCACTCTGCCCACGCCGCTGCGCTGTCCACTCTGCCCACGCCGTTGCGCTGACCAATGTCACCGCACTCACTGCTGACCAATGTCACCGCACTCACTGCTGACCAATCTCACCGCACTCACTGCTAACCACTGAGCCACCACACTCACTGCTAACCACTGAGCCACCGCACTCACTGCTAACCACTGAGCCACCGCACTCACTGCTAACCACTGAGCCACCGCACTCACTGCTAACCACTGAGCCACCGCACTCACTGCTAACCACTGAGCCACCGCACTCAGTGCTAACCACTGAGCCACCGCACTCACTGCTAACCACTGAGCCACCGCACTCACTGCTAACCACTGAGCCACCGCGCAGTGCTAACCACTGAGCCACCATATACTCTGCTACCCACTGAGCCACCTGTATACACACAATTCATTTCACCGCACTCCCCTAACTATTAGTAAATAAACTATATATGGATTCTAGACTACCCGATTCTTTAGAATCGGGCCGCCATCTAGTAGTATATATAACTCTTGACTTATACAGCTGTGGGGAGACCAGAAGCTGCTGCGTGATGGCAATGTTCACCTCCTTAGCCAGTATCTATAGGAGAAAATGGCTGCGTGGCATTGCGTACAATATACAAAATGCCACTCTTTACATGTGATGAAACACAAACTGTATGACCTGTATAGAGCTGGGGCACTATGTGGCCTCCACATTAGGGTATGATTTAGGCCACACGTGGCAGCACTGTGAGAGCAGATTGTGCCCAATACACTCACTCTTCTTCAGCAGATAGCCTTTCTTCACAATGTTTTTGTAAAAGGCATCCTTGGTTTTTCGCCTGATTGTGTTGTAGATTTCTTTCCCATCCACTAGATCATTTAGCACTTGTTCCTGATGCTGTGAAAGAAATGTAAAAATATAAACTAACTGGAACAGTCTATAACATTAGCTGTACAGGTAGCGGGAATCATCACAATTTTCTGAGCCCAAAATACTAAGCAATGATTGTAGAAAATAAAGTGTTATCCCTTGTGCATGGGATAATCCATGAGTTATAGGATAACTTACTGCTCCCGAGATCCGGTCTTAAATAAGAGCAGAAAAGTGAAAGGTCAACCTCCACATACAGAGAACAGTCAGCACGATTTTGTAACAAAGACACAGCTGTAATTCTGATTACATTAACACCTTTGGTTTAAAAAAAATAATAACAATAATCACTTTATGGTTCTTTATCAGCATTTGAAAAGTTCTGCTAAAATTTTAGTGCACATAGGCCGGATTGTCATCCTCCCTGTCTGTGATTCCTCGGCCTGTCTCTAGTCTGTAAAAGACCAGTCACTGCTGAGGTTTCAGTGCACCGAGGCCAGGCTGTACACGGCTCTTCTCCCAGTCTGTGATTCCCCTGCCTCCATTCTGTGAATGACAGGTCACTGCAGAGATTTCAGTGCAGAGGCCAGGCTGTACACGGCTCTTCTCCCAGTCTGTGATTCCCCTGCCTCCATTCTGTGAATGACAGGCCACTGCAGAGATTTCAAACAGAGGAGACAGAGGGACTGGGGAATCACAGACAGTAAGGAAAAAGACCCAGTGTACAGTCAGGCCCCTGTGTACCAATATCTACTTAGCAAAAAACCTGAAATGGTGATTAAAGAAGAACAACAAAGTGGATTTGATCACCAAGTATCAATGTAATCAGTATAAGGGTTTGTGCACACAACTGATTTTCTTGCTAGAGTGCGATCCCTGGTTTTCACAAACAGCATTCGTCTATGATATTCTCCAGGGCTGAATCTGAAATGAGCAACACGTGTAATGGGTTGTGCACATGTCCAATGTTTTCTTCACAGTGCTCTATAGAAAAAAACAAAATCTATGACATGTCCAATTTTGATCCGAGGGGTCAATGAAAGTCTATGGGTTCATGAAAAAAAACTGACTGCACTCAGATGACATTGGAGTCTGGTACGATTTTCACAAACTGACCATGTGATGGTAGAGAAACTTTTCTTTTTTCCTATCGCCATGACAGCAACCACCGAGAGAGGGGATCCACCCACAAGGACAGGAAACCTACAGATAAAAAGGGGCGATCCCCCTCACCTCCTCAGTTGGTTTCCTGTCCTTGTGAGGGAACCTACAGATGAGGATCCTCTGTACCTGGGGCCTGAGGTTTCCATGCAGTGCCTGGGAGGACGGTGAAATCCAGATCCCGGGAGCGGCGTCGGGGAAGCCCTGCTGTACCAGTCTCCCTTTTCTGCTGTAATGAATGGCACGACCCAGGGTCTGGGTGGTGCTGCCCTGGGTCGTGTGGGCGCTGTCCGGGGCCATCCCCGATGCTTATCAGGTGACGCAGGGCGGGCTGGGCGCAGAGATCGGCTGCCCTGCGTCGCACGTCGGCCAGATTCCGGGGTTTCTGATACGTATGCGTGCCGGCCGGCGGATACGCCCTTTCAACCGGAAGTGCGCGTCACTTCCGGGGTCTGTAGGAGGACACATCAGGCGCCGGGAAAAGTCTTTAAAGAAGCGGTCTATGGGATCCGGCTGCTGTGACCCAACATGTCTTCTGTAGCGCCCTTCTGGCTAGGCGCCCCATAGAGGTATTACACTTTACAAATATATGTGTTCCTCTGTAAGTTGTGGGTTTAGGGTTTAACCTATGGAGTCTGTTTTCACACACACACACACACACACACACACACACACACACACACACACACACACACACACACAGAGGACTATGCCACCTTAGTATAGAGGGACCGATTATTCAGCAGGTCCAAAAGGGGGTGGAGCCTAGGTTAGTGCAGTTAATGCTGGGAAGGCAGCCAGATAGGACGTGCCTGGCAGGCTGCTGACAGGTGGGCAGCTCTCTCTAAGAGGGGACCCAGAACATTGGGAGACAGACAAGCACCGGTTGGAGCCGGCTGGTAACGTTTGGGGAACACCGGCGACACGGAAGCCGAGGCGGTCAGCGGTTTATCTCTGGCCGCAAACCGACGAGCCGCGGGCCCTCTGAAACTGGGTAGCCATAGGCGCCACAAGAAGGTACCTTGCCCCTCAGACCCAAAATAGGTTTAAGATTACAGGAGCATCGGTCCGGATTCCGGTGGCGGGAAGATTTTGCTGTGGGTCGCTCCCGTCCGTACCGGTAAAGGAACACCCGTGCTTCATCGTAGGAGATCAGGGTTCTGGCGGGAGAGCTCTGCAAGGGTGGTTAAATAGAGAGAAGGACAGATTATACCCCAAAAGACTTCAAGAAAGGAACATCTGGAGACTCCATAGGGGGACCCTGAACCGACAACCACTACCCATCAAACCAGACTGTACCGTGTACTCAATAACATCTGCCGGTACCAGTAAAGTGGAGTTGAAGTTGAATCGGTCTCTGTCCGTCTTCCCGCCGGCGCCCAGAGGGCCTCAGCATAATCATCGTCTCACCGCAGGGGTAAGAATAACTACTCCCTTTATCTCCCCTCATCCTCCATCACCGCTGCCCTGAGGTAAAAGCTCCACCTGTGGGGAGCAGGACCACACTGAGCTGCACCCATCATCACCTCAGCGACCGGCCTGCAGCGCTGGTATCCAAATTACCGGGATCCACAAGTGGCGTCATGTACTCTTTATCCCCTGTAAATATTCCTCCCCATCTAACAAATGACAGCCAGGGCACGGAACCGGGAACCTGACCACCCTTGATTTCCCCAGTTAAATCCATCAAACCCAGGCCCGGTGTCAGAGTACCCCTTGCCCTGGGCTTATCACTTCCCCCAGAGATGCAGAAGGGCACCCAGAGGGTGTCAGGTAGCAGGCCAGTGGTAGCATAAGAGATGGCAGCAGCAGCAGGCGGGCCATCAAGGCTGGCCATTGCAGTAAAGAGCGCTCCACTGAGGAACGGACAGAGAGGGCCTCCAGGTCCAGTGCTGGGCCTCCACCTCCAGAACCGGTACCCGCTTATGTCAGCATCAGGGGTGAGTTACACGTCTGTTATCTACTGAGCTGATCCCCCCCCCCCTTCCAACTCAGGCGATCAGGCGAAGAATGGAAAAACGGAAACATAGGCAAAGTGTTTTCTGTGTGAAGGCCTTGCCAGATGATTATGGCAAGCGTTTATGCCAGTCCAGTATAGCCCAGACTCTTGATGAAGAGGCTCCTATCTGTACATCTGACCGTAAGGATTTTATACGGGAGGAGATCAGGAATTCCCTTTCCCCAGATCCCACAGCCCTGTTTGCCTAACCCCAGCATCATTCTCCTTGTGTTCCGGATAATGAATCCCAGGAGGAGGTCCTAGTTCATACTTCACTTTCTGTTTCCTCTTATGAGGATGAGGGTGGTTCTTGTTTTCCCATCCAAGAAATTGATGCCCTGGTGAAATCTGTCCATACCACTATGGGGATCATAGACAGTAAAGAGTCAAAGACGGCCCAGGGAGTCATGTTTGCTGAATTGTCACCAAAAAAAAAAAAAAGAGACGTGCTTTCCCTGTCATTGATGCCATTAAAACCCTTGAACACCTACAAAAGGAGTTGGAGACTCTAGAAGAAAAAATCATCAACATTGAGGAACAACTTGAGAACACTACTGACCCCGACCAATTTGAGGCTCTTAAGAAAAAGACAGGCGACATCGTTGTGGCTTATAGGAAGAACCTTCAGGAAAGGAAGAAAACAAAGTTCAGGAGAGACCAGGAGGATTACGAGAAACAGCAAGTGTATCGCTGGAAATGTGGCTTCATCCCACCAGGTCCTCGTTACTACTCATCAGGCAGCGAGGGAGAATTTGGTCCACAAAGACCGCGTCCTTTTTTAGGGCAACGAAATCGGCGACGCGGAATATGAGGAGGGGCAGGAGGAGGAGGTGGTCCACGTCCCAGGGAACCCCAACCCCCACAACCAGCACCGCAACCACAACCAGGAGACAGAATGGTACTTCGATCTCAGGTAGGACCACAAATCTTGTGTACAACATCTCATCCTACACCCTCAGCCCGACTGAGTCACAGGTTTTACAAAAAGGACTCTCATTCTGCCCGACACCATTATTTAGCTCATTCACACTCGACCAGGAGCTCAGAAGATTCTATAGGAATCTTCGCCTCAAGGCCCACTACATGAATGCTGACGACACAGGACCTACTGGGACGGTTGACACAGACTCCGCTCATTTTTCCTTCAAGCAATTGGGTCTGAAGGTTCCTAGTAACTATCAACCTCCCAAGGTTTATCACCCTATCGAGACATACATCAACCTGGTTTCTAGAGACATTGACACCTTACTCAGGGACATAGGTAGGGGTAACTTCCCCATCAAAATGAAATTAACTCCGGTAGAAACACAGGCGATTAACTCGTTACAGAACAACAAACAACTGGTTATTAAACCAGCCGACAAAGGTGGGGCAGTGGTTGTGATGGACTGTGATAAATACATCAAGGAGATTGAATCACAATTGGAAGTCACAGGGACGTACACACCAATTCCCAATAATCCTACTTTTCGTATACGGGAACGGATTAAAGAAAGGGTTGATCCTTATTTACAACAGGGCACTATTGATGCCAAATTGGCTGACTATCTGATTCTTTTAAATCCGGTGACACCTGTATTTTATACACTACCTAAAGTCCATAAAAATCTTTACAATCCCCCTGGACGCCCAATTGTGGCATCTACTGATTCGTTACTTTCACCATTGGCAAAAAACGGATGAACGCATCTTGACCCCACTGATACCACTGATCACATCTTACGTGAAGGACACTGGTGATTTTCTCGACCACATCCGGAGTCTGGGTGATATACCTCCGGGTTGCCACTTAGTAACTCTGGATGTGGAGAGTCTGTACACCAGCATTGACCACGAACGGGGAATTGAAGCTGTTAGCTGGTTCCTCGATAAGTATAGTGCACTAACTGATCTCCAAAAAGAATTCTGCATTGACTTTTTAACGATCATACTGAAAGAAAATTTCTATTTGGTGACCAATTTTATGTACAGCGGAGGGGGACTGCCATGGGTTCTAACGTGGCACCCCCCTACGCTAACATTTATATGTCATTATTTGAGGAACGATTCGTCTACACACATTCTTTATCCCAGGAACATATTCTATCCTGGCGACGGTACATAAACGACATTTTTATGGTCTGGGAGGGCGACGTAGGATCCTTAATCCAATTTCAATCTGATCTCAATTCGTGTTCATCTAACGTTAAGTTCATCATCAATTATGACTGTTGTCAGATTAACTTTCTAGACACTTTGGTTAAGTTGGACTCAGGACACATCAGTACTGATCTTTAAGTCAAACCAACAGACCGGAACTCACTTTTACACTTTTCCAGTTGTCATCCCCGACACGTCAAGCAGTCATTACCCTTATCTCAGCATACGAGGATTGACCGCAAAGTTTCTGACCCTGCGTTGAAATAACTGAGACATAATGAGATGAGTACCAAATTCATTGAGAAGGGATACCCCACCACTATAGCCACACAGATCTCACGACCTACTGACATAAGCCGCCTCAAGACGGACAGCGTTGCCTTTGTCAACACATCATCCGTATCAAACTCTCATACACAATGTGATTAGGGAACACTGGCCATTACTTGGGAGGGCCTACCCGACCATTCCCAAATTTCAAAATCCTGTACTAGTGTGCCACAAAAGACCAAGCAATCTCAAGAACAAACTCATCAGAGCTGACATTGGTAGCCTGAAGTCGTCAATTCAGCAAAGGACACTAGCCACACCACGCATGGGCAATTTTCCATGTTTAGGATGTAGGCAATGCTCTAATATGACCAGAGGTTGCTTCTTTACCCACCCCATGACTGGAAAGAGAATTGACATAAAAGGCTTTTTCACATGCGAATCGACATTTGTGATCTATCTGTTAAAATGCCCATGCGGTCTCGGATATGTTGGTCAGACTGTACAGCATATCCGGGACCGCATAAGCAAACATAAATCCACCATAAGATGTGGCCATACGTTACTTCCAGTGCCAGCACATTTCATTTCCAGACAGCATACCATAGCACAACTAAGGATTCAGGTGATAGATCATGTACCAATGAATAGACGAGGGGGAGATAGGATGAGACTTCTCAGAGAAAGAGAAATGTATTGGATACACACACTACGGACTCTTGAACCCAATGGACTAAACCGAGAGTATGAGATGGTACCATAGACCATTCTCCTACTCAGGGATTATCATACCGCCCTCCATTCCTGTTCTGGGGGTCCCACCCACCTCCTCCTGCATTATAATATTGCATATTGTAACACCTAGTAGTGATAACTATAGCGAACTGTTTTATATCCTTTTTGTATGAGTATTTGATTAAATACCTAATCTATTGCCTCCTATCTCCAGATTCTTATGGTCATGTGCTAATTCTTCTTCTTCTTTCCCACAGATTACTTAATGTCCTATGTCATGACAGACATCACTATGAAGCACCTTTAATTCTTTTACTGCACAAGGCTTTGTGCATGATCTAGCACTGTATCCTTCAATAGATGCACCTCCACGTTGCTGATACAGCGTCCTGCCACTTGTTGCACTGCGCATGCGCGGCACGACCGCCACAGCACGCATGCGCAACTTGTGGATTGCACTGCGCACGTGCGATCTGTTTGCCCCACGGCGCACACGCGCGGCTTGCGCTTCACCTGCGTTGCAACTACCGGAAGCAGGTCTGTTTAGTCCCGCCTATCCGCGTCATAAGGACGCGGTTTCACAGTGCTCACTGCCACTCATGCACCAGCCGCCCAGCTGCACAGAGGTATAGTAGCGTTTCTTTCAACCTTGTTAACCCTTTGATTGATGCCTAATTATGCCAGTAACCATCCATATTATACTTTCAGAAAGCATTTTCTTTCTCATACCACTCAGCCATTAAGGTACCTATTGGCACTACCTGTATATTGAGACACTAATCCCCTTAAACCATTAGTATTGATTAGTTTTCCTCTTTCTATTAACAGCACTAATCACTGGCCAGAACTGGCCTGATAGGAGTGGCCACAATTGGATACTTATCCCACACCACCGACATAGGTAGCATTTTCCTGCCTTTCACATGTACTCTTTTAACCCCATATTAGTGGTTTTCTATATCTTATCCTACCTCTTATGCTTATAGGTGCTGTATACTCCTACTATACAGGAGATTGCAGTTAATCCCACATCTCTTGAGCACAGGTAGTAAATCTATACCGTGTAGCCATATACCTCTTAACACGTGTCGGGTCTGGCAAATGGAGGGTTTCTGCCCCACTATGGCACTTTCTAACATATAGACTTGAATGATAAAGATCTTTCCTTCTCGTTCTTCACTCTGAGGTAATACTATATCGCTGTATATTATTCACCAATCACTATAAATAAATCATGGTAACGGGTTTAACAATACGGGTATTGATACCCGACTGTTTGATATGTAAAAACTGCAACTGCAGCTGAATGTCTTTTATATTGTATAAGTTGTACTTTCCTTAACCAGTTCTTATAAGGATTGTTTTTCTGTTCCTTGTATTATTTGTCAAGAACTGACTGTTGTTTTTTTATTTTGTACACACTGCCACAGCTCCTAGGACAGAGCTACATTTATTTTGAATAAAACTTTGATAGTCCGAGTTGACGTCTCCTTATCATCATTTTTTCATATATTAGTGTGCCAGGGTTATTATACACTATTAAAACCCTGGTCAACACTGAGTGGGAAAAGCAGGAATCTAGATTTTTGCCTTCCTCTTCAAAACTAAGGTATCCTTTTGAGGATTCTCAATTGCTAGACTGGTCTAAGATCCCTACATTCGACGCTGCAGTTGCTACCTCGTCTAGGAGGAATGTCTTGCCGTTAGAAGACGGTGGTCTGCTGAAAGATCCGTCTGATCGGAAAGCTGATACCCTGCCAAAAAGGTTCTTGGAATCTGCTATAGGAACGTTTCGACCGGCCAGTGCTTCTACATGTGTAGCCCGTTCACAGTTGGTATGGTTGGACCAATTGGAAGAACATATTCGGTCTGGGGTACCGAGAGACAGATTGTTAGCAGCTATTCCTCAGATTCGGAATTGCTCAGCATACGTGGCCGATGCGTCTGCGGATTCACTACGTTTGGCAACTAGATCTGCGGACACTAATGCGGTCCGTAGATCTCTGTGGTTGAAAGAGTGGAAAGAGGATGCACATGCTAAAAGCAAGTTGTGCGCTATTCCGTGCCGGGGTGAGTACCTCTTTGGCCCTGTGCTCGATGATATCTTATCTAAGGCAGGGGAGGTAAAGAAGAGTTTCCCTAATCCTTCTGTCACAAACTATAAAAGAGCATTCAGGAAGTGCCAATTTTCAAGACAGAAACCGGACGCCAAGTGGGAACCAGCCGAGAAAAAGCCAAAAGATGCTTATGTTCCAAGAACAAGCCTAAATTTCGATAATTTTGACCCACCCGTAGGTCGTAGATTGTCTCATGTTTTCCATCAGTGGTCCCAAATTTCTAATAGCCAATGGATCCTCATCCTCATTTCATCTGGGTTAAAGTTACATTTTGAGAGGGTCCCAAGGGACTCCTTTCTTCAAACTGTCCTGTCCTGCCCAGCAACAGGCTCTGGAATTGGAGATTTGTTACATAAAGATGTTTTTGTAGAAGCGCCTGGGAGCCAGGAGGAGAAGGGGTTTTTATTCCCCTTTGTTCCTGATTCCAAAGCCAGATGGTTCCTTTCAAATCATCATTAATCTTTGGGAGCTAAACTCCTTCCTCAGATTTCAGTCCATTAAAATGGAGTCAATCCAATCTGCAATTCGCCTTCTTTTCCCCAGGTGTATCATGGCGGTGTTAGACCTAAAAGACGGCTACTATGATACCCCTGTTCATCATGATCACCAAAGATTACCAAGTGTGGCAGTATCTCTAGAAGTTCATATCAGGTATCTACAGTTTGCCACCGTTCGGTCTTTCTATGGCTCCTCGCATCTTTACGAAGGTGATGCCAGAAGTAATGGCTTATGCGAGACAACAGGATACTCTGATTGTTCCATATTTGGATGATTTTTTAATAGCTGGGAAGTCTGAGGCTCAGTGCAAGTCCCGACTACATCATGTGATATCATCCTTACAGGACTTAAGAGTGGATAATAAATGTACAGAAGCAAGATAAAATATGGTTCACAGCACCTAGGATTATAGGGACCCACTAGATCTTCATACAGTCCCGTATGGTCCCATTGGGTGCAAGAATCAAAACCAGGGAGTCCAACCTGGATACTCACATAATCAATTGAAGAAGAAACAGCGCCTCTCACAACGGGGGTGTGATTATTCCATCACAACTTTATTCCAGCATAAAAACGGCACGACGTTTTGGACCTCACATGGTCCTTTATCAAGTACTATGCTAATATCTATATGGCTGTCCTGGAGAGTGAATACGTGTACAGGTCCTCTCAGGTTGGCGACGTTACATCAACGACATTTTATTTATCTGGGATGGATCACGTGAAGAATTGGATCTCTTTTTCAATGATGTGAATAACATCTATCCAGAGCTAGGCTTTACAATGGTGTGCTTGCTGAAGAGACTCAATCATCTTCCTTGGGTGCTCGCTGGAGAAGTGCAATGTACTGTTTCGATCTGTCTCTTTCACAAACAAATCAGTACTCAAAGTCCCTCCACTCTTGTAGACCAACGTGTCCAAAAATTGCACCTTCTCCAGCGAGCACACCATTTTAAAGCCTTGCTCTGGATAGATGTTATTCACATAAATGAAAGAGAGATCCAATTCCTCACGTAATCCATCCCAGATTAAGAAAATGTCGTCGATGTAACGTCGCCAACCCCTGACATGGCGCCAATGAGAGGACCGGTACACGTATTCACTCTCCAGGACAGCCATATAGATATTAGCATAGCACTTGATAAAGGACCATGTGAGGTCCGAAACGTCGTGCCGTTTTTATGCTGGATTAAAGTTTTGATGGAATAACCGCACCCCCGTTGTGAGAGGCGCGGTTTCTTCTTCAATTGATTAAATAAATGTACAGAAGTCAAGACTTCATTCAGATCCAGTTTAAAGCTTTCTGGGTCTTCTATTGGACTCCGAAGTCCAAAAATGTTTCTTGCGGACGACAAGGTGTCCTCAGTGATGGCCAAAGTACGCAGAGTTATGGACAACCCCGAGCCTACCTCAGGGACAGCTATCTCCCTGATGGGCACTTTGTCTTCCTGTATCTCGGCAGTACCATGGGCGCAGTTCCACTCTTGCAATTTCCAACAAGAAGCACTCCGGGCAGGGGACTGCTTGCAGGGCCGCCTGGAAGGCCGCCTTCATCTGTCTGCTTCTACGATAGACTCTCTGCCCTGGTGGATGAACCCACTTCACCTGTCCCAAAGGGGTGCCATGGCTCAGTACTCCAGACTCTATAGTGACGACCGATGCCAGTCACTCGGGGGGGTGGCCCACTTAGGAAATCACCTGGCCCAGGGCCAATGGACTCCAGAAGAGAAATTAGGCTCTTCCAATCTAAAGGAGGGCGGTCAAGTATGCTCTACTCCGCTTTATGCCTTACCTCAAAAATTCCCACGTCAGAATTCAGACAGACACCACCACGGTAATGGCATACATAAATCACAAGGGAGGACCTGGTCACCCTCTCTACTGTCCACCACGGCTGATATCTTTCACTTGGCAGAAGTGCATTTCTCTCATTTACAGCCCTGCATAGCAGAGGAGTAGATAAAGTCAGAGCCGACAAACTCAGTCGTCACTCTCTCAGACAGGGGGAGTGGGTTCTGAACAAGGAAGTGTTAAGCCAGATAGTGCACTTATGGAGGGGTGCCAGAAATAGACCTGTTTGCAACCAGGAGGAACAGACAAGTTCAGCGCTTTGCCTCCTTGCACACCCTTGGACCTTCGGACGTGGTGGATGCTCTGCGGATGCCATGGATTTATCAACTGGCTTATGCTTTTCCTCCATTGTGTCTGATCTCTCTAGTCCTTCGCAAAATCAGGGAGGAGGCGGCAAGAGTCATTCTGATCGCCCCTTTCTGGCCCAGGAGACCTTGGTTTTCCTGGCTGAGAGCCATGTCACTGTCTGACCCTTGTGTTCTCCCGGCAGATCGGAGGTTGCTCTCTCAGGGTCCGTTTTATCACCCCCAGGCGGACAGCCTACATCAAATGGCCTGGAATTTGAGAGGCAGCTTCTGCAACAGCGAGGGTTCTCAGACTCATTAATTTCTACCCTCCTCCATAGTTTAAAGGATGTGACAGCTAACTTTACTTCGAGGTTTGGAAAAAATTTACAATTTTATTCTATGGAAGTCACTGCCCAGGACCCGATTCTGGCTATTCTGGAATTTTTGCAGAGGGGCCGTGAGTTGGGCCTGGCTGTCAATACCCTAAAGGTCCAGGTCTCTGCTTTAGGGGTCCTATTCAATTGTAATGTGGCGGGCGACAGTTGGGTCTCCCATTTATTCCAGGCATGTGAACTAGTGAACAGGTGCACATCCCTAGACTACCACCCTGGGACTTGAACTTAGTACTGGATGCTTCGACTGGTCCTCCGTTCGAACCAGTTTCTACCTATTCGATTAAGCATTTGACCTTGAAAACGGTCTTATTAGTTGCTTGGACGTTGGCTAGGAGGATGGGCGACCTTCACGCTTTATCAGTAGACCCCCCCTTCCTCCTGGTGTTCCCTGATAGGCGGTCTGTTTTGAGTAATAACCCATCTCCCTAAAGTTTCTTCTAAGTTCCTTGAAATTGTCCTGCCCTCCTTCTATGATAATCCATCTACCTCTGAGGAGGTGAAGATTCAGACACTAGACGTGAGGAGAACCATCCTTGAGTATTTGCTATAACCCATCCTTGGAGGAAGAGAGGGCCTTTGTTTGTTTCATTCCAGGGTCATCCGAAGGGAGCTTGCACCACAAAAAGCACATTTCCAGATGGCTTCAGGAGGTGATCTGCTCAGCCTATACCGCAAAAGGTGAGCAGCCTCCTGAAGGCATTAAGGCCCATTCGACCCGGGCCATGTCTGCTTCCTGGGCTGAACATGCTAATATTCCTGTTGACTTAATCTGTAAGGCAGCTACCTGGGCCTCTCCTACTTTTTTTTTTTAGACACTAATCACCTTGACTTGTCTTCTTCGCCTAACCTCGACTTCGGGAACACAGTTCTTAATTCTGTGGTCCCTCCCAAGTGATGGTCTCTGCAAGTGTCTCGGTGGATGCGTCATGGTGATAGGAAAATCTGAGATTACTTACCGGTAATCGTATTTTACGGAGTCCATGACAGCACCCACTCACTTCCCACCCTTTTGCATTGCTTAGTAGCTTAATGATATTTTTGTTGTAGTGTATTCTCACTAATCACGGGGTGCAACTTGTTACCAGAGGGTTTGTGTGCCCTTTTTTTCCCACACCTTATGGTGATGGTCTTCTAATATTATTAATCATTGTGTTTGTGTATTTATACAGTTATGGCGGTTCCTCCAATTTCTCTGTAACCAACTGAGGCGGTGAGGGGAGCCCCCCTTTTTATCTGTAGGTTTCCTGTCCTTGTGGGTGGATCCCCTCTCTCAATGGGTGCTGTCATGGACTCCGTAAAATACGATTACTGGTAAGTAATCTCAGATTTTTTTTTCTCTCCACCTACAAGAAAGACTAATGCCTCTGATCAAAGTCTGATCAGAATAATCAGACCATTGTTCTTGTACATGGGGAAACTGGTTGTGTGAACCTTCCCTTACAGAGCCATTTCAGACATATCTTTACATTACAATATCATGCTGACAGGTTCTCCAATTCATCTTCTATGAAAACAACGAAAAACCGAGTACAGGGCTTTACTTTAATCACACTCCCATAGAAAATGGAAGGAGCATAAGTTTGGCATGTGCCCCATTCAACAGCAGACTCTGTGGAGGCCGATCACTGGGATCTGGAGCCCTGTGCTTGGGATCGTTGGGAGGCGCAGTAGTCGATGAGCAAGTTTTCCTATTCATTGTGTAGGTGATAAAGGGTTATTCTCAGATTTAAAAATTATCACTCCAGAGGCAACACTGGAAGATACGATGAAGTATAGTGTGATGTATCCACTACTATCCTACAGCTTCTTATGCCAGGAAAAAAAATAAAGTGAATATAAAGGAAAAATGCAAAGGAAATTACATTTTTCCTAAATCTAAATATCATTTATTAACGAGTCTATAAACTTATGAATTGATTGTTTCTGTATAATAAAGGCTCTAAAACTGGAGACCTAAGTGAATACTATTCTACACTAATTTCTCGATACTACACCCTGTATAGTGCCACACAATGGCCAGGCCTCAAAACCATTGATTAATATATCAATATTTGCAAATTAAAGTAAAAATTTGGTAACTTTACCTGTACAGGAACGGGATCTTTAAGAAAATAGCCCTCCACAATCTGTTCATTCCTGTAGTGTTCTATGATATCATCAATTCTGTTTAAGAAAAGTAAACTCGTAAGTGTCCAATGTCCTACATTAGAATAGATCCTACTACACACCATATAACACATGGACTGACCAGCACCTGAGAACTGTGTGTATGGCATCCATATACTTAAGGAATGGCGACTGGTGGTTGAGATGTAGCGAGCACTTCTTATATTCAGGAGTTTCTAACTTGTCTTAAGCTGCCTTCAATCAGCGATTCTGCCCATTCGCATCAGATCTGGCAGCTTTGCCGCATCTGCCCTGTATCGGCTGACTTGCGGCAACCCATTCGATTCTCATGAACTTGCTGTCAGTGTGGCAGTCGTGATTTTGCTGGATTCGGTACTTGCAGCAGTGCCGTATCTGCAAGATCTGGCAAATTCGCAACTGCCGCACCTGACCACAAGTCACATAGACAATGAATGGGGCTTGCCGCAAGTCAGCCGATACAGGGCAGATGCAGCAAAGCTGCCAGATCTGACGCGAACGGGCAGAATCGCTGATGTGAAAGCAGCCTTACTATTATTCATGCTCAAATAAATGTTGTGATTAGCGCCTCCTGATGGCAGACACAGCGTACACACCACACACACCCCACTGAATGTTTGGTCATGTATTAAAACCACCTATGTGTAAATCAACCATTGCTTTCAATTGTGCTAGAATATTCCACCCCTAAATACCAACACAGAAATCCGTTACCTGTAATAGTACCGACCTCCCATCATAAACTGATTGTTCGGTGTTGGGCAGATCTTAAATCGCTGGATGTTTTCGTTTGTACGGAAATATAAAGAATAATCTCCCGGAGTATTGTCCGACGGCCTCACTAAGAAACTGCTGATTTGTCCGACTATGAAACATCAAACAATACAAATGGTTCAGGTTCAGAATGCACTAAAAAGCCTGAAAATCAATACTAGAAAATGTAGAAACGATAAGCTGCAAAAGAAACAAACGTCATGTGAGAGTAACCTCCATAAGCCATGAGACCACTGCAAAATGAGTTTGTTTTCTGCTGCTGCATCTTCTTTACAGGTGTCTGCAGTAAAATACACAATGGCTATCTATGCATCAATTGTGTCTTATACTGCTTTTGTATTTACTCCTTTCTAAAAAGTCTTTTTATGGGTCTTTGTACAGAAGCACTGTAATTCTGCATGTGAAAACATTGTTTTACATGTTATTTGGACGTCCCCCTCATAGAAGTCTGCAGAAAAAAAATGGACCAAAAACGCTGTTCAATAGCATCTTTCAACAAAAAGGGCAAGAGTTTACATGAAAATAACATCCACTTTGTTTGGAACTATAAAGAATAACTGCAGTTTACATTTTTATTGAATAATAAAGTAGAGCAAGTGATATAAACTACCAAATATACTTTATAAGTGAAATCAGGAAGAAAACCTTCAAAACCCTTCCAGATTTGTCCCCCTAGGCTGTTTCTAAACCTGACATGTGCTGGTTGTCGGAAATCCATCTTCACCTCACACACTGAATACGATCAGTCTCAGGTTGCATCAGGCAGGGACAGTGCTGAGCTCAGGCTGTCAGCACACAGCTCCTCTGATCTTATCTCACAACATTTCAGATCAATGCTTACCTGTCATTAGCAGATTATAGGCTTCCTGCTTGTTGATTTTCCCATGGAACCATCTAAAGAAAGGAGACGAGCATAATATATATATGCACAAAACCGACCATTGCCTGCTGGCTGGTAGATGGTGCTTATTTGAACAATATGGCCCTGTTCACATTGGAATCACGGCATCTGCTCATAATAGGCACGACTGCAATGCCGAATAAGATTTTGGATAGACTCTGATTAATCCTATTTACAGAGATTTTGGCATTATGATAAGAATATACATTACTACCCTGGCCAAGGGACCAGAAGCACCAGCATGGGAGCAGCAGGGAATTGGTAAGGGAGCATTACTTCTTTGTTATATTCTACCATTAATGCAGCATATGGAACATATGGAAAAATACTTACATCTTGCCTTCATGGGGATCCTCTTCCCTACCCTAATAAAAAGAAAAGACATTACAAAGTGTAGACATAAAATAATTGGTAGAATCTATCTATGACATATCTGAGTTGAGAAAAGACATGATGTTGTATGGGGCCTTGTAATAATCAGAGGAGCCCCACTGGATGTCAGGATTCAAGTGCTGGAGGGCCAAGCTTGCACTGCCCTGATCCACGGAATATCAACACGATGCCAAACTTAGGTCTTAATACAATACCAACCAAACTGCTCATACCCTATTCTTCACAGCATTTTCAGCAAAGGTGTACCACCTCCCACTACAAGAAAGGTTTTCCCATCAATCTCATCACATCAGGGATCTCTAGGTCATATTGGTAGCATACACAATCAAAGTTCTAAAGATGCACACCCCGATGATGAGAGAATGGGCCCTGGTTCGCAGTCAGGGATGGAGAGGTGCATACACCCCATTCCTCCGGGAGCTTGGTGTGACCCACATTTAGGAGACATTGGTGTGGGTCCCAGATGGCACAACTTTATAATAGCTTCAGCCAAAAACAGAACAATGTGTAGTTAGGAGTCTGCAAAATTGCTCATTTCAAACCTGGATTTTGTCCATTTTTTTTTACCAATTGAACATTGCATTCAAAATATGTTTCCATACTGAGCTGGGTCTCTTCATATCCAGAATTAGGGACTGTGACACTGTGTCCCCAGAGTGGTTACAAGACTATATTTCTTGTTTATTACTGGTAAAAACAAATCTACTTACCACTTCATTCACCAAATCTACAACGATAAGTCCTTGTTCATTAGTGCGAAGATTGGTGACCCACATCCAGCCATCCTCTAACTCATTATGGACTATAAACATATCGCCTTTCAGGAAACTGGAAAGAATACACAGCAAAAGTGGTAGTCACCGCAGACTCATAGATTTCCCAACCAATTCACCAAATAAAGGTAGATATAGGTCTGTAAACTACACAGATGAAATGTGGTGTGTGCAATGAGGCACGGTGCTAACCACTGATAATCAGTGCTTACACATTAATAGTCCACTGGCTAAAAAGAGGGGGCGAGGAGCCCCCGGACTGATAACATCACTTATGTCACCATCCTTTCCATATTGGAGAAAATGGAGGCGATGTTTTAGCACTAATCTGTATTGTACAGAAAAAGTCAACATTAAAAAAAAAAAAATTAAAATGTACTCTGAAATGACACAGTAATGTTGGTCTACTACCTGAGATAGAGCTGGTGCCAATAAAACACTTTGTAGAAAGGCGCTGAACAGTTTGCATGTTGGTTGTTGGGGTATGACGAGACCACTAATCCCCTGTTACCCTGCCATGCTTTATACAGTCTACCCCCACCCCAGAAAGAGCGCAGTTCTGCTATGTCATGAACAAGGGTCTTCTTCCATTGATTGATTTGTTTTCTCTCTTACACAAATGTTAACATTATATGTAGACTTTACAATGGAAACAAAGAGTTTGATACTAAGAATATACCAATAGAAAACTATTCTTTTCTGTATGTACCCACCTGATCTCATCAGTTTCGGGGACTTTAGTGTAAGGGAGGATGGCCCGTACTCTTCTCCTGTCTTCCACTGGCTAATAATAGGGAAGAAAGAACTGTTATATTTATGGTAAACCTTTTCTGCCACTGCTCCGCTTGGTCGCTCTCACATTGGCAAGGGTGGTGTAGGGAGGGAAACAAACTATCCTCAATATAAAAGACTTGACAGTATTGTCACATTTTTCAATATTGATAGACTCCATCACTAAAATGTCTGAGATCCTAGCCGCCTTCAGATGCGGAGAATACACTCGGGCTATGTTCACACATTAGTTCTGATGTTTTGATATTTAAGATTTCTTGCAATACAAAACCCGCATGTTTTCCCCCATTTTGCTGTGTTTTGCACTTTTTGATTTTTCTTAAAGCGGTGACATTACAATACTGAGGCTAAAACACAGCAAAGAACTGACGCTCATTGTTTCAAAAAAGCAGGAAAAACGTCTCCCAGAAAATAAAAGCAACGTGTGGACAATTTGTCCTGAATCACATATGTTCTGCTGGGGGTGAAAAACGCAGGTTTAGATTAGCATAGATTTGTATAAAACCAAGGTAAAATTGCACCGTTATTGCAGGATGCATTATTGTGTGCCTTAAAATAACAAATCCTGATAATAAGCATCTTTTCATGGAGAATAACAGGGCTTTCCTTATGCAGGCTGGAAAGAACTTCCCACTAACCATAGACCTGAGTGGGGTTCATCCATGGCCCCAGATTAACTTTCAGTAAAATGAGGGAGTCAGTAAAAACCCGAAACAAGATGAAGCACAGAAATTAAAAAGGGCAACATCTTCGCTCAGTCTCCATGGAAAACCACATGCGCAGCTCTGCACTATATAACAGAGGACCTATACGTTTCCAACTGCGTTCAGGACATCAAACTATTGGGTGCTGAGCTTGGTTCAACATAGAAAATTACATCCGTGATCCAGTAGTTTGGAGATTGCAGAAAAACTTGTATTTTCAGCAAAAATCACAGAATCGTCTTGCTGTAAGAATGTGCTTGCAGTAACACCAATGTCAAGGTCTAGCCTTATGTTTCAGAAAACCTTTTACTTTCTTTATATAAACAAGTTTCCCATTTTCCCCAATTTTGATGGATAAATCAAAATGCTGCTGGATCATGCCGCCATCTTTGCATACCCAGGTGTCCAAAGAAGGCGGCCATGTGAGTAAGTGTGCATCAGTAATCAGGCGGTGAGGATTGGGTGGCGTCAAGGAGAGCGGTGATGTGTGTCATCTGTTTCAGGTGGCGGCAGGTGCGAGCAGCTGCTGGCACCATTGGCGGTACTGAGCAATTGGCCAGTACCGCAGGCGGGCACCAAGTGATGGGTGTACAAATATGGCTGTCGCACATGTGATAGGGCATCTTACCAGCAGAAGTGGATGACAGGTGCAACAAGAGGATTATGTAGGTAGATACCTCATATTCCCCTGTATCAAGTAATAATTTCTCCAGTGCCATCTTATAAAGTAATTGTAGCCTAAGCCCTCTTTATAAAATGTCCTTGGGGCCCCTTTTTAAAATAGTACCAAACACCCCTAAATAAAGTTAAAATTGCCAGGGGACACCTGCTGCCATCTTCATCTGTTTCCAGCGAGGCTCCGGTCAGTTGCTGGTTATCTGCTACCTGCCATTAGCGCCAGTGTTTCATGGAGTGTGCAATAGGTCACATCTCAATACATCTCTATGGGGCCTCGATCTGGGCCCATTCTGGCTCTCAGGATGCACTGAAGGCTTGTGATGTAACTTTAAGATGGTATTGCAGGACTGGATTGGTGCTGAAAAAATATGAAGCAGCAGGAGGTTTGATATAGGTGGCAAGGGACAGATTTAAATCAACACTCCAGCACTAAAATCAAAAGAACAAAATGTGGGAGTGGTGCTTTAAGATGTTATAATATCCTGGTGAACGCCAACATAGTTGAGAGTGGCATTCAATTGGCATACAGCTGCAAGCCACACAGAAGGGGGCCCGCGAGCCACAAGTTGAGCAATCCTGGTGTAAAGACAAACTGGAATAGAAATTCTGTCAATCCCATACAAAAAAAAAAAAATATTTGAGAACGCCATAAACCATTGCTTCAGGAAAATGGCGGTCTCAAGATCCCTGTTGCGGATATCAGTGGGGTCTGACCTCGGTCAGGTTCTCACCAGGGTTGTGGAGTCGGGTGTCGTGGAGTCTATGTCTATTTTGGTGGGGTCAGATTCAGGGAAATGAAAGTCAGAGTCAGATTTTTGGCTTATTGACACAGCCATGGTTGTGGAGTCGGAGTTGTGGAGTCAGTGTCCATTTTATTGAGGTTGGAGACTGAGTCACATTCAGGTAAATCGAGGAGAAGGATGTTGGGCTTACCGACTCCACAGCCCAGGTTCTCACAGCATTTTGTGTGTGTGTGGATAAAGCCTGTAAACTATCTCTGCTTGACCTGACAGCAGTGGTTTCCCAGGGGTGAATTTGGAGAATATATAATGGACTTGCCTCTGGCGGTGCCACAGGAAAAAGCAGTTTTTCTTCTTTCAGTAAACAAGAGACATGACTATAGTATCCTATGAGATCAGAGAGTGAAGAAAACCGTCTCCCTCCGATGTAGAAGTCACCACACATTGCTATAATCCTGCAAGAAAAGAAAGGAGGAGAAGGAATTATAAAGAACAGTAAAAATATTTAGGTTTTGTCCACCTTAGAATCAGGAGCTCCTGTGACGGCTGCCGGCTATGTTGGCAACAAGCATTGATGGAAGCCTTGAAAAAAACATAATGAACCCCAGATATGAGATCACTGGCCACCAAGTCATGGCTACAAAGTAGTTGGTGTGTCTCACATGTCACAATACACACTACATAGATCATTATAGAGATCTTATAGACCTGATGAGGCGGATGTACATACTTTTGAAATCAAATGTAAATAACACATTTTTACAAATGAGTACCGTATATACTCGCGTATAAGCCGACTTTTTCAGCCCAAAATTTGGGCTCAAAAGTCCCCCCTCGGCTTATACGCGAGTATACAGTATATATACATATATATACATCATATATGTATATATACTGCAGCAGCCCCGGAGGTATACAGGCCCCCCCCATCAAGCTCCAGGGCCCCCTCCTTGCGCGGCAGCCTGTAAAGGAATATCATACTTGCCAGTCTCCTGTCGCGCCGTCCGCAGCTGCCGACACACGCGATCCCGGGCTTCATTCAGCGTCTTCCGCATTCCTTTAGTCGCGGGCAATGACGTCATTGCCCGCGACTAGAGGAAGTCGGAAGCCGGAAGACGCTGAATGAAGCCCGGGATCGCGTGTGTCGGCAGCTGCGGACGGCGCGACAGGAGACTGGCAAGTATGATATTCCTTTACAGGCTGCCGCGCAAGGAGGGGGCCCTGGAGCTTGATGGGGGGGGCCTGTATACAGCCCTGGGGCTGCGGCTGTATACAGCCCTGGGGCTGCGGCTGTATACAGCCCTGGGGCTGCGGCTGTATACAGCCCTGGGGCTGCGGCTGTATACAGCCCTGGGGCTGCGGCTGTATACAGCCCTGGGGCTGCGGCTGTATACAGCCCTGGGGCTGCGGCTGTATACAGCCCTGGGGCTGCGGCTGTATACAGCCCTGGGGCTGCGGCTGTATACAGCCCTGGGGCTGCGGCTGTATACAGCCCTGGGGCTGCGGCTGTATACAGCCCTGGGGCTGCGGCTGTATACAGCCCTGGGGCTGCGGCTGTATACAGCCCTGGGGCTGCGGCTGTATACAGCCCTGGGGCTGCGGCTGTATACAGCCCTGGGGCTGCGGCTGTATACAGCCCTGGGGCTGCGGCTGTATACAGCCCTGGGGCTGCGGCTGTATACAGCCCTGGGGCTGCTGCTGTATACAGCCCTGGGGCTGCTGCTGTATACTACCTAAGGGCTGCTGTATACTACCACTGGGGCTGCTGTATACACCACTAGGGCTGCTGTATATACCTCTGGGGCTGCATATACCCTGGGGCTGCATATACCCCTGGGGCTGCATATACCCCTGGGGCTGCATATACCCCTGGGGCTGCATATACCCCTGGGGCTGCATATACCCCTGGGGCTGCATATACCCCTGGGGCTGCATATACCCCTGGGGCTGCATATACCCCTGGGGCTGCATATACCCCTGGGGCTGCATATACCCCTGGGGCTGCATATACCCCTGGGGCTGCATATGGGGCTGCATATACCCCTGGGGCTGCATATGGGGCTGCATATACCCCTGGGGCTGCATATGGGGCTGCATATACCCCTGGGGCTGCATATGGGGCTGCATATACCCCTGGGGCTGCATATACCTCTGGGGCTGCATATGGGGCTGCATATACCTCTGGGGCTGCATATACCTCTGGGGCTGCATATACCTCTGGGGCTGCATATACCTCTGGGGCTGCATATGGGGCTGCATATACCTCTGGGGCTGCATATGGGGCTGGGGCTGCATATACCTCTGGGGCTGCTGTATACTACCACTGGGGCTGCTGCTGTATACTACCACTGGGGAGGCTGCTGTATACCTCACTGCTGGGGGTTGTATACCTGTGCTGGAGTCCACCCTCGGCTTATACGCGAGTCAATAAGTTTTCCCAGTTTTTGGGGGCAAAAGTAGGGGGGTCGGCTTATACACGGGTCGGCTTATACACGAGTATATACGGTATTTTATAGGACCAGTTTAGTTTGATTAGAGACATTCGGAGATGGATCTCTAAAGTAATACACCAGTCTCCCCATGTCTATAACATACACCTTTCCACTGATACAGGTAATGTATAAAAAGAAGAAACAGAAGAAAACTCAGCGGCACCCACTGTTCTACCTAAAATTAAATCCTTTGCTTCAGATCCATAAAACCAGAGCATAGGAAAAGGAAAAAACACATTCACCTCACCCTTGTAGTATGCAGAAAACAGGACCCACATCCTCGCTCGAAGTCACCCTGATCCAGATGGGAAATCCAAGACTGGGAGAAAAAGAGACGTTCTCCAGCGAAGACAGAAGAATTGGTATTATAAAAAAAAAAAAACTTTACATTTTTCTTCACTTAAAAAAGATCAGCATGACGTGGGTAATGGGCACCCCATAGTGAGGGGAGAGTGGAAGACAAATAAAAAGTGGGTTTTTAGAATACCAATTCTTCTTTCTTTGCTGGAGAAATTCTCTTTTTTCCCAGTAAAACCAGAGCAGGTACAGACAAGGCAGCCAGCAGCATTCAGAGGACTACAGCCGTTTCGTGCATAGCCTGCACTTCAACAGGTCCAGTTGAAGTACAAGTAATGCACAAAACGGCTGTAGTCCTCTGAATGCTGCTGGCTGCCTTGTCTGTATCTGCTCTGGTTTTATGGATCTGAAATTAAGGATTTAATTTTAGGGACAACACTGAGTGCCGCTGTATTTTTATTTCTTCTGTTTATGAAGTATGAACTGATTGTAGCATGCACCACCTGTTGCCGACTCTGATCGGCTAAATCCTTTGCTTTATATCAGTAAAGGCCGTTTCACACGCTAGGATATAGGTGAACGAGATCGTTAGCTAGGTCACGTGACCACGATCCTTCCGACATCGTTAGTGCGTTGTCACACGCAAGGATATCGTTAACGATCTTAAATTTGGCAACGGTAAAACAGCGGCAGGAATAGAATTATGAACAACATTATTCAAAAAGGTGTCACACTGAACGATGTTGCTGCTTCCCAGGATGTTAATTGGACAATGAACGATAGATTTGAGGTCAGGATCTTAAATTTTTGATGACCATTCTAACGATTTTTCCTTCCTACATCGTTCATTTACACGTAACGATGCACTAATGATATTGTTTGAACGATCACAAATCTGTGACATTTCAACGACATCATTAACGAGATCCTAGCGTGTGAAGCGGCCTTTAGTCTGCTCTTTGCCATATCAGGTGGTGCGGAACAATTTTCTTATTTGTTTACTTTAGGTTTCTGTTTTCTTTAGAGCTGTTATAACGCCGACAACAACACTGCAGACAATAAGGCTATGTGCACACGGGGGCGGGTTAGGGGCGGCGGCGGCTGGGCGGACCCGACAGGAAGCTCCGGAGCCGCCCACCGGCTTCCTGTCGGGTCCGTGCTGCGGAAGACGGTCGGGTGTGCGGCGGTGCACAGCGGGTTAGTGGCGTCGGTTCTGCAGCGGCTGGAAGCAGCACATGATTCTGCTTGCAGCCGCTGCAGAACCGGCCGGTTTATAGGACATGCACATTCTTTGCTAACCCGCTGGGAACCCAGCGGGTTAGCAACGGATGAGCATGTGGAAACCGCCGGTGTGTGCACACCGGGTGTCGGTTTCCATAGGTTTCTATGTTGATCCAAAAGCCGCTTTTGGATTAACATAAATTTGCATAAACCTGATGGAAACCGACCGGCGGTTCCGCTCCTAAACCTTCACTAAACCTTCCTGTGTGCACATAGCCTAATTGGGGTCAGCTGCCCAACGACTGGCAGCAGCACCGTCAACGTGATGACAGAGCTGCAGACACCCGACACCAGGAGCAGCAGCAGAATCTTAGTGCTGGACCTAGGGAGGGGAATGCTCAGGTTTTTCTTAAGGATAAAAAGTTGAACAGAGGTTTTCTGAAACAGGAAACCTTTACTCATGTCTACAGCTTCAATAGAGAAATCTAGAGACAGATGCCATTTAGGCTACATCTGACAGCCACATGGCCAATGTGAGCAGAGCTTCCAGGTTCTCTCTAGCTTCACTTCCATTTTCACATAAGAATAAAAATCATGAAAGAACTGACATTATTAGAAATGACACAATCTCACCCAACATAAAGCTTCGTTTGTTATAATGGGGTCTCCCGAC
This sequence comes from Allobates femoralis, assembly GCA_033576535.1. NCBI lineage: Eukaryota > Metazoa > Chordata > Amphibia > Anura > Aromobatidae > Allobates > Allobates femoralis. Next base: position 760,147,023 of record JARQOC010000003.1, read on the forward strand.
ATACCTGAAGTGGGTGACGACATTTGTTTTGCTGAGAAAAGAGAGCACAAAGGACCCCGGCCGCCGATCACTCTCCCTGATTAGGTAGCTTCCTGTCCGCACAGCCTGGTAAAGGCGCTCCTCCGCAATCGTCCTGTCCAGCTTGCCATGATACCACCTGACAAGACACCAAAAAAGGAAAGAGTTAAAATACATCAATTCCAAGTCTGTTGGCCTTCTTACTGATAGTGAGCCTGTGTCTGAGGCATTCAAGTAGTTGTAGCTCATTTCTTCAGGCGCCATCATTAATACTCAGCAATAAGGACACTGGCACAATTGATATATACTGCAAGCTCCAGAAGGACTAACGAAGCCAGTGTGTATACACAGCAGAGGTCAGCGTGTGATGACAAAAGCAGCCAGAACAACACCAATTCTGATCATCCATTATGGGTGCAGGAGGGAAGCCTGTGAGGACTGACCCTTCATGAAGCCATAGGGTAAAGTAGACTTCATGCTCTACAACATCAAACGGTATCACATCGGTCCGTGTACATCTATCAGTAAGTCTCATGCCACAAATCTACTCCATGCGGAGATTTTTTTTCACACACAAATTCAGTGAAAAAAAAAAACTAAATATTTGCTCGTGTCCTGCCCCATTGAATGACATTGATCTGTGTACAGTATGTTTTTTTAAGAACAGCATTCAGATCACAAATAAGGTCATGTGATGAGCCCTCTACACTGTATGTCTGCCATTTTACCCAAGATGTACATAAATAGTCCTGAGGTTTACATGCAGTATATTATGCGCTTTACCCCAATGGTTCTGCCCAGGATCTGTTCACATGCCCAGGAGTCAATTCTATTTTTGGGATCATAAAAACAGAAGAATGTTCCAGTCCAAGATCCAATCAATTGAATGGGAATGGACGTGTCATAAAACATCTTCTGTCTGCCTAATTCCAGCAGCTATCCATTTTTTTCTAGATGAATCATAAAAATCTAGTATTCATATCAAAATAGCAGCTGACACGAATACCATGGTGACCTCACATTGCACCGCTGACATGGCAGATGCTCTCTGTGTGTGTCCAGAAGTTGCACTAATAGGATGCTTCCTCCTTCAGCGCAACTTCCAATGCAACAGAATAGAGCAGAGTGTTCTTTTTTGGAACATCGTTGTGGATTATCTTCGGAGGGTATGTTTTGGGTTAATAAATGGGAAAATGAGGTGTCAAGATTTTTTTCTTAAATAATAATAATAATAATAATAATATAATAGGAACTTATTATATCCTAAAAATTGTACAAAACGTCCTACCTGGGTTTAGTATACTAATAAACCTAGAAAAATGCCCCACACATATCACCACCCAAGTAATATTGTGAGAAATTAAACCCAGTAAAAATTATTAATTATGCAAATTTTATTCAAAAAAGCAAAAAATCCATATACAAAATACAGAAATAACACGATATACAGAACAAAGTAACTCCCACGGTGACAGAAAGATACCAGTCCAACTGAGGAGCAAATAGTAGGTCAAAGAAAAATTATACAAGAAGGGCCAATGCTATGGTGTATACGGGAGTATCCCACGGATTAACACATCTCCTATCTTTACACCCTCCACTAGTACTTTCAAGGGTAGAGAATAGCGTGCAAATTAGTTAGTTCAGTGATCTATCTATCAAGCATGTGGCACTAACTAGCATATAAAGAAATTTCTGGTCTGACACATGATATATCACTATACAGACGCAATATGCGTTTGCTTACAGCTAACAGTATAGAATCTGCAGCATTATAAAACTCTCTCCCACAGAGGGTGAATCCTGTGTTGCACGTTTGCCCCCACACAGCAAAAATAGACTATGCAAACAACTGCTTAGCACAAGGAAAGATCGAATTATCAACTCTCCTCCCTCCTGTCAAAATCACACCTCAGCACCAGCGCCCACGACCCGCTCCCATCCCACCTCATTCCCAACCACACCTCCATTTTCATCCCAGCCCTCACCCACCTCTTTAACCTTTCACTTAGCACTGGTACCTTCCCCTCGGCCTTCAAACACGCCCTAATCACGCCCATCCTAAAAAAACCCTCACTTGACCCTACCTCTGTCTCTAACTATCGCCCCATATCTCTTCTCCCATTCGCCTCTAAGCTACTTGAACAACACGTCCACTCCGAACTGTCCTCTCACCTCTCCTCGTCCTCCCACTTCGACCGCCTACAGTCCGGCTTCCGACCCCTCCATTCCACCGAAACAGCCCTGACCAAAGTCACCAACGACTACTGACCGCCAAGAACAAACACCACTACTCCATCCTGCTACTCCTTGACCTGTCTGCCGCTTTCGACACGGTTGACCACTCCCTTCTTCTCCGGATCCTGGAATCCCTTGGCATCACCCACCTTGCCCTCTCCTGGATCTCCTCATACCTAGCAGACCGGACCTTCAGCGTCTCCCACTCCCACACCTCCTCCTCACCCTACCCCCTTTCTGTCAAAGTCCCCCAAGGTTCGGTCCTGGGACCCCTACTTTTCTCCATTTACACTCTCGGCCTAGGGCAACTCATCGAGTCCCATGGCCTCCAGTACCACCTCTACGCCGACGACACCCAAATCTACCTGTCCGGCCCTGACATCACCTCCTTACTCTCGAAAATCCCTCAATGCCTTTCCGCCATCTCATCTTTCTTCTCTGCCCGCTTCCTTAAACTCAACATGGACAAAACTGAATTCATAGTCTTCCCCCCAAGAAATTCCACCCCACCTCCCAACCTATCCATCTGCATCAACGACTGCGCCCTCTCCCCAGTCCCCCAAGCCAAGTGCCTCGGGGTAATCCTCGACTCCTCCCTATCCTTCAAACCCCACATCGAGGCCCTCACCACATCCCTCCGGCTCCAGCTCAAGAACATCTCACGGATCCGCTCCTTCCTCACCCACGACACCGCTAAAACACTCATCCATGCTCTTATCATCTCCCGCCTTGACTACTGCAACCTCCTTCTCAATGGCCTCCCGGCTAACTCCCTCACACCTCTCCAGTCTATCCTCAACTCCGCTGCCCGACTCATCTATATGTCCTCCCGCTACTCCCCTGTCTCCCCCCTCTGCCAAGCCCTTCACTGGCTCCCCGTCTCCAAGAGATCCCAATTCAAAACACTAACCATGACGTACAAAGCCATACACAACCTGGCCCCACCATACATCTCCGACCTGGTCTCCCGATACCTACCCTCACGCAACCTCCGCTCCTCCCAAGAACTCCTCCTCTGCTCCCCCCTCATCACCTCTTCACACAACCGAGTCCAGGACTTCTCCCGGGCATCTGCCTTACTCTGGAACTCCCTACCCGAACACGTCAGACACTCTCCAACCCTGAGTAACTTCAAGTGTCACCTGAAGACTCACCTGTTCCGTCAAGCCTACAACCTGCCATGAGACCCAGGCGAACGCCCCATACCTGACATTCCCCCATCCTACTGTATCCTAACCCACCCCTCATAGACTGTGAGCCCTCGTGGACAGGGTCCCTGTCCCTCCTGTACCTGTACGTCCTGATCGCCTAGATTTAGTGTACTTGTTCTTGTCTCCCTCATCCTCATGTAAAGCGCCATGGAACCCAATGGCGCTATATAAATAAATAATAATAAATAATAATAATAATAATAATTATCTACAAAAAAGTATATAATGTTAGAGCGCTTGCTATGTACATACCCTGTGCCATTGCTGATGTAAGCTGGGGGGAGAAAGCAACACCACACCACGCAAGACCCCTCCTGTGCCCTCAACGCGTTTCACCGCTACCACTGCGGCTTGGTCAGGTGCATAATTAATCATTTTTACTGGGTTTAATTTCTCACAATATTACTTTCCCTGTATTTTCGATTGCCTGCCAAGGTAAAACTAGCCATAGCTTATTGCTTTATCTGCGCTGAGAATGAAAAATACAAGGGACCCCTGCACATTTTTTTCCATTATTTATTTTACACACCATGACAGCAGGTTGGTTGCTAAACACTAATGTATATGGCAATCAAGCACAGACACTGGTGCAGATTATGGGGGTGCAGTTTGAGTACAACAGCCAATCACAGACGCTCAAAGACACAGTCAGTGAGTGCCTGTGATTTACTGTTTCAGTTCAGTGCAGGAAATATTCTTGAAGCTTAATGAGCAGTCCTGGAAGCAAGCAGTGGGAGACTGGTAAGATCAATACATCAGTTTATATACCTTCTCGTGAGACCCACATGCTCAGTAGGTATACCGGATACGTTTTTACCGGATCATGTATAATCTGGTAAAACCAGATCCAGTGCCTATTGATTCCATTATGATTGATGCCAGATCATACTGGATCAGGTTGAATATGGTTTTTCATTGAGCCCCAAAAATGTTAGATCGTGTGTCTTTGAAATTCCGTAAAAAATGTGGCCGCCATGATCCAGCAGGAACTGCTTGCAACCGCACTCCAATCCAAGTCTACGGGCAAAAACTGGATTTCAGCTGGATTTAAAAAAAAAAAAAAACTCTAGTGTGAAACCAGTCTAAGCGGGACTGTGACTACAGCCAGGGCGAGACAAAAGGGGGGAGGGGGTGGGAGCGCATGTGAAGAAAGTTTTTGAAGTGGATTTAGGCCCAGGGCTGTGTGGCCACGCACCAGAGGTGGTTGTGCAACCCTGCACAACTGTGGTCTTATGCCTGTGAATCCACCTCCGCTTGGAGGTATAGTGGAGGCACCGAAATTTGCTCCGGGAGCTCCAGCTCCTGCCGCGGTCACGTGACCGGATTGATGTCACCACAGGTCCTTCAACGGTGACCGTGTTGTATTGCTAGGTCATGGAGCTCAGGATCTAGGATTAATAGTATCTCTTGTCCAGAGCTGCTCTTGCCAGGTGTGCACAAGTGCAAGAAGCTGAGAGTAAAAATATCCCTGGTCTGTGGAGCGCTAGGACTCGAGACACCGTGTTTCCCCGAAACTAAGACCCCCCCGAAAGTAAGGCAGGGTAGGGGGAACGGGGGGGGGGTCTGTTAATATAAGGCCCCCCCCGAAAGTAAGGCCGCCGGGGAGGGGGGGGGGGCGCTGGGGAATATAAGGCCAGTACCTGTCCCCCTGTGTGTCCAGGCTCCTCCAGTGTCCTGCAGCTGAAGCCGCGCTGGAGCAGACGGGGTTAATCACAGCGGAACATGCTGTGTGCCCAGCCTTAATGGTGGGTTTACACGCCGCGATATCGGCGTCCAACTCCGACCCAACTCCGACAAAAAGTCACGTGGGTCGCGAGTTGGAGTCGATATCGTGTGCGCGTTGTACGGTTTGAGCGTACAACGCGATGCTGGAACGATGCCAAAACAATATCGGAGTTTAATAGCAGAGCTATTCAACTCCCCGATATCGCATGGCCGTTGTACCAGCATAGCAGCGTGTAACAGCCCAACTCCGATCTGTACTCGCACCTCACCCATTAACTCCCATGTTAAATGGTCGTTACTGGGTTGGTGGGCGTACACATCGGAGGGACGTTGTTTCCCGATATCGCAGCGTGTAAACCGGCGATGTGATATCGGGAAAAGTGCTCCCAAAATGCGCGCTCCCGCGGCGTTGTATGCGATATCGGGACGATATCGCTACGTGTAACCCCACCATAAGTCACAGCAGCCCGGCTCCAGCTCTGATTCGCTCCTAGGAAGCAGTGGGCGCAGCCAGATGACGTTGTGGGCTCGTCATCTAGCCGCGCCCACTAGTTCCTGGGAGCCAATCAGAGCTCGAGCCGGGCTGTTGTGATGTCAGGCTGGGCAGAATTCAGCAAGGGCACACAGCATGTTAGGCTGTGATTAACCCTATCTGCACCAGCGCGGCTGCAGCTGCAGGACACTGGAGGAGCCTGGACACTCTGGGGGACAGCAAGGAGCCACACTGAAGGCCAGGGGAGCTGGTAAGAAGCAGTGTGTATATTTGTAAGTGTGTGTGTGTATGTGTGTGTGTTTGTCAGTGTGTGCGTGTGTGTGTATGTGTATGTGTTTGTAAGTGTAGGGTGGGTGGGTGTGTGTGGATGGGAGGCTGGAGTGGCTGGGGCTGCCAATATAAGACCCCCCCCCCCCCCGAAAGTGCCACTTTTGGGCCCCCAAAAAAATATAAGACAGGGTCTTACTTTCGGGGAAAGACGGTAAAATGGCACTAGGGTTATTTTTAGAAAATTATTTATTAACCTCTTACAGGCCACTACGCGTTTCTGCAGCAAAGCGCTGCCTTCATCAGGTGCTGCATCAGACCAGGGATTTTTTTACTCTACAGCCAGGGCGATACTGACACTTCCCTAACAGAGACTGTGACTGAGTTAATCATAATAGTATCAGTTATCCAGTGTAATAAACCTTATATACAAATATTCTATTAAGAATGTGTAGCTCTTGGAGTGCATTACTCGATTTGTAATCACATGTACTGTTCTTTTATTGTACTTTAACATCACTACTCCACTGTTTGTGAAATAAATGTATGTTTTTGAGTCAGCACTGACTTGCCTTTACTGCATCGTTGCGTCCTCGTACCTGTTTTACAAATGCCCAAAGCTTGCAGACAAGTGCAAGCCACAAAACACAGGCCTGAATGCCACATGCTGCTACTGAACCAAAGGTTGGGCTCGCCTGCTGTATAGAGCCCACACACTGCATCCTGCACACCTGTCAGTAAGGCTATAAAGCCGCCACAGAATTAGCTTTAGGCTGGCTTCACATTAGCGTTTGTGTCTGCATGCTGATGGCATGCAGACACAAACGCTGTCAGAAGCAGGGTCCAAATGATGTGTCCGCAGCGGATAATGTCCGCCTGCGGACACATCACTAGGGAGCCCGGCAGCCAATCGGCGCTGTCCGGGGGCGGGCCGGAGGAGGAGTTCAGCGCCGGAGATCTCCTCCTCCCCGCCGCCGGTAAGCACCGGGACCTGTCGGCGGGGAGAAACAGCTGATGTGACAGCTGTTTGAATCTTCCCGCGCCGACACCAAGAGGAGATGTCGGCGCGGGAAGATTCAAACAGCTGTCACATCAGCTGTACTCCCCGCCGACAGGTCCCGGTGCTTACCAGCGGCGGGGAGGAGGAGGACAGCAGGGGCTCAGCTGATCTCCCGGTGGCCGTCGGTGAGCTCCTGTGACATCACCGGCGGCCACCGGGAGATTTTTCAATGGGTCCGCAGCGTTCTCCCGCGCTGTCAAGCGCTGAACACTGCGGACCCATTGAAGACAATGCATGTTTTGTGCGCTTGGGGACGCTTGCCGATTTTCCAAGCTCCCCGAGCGCACAAAAAATGCAACATGCTGCGTCCGGGGTGCGGATGCTGGACACCGGAAGGAGCAGATATCGTCCGCATCCGCACCTGAACGCAGCAAACGCAGGCACTATGCGTTCCTATGTTAAACATAGGAACCGCAGTGCGCATGCGTTTGACTGCGTATGGGAACGCAGCATACGCTGCTTTCCCATACGCAAATGTGAAGGCACCCTTAAACAGGTGAGAAATATCATTGGTGAGAAAATAAATACATTTTATTTTTTTTGTATATTTTTAGCCATTATTCCCCCTGCAGTATGATGGGGTTAAGACCAGATGAACATGAGATGCCGCTGCTGGCTGCAGTGACAACTGGAAGTGGCAGCCGCCGACCACATCTACCAAAGCCGATAGTGACAGGCAGCTATAAAGCAACAAAAGGGAACATTAGTAAATGGTGGAGTTCGGCTGATATGCAATTGGTCATATTGCTGTACACTGGGGAAAAAAGTATTTAGTCCGCCACAAATTGTGCAAATTCTCTCACTTAAAAAGATGAGAGAGGCCTGTAATTGACATCATAGGTGACCTCAACTATGAGAGACAAAATGAGGAAACAAATCCTGAAAATTGTCTGATTTGGAAAGACATTTTTTTTCAAATTTTGGTGGAAAATAAGTATTTGGTCAATAACAAAAGTTCATCTCAATACTTTGTAGTTATTATTGATTTATAGAGCACCATTGATTCCATGGTGCTGTACATGAGAAAGGGTTACATATAAACAAGTAAAAAATATGAACAAACTACCGTAATAGTGACAGACTGGTACAGAAGGGAGTGAGGACCCTGCAGGCTTACATTCTACAGGGCAATGGGAAGGGGAACAGTAGGTTGGGGTCTGCTCTGGTGGTGGTGGAGCATCAGGTCCAATGGTGGTGGAGCACCAGGTCCAGTGGTGGTGAGGTGGCACCGTGGTCATTGCAGGCTGTAGGCTGTTCTGAAGAGATGGGTTTTCAGGTTCTGCTTGAAGGTTCTGAGTGTAGGGACAGTCGAACGTTTTGAGGTGCAGAAGGATGGGGGATGCTTGGGCGAAGTCTTGCAGGCGGTTAGATGAGGAACGTACAAGTGTGGAGGAAAGAAGGAGGTCTTGGGAGGATTGAAGACTACGTGTTGGATAATATCAGGAGATTAGTTCAGAGACATATGGGGGAGTCAGATTGTGGACGGCTTTGTAAGTCAGTGTTAATAGTTTGAATTGGATACGTTGGTGAATTGGGAGAAAGTGGAGGGATTTGCAGAGGGGAGAAGTGGTGGAATAGTGAGGAGAGAGGTGGATTAGTCGGGCAGCAGAGTTAAGGACAGATTGGAGAGGTGCACGAGTGTTAGCAGGGAGGCCACAGAGGAGGAGGTTGCAGTAGTCAAAATGGTAGATTATGAGAGCATGCACTAGTAGTTTAGTAGATTGAGGGTTGAGTAAGGGATGGATTTTGAAAATATTTTTGATTGGAGGCCGCAGGAGGTGGAAAGGGCTTGGATGTGCGGTTTGAAGGACAGGCAGAGTCAAGGGTTACTCCTAGGCAATGGACTTCAGGTACAGGGCAAAGTGTGATGTCATTTATTGTGATAGATAGATCTGGTAAGGAAGGTGTGTGAGATGGGGGAAAGATGAGGAGTTCGGTTTTGTCTACATTGCGTTTTAGGAAGCGAGAGGATAATAAGGAGGATATGGTTGACAGGACTCCAGGATTCACGACAGGAGAGAGGTGACATCTGGCCAGAGAGATAGATAAGTTTCATCAGCGTACAGGTGATAATGGAATCCATGGGACTTTATGACTTGTCCCAGACCAAGAGTATAGATTGAAAAAAGGAGGGGCCCCAGGACAGAGCCTTGAGTGACCCCAACAGAGAGGGGATGGGCGAGGAGGTCGTGTGGGAGTGGGATATGCTAAATGTGCCACTGGAAAGGTAGGAAGAGATCCAGAAGAGGGCAAGGTCACTGATGCCAGTGGAAGAGAGGATCTGTAAAAGGAAACAAATAGGAAACAGTGGTCGACTGTGTCAAATGCAGAGGACAGATCTAGAAGGAGGAGGAGGACGGAGAACTGTCCGTTAGGTTTGGCCATGAGTAAGTCGTAATTTTGTTCAGGGAAGTTTCAGTGGAGTGGTGGGGCGGAAGCTATTGATTAAAAGAGAGAGATGGATGAGGGGTGGGATGAGAGTACAGTGTGGACATGCTTTTTGAGAAGTTTGGAAGTGAACGGGAGCAGGGATATCGGGCGGTAACAGGATGTAGAAGCGGGGTTGAGGGATGGTTTCTTTAAGATAGGTGTAATTGTTGCATGTGTGTGAAAGCAGAAGGAAAGGTACCAGAAGTATATATCCTTTGTTGGCAATGACAAAGGTCAAATGTTTTCTGTCTTCACAAGGTTGGCACGCACCGTTGTTAGTATGTTGGCCCATTCCTCCTTGCAGATCTCCTCTAGTGATGTTTTGGGGCTGTCGCTGGGTAACATGGACTTTCAACTCCCTTTAAAGATTTTCTATAGGATTTAGATCTGGTGACGGGCTAGGCCACTCCAGGACCTTCAAATGCTTCTTACGAAGCCACTCTTTCGTTGCCTTGGCCGTGTGCTTGGGATCTTTGTTATGCTTAATGACCCAGCCACTTTTCATCTTCAATGTTCTTGCTGATGGAAGGAGGTTTGCACTCAAAATCTCACGATACATGGCCCCATTCATTCTTTCATGTCGTCCTGGTTCCTTGGCAGAGAAACAGCCCCAAAGTATGATGTTGCCACCACCATGCTTCACAGGAGGTATGGTGTTCTTTAGATGCAACTTAGCATTCTTTCTCCTCCAAACACGACGAGTTGTGTTTCTACCTAACAGTTCTACTTTGGTTTCATCTGACCATATGACATTCTCCCAATACTCTTCTGGATCATCCAAATGCTCTCTAGCAAAACTTCAGACGGGCCCAGACATGTAATGGCTTAAGCAGGGGGACATGTCTGGCACTGCAGGATCTAGGTCCCTGGTGGCACAGCGTGTTACTAATGGTAGCCAGTTGTACGTTGGTCCCAGCTCTCTGCAGGTCATTCACTAGGTCCCCACGTGTGGTTCTAGGATTTTTGCTCACTGTTCTTGAGATTATTTTGACTCTACGGGGTGAGATCTTGCATGGAGCTCCAGATTGAGAGAGATTATCAGTGGTCTTGTATGTCTTCCATTTTTTAATTATTGCTCCCACAGTTGATTTCTTCACACCAAGCTGCTTGCCTATTGCAGGTTCAGTCTTCCCAGCCTGGTGCAGGGCTACAATTTTTTTTCTGGTGTCCTTCGACAGCTCTTTGGTGTTCACCATAGTGGAGTTTGGAGTGTGACTGTTTGAGGTTGCAGACAGGTGTCTTTTATACTGATAACAAGTTCAAACAGGTGCCAGTACTACAGGTAATGAGTGGAGGACAGAGAAGCCTCTTAAAGAAGTTACAGGTCTGTGGGAGCCAGAAATCTTGCTTGTGTGTAGGTGTCCAAATACTTATTTTTGCACCAAAATTTGAAACAAATTTCTTTCCAAATCATACAATGTGACTTACAGGATTTGTTTTCTTATCTTGACTCTCATAGTTGAGGGGTCATCTATGATGTCAGTTACAGGCCTCTCTCATCCTTTTAAGTGGGAGAACTTACACAATTGGTGGCTGACTACATACTTTTTTCCGCACTTTATGCATGTGGACTCCTGCAGGACACAATCTGCTCGCAGCTCTGTGCAGGAAACATTACCAAAAAAACATGAGGGTATTTCCTAAAATGTAATTGCATTATAGAAAACGTAGAAAAAGATAGGGATTATTTTTTTGTCATTAACCTTCTGGTCCTGTATTTCAGATAACAGGATTTAATAATTTATCTCAAATTAGTGTTAATTGTGAGCAAAACAGCTGCTAAGTTATTCAGAAGCCTGAGCTGCTGTGCACATGTCTAGGAGGGCAGCAATATGTTTATGGAGGTTTCTTTGACATCTTCCCCCATTAATGTGAATCACATGATTGTGCTGAGAAAACAAACAAGGCTTTTTCAAAGGCTGACAATAATCCTTCCCGCACGCCCACACACTGCCCTCCGGCCTGCGCTGGGACTGTCGGAAGCTCCAGTAACATCAGACCCTTCTGCAGCAGCTGGAGACCTCGGCTTTTTTAATGACATGCTGCTCAAATGTTTAAAAGCTGCAAACATTTCAGGCCAGGATTTTTACTATCCTCACCAAAGTGACCAATGACCAGTGGTGTAACTTGAAGTTCATGGGCCCCCCAATTATTACAAATCATTAACAACAATAGGCTTTTTCTATAGGCCAAAAGGACTTTTGGGGCCCCCTAGGCTCAGGGGCCCGGGTGCGATTGCAACCCCTGCACCTGTTGTAGTTATGCCCCTGCCAATGACCTTCTGACAGAAAAGCTTAATGGTGACCACTCTCTGCTTATTCTTCTTGATCTCTCTGCAGCCTTCGACACTGTTGACCACTATCTCCTACTCTCTTGCTGCACTTCCATCGGCATCAAGGACACGGCTCTCTCCTGGTTCTCCTCCTATCTTTCTGATCGCTCTTTCAGTGTATCAGTTGCTGGCTCCACTTCCTCGCCTCTACCTCTCACTATTGGGGTCCCTCAGGGTTCAGTCCTTCGACCTATTCTCTCTCTACACAGCCTCGATTGGACAGACCATAAGCAGATTTGGCTTCCAGTACCATCTTTATGCTGATGACACACAACTATACACTTTTTCCCCTGACCTTATTCCCGCTGTAATAAAGAACACCACAGTTTCCAATATCATGTCTGCTCTCTATCTGAAACTCATCCTCCACTAATCTCCCTAAATCTGACATCTCTCTCTCACTGTGTGGCACCACGATAACGCCTAGTCAGCAGGCTCGCTGTCTGGGTGTTATGTTTGACGCTGATTTTTCCTTCACCCCATATATATATATATATAATCTCCTGCCCGCTCTTGCCGCTGAAGAACATTGCAAAAATTCGCCCCTTTCTCACCTTGGAAACCACAAAAACCCTCACTGTGGCCCTGATTCACTCCCGCCTTGACTATTGTAATTCTCTTTTAATTGGCTTCCCTCGCACTAGACTCACCCCTCTTCAGTCCATCCTTAATGCAGCAGCCAGGATCACCTATCTAGCTAACCGTTAATCAGACGCTTCTGCTCTATGCCAGTTATTGCACTGGCTGCCCATACACTATAGGATCCAATTCAAATTGCTTGTTCTCACCCACAAAGCTCTTCACAGTGCAGCATCACTCTACCTTCTCTACCCTCATCTCTATATCACCCCACCCGTTCACTTCACTCTGGAAGGGATTTTAGACTCACAACAGCGGTAATCCAAACCTCCCACTCCCAGCTTTAAGACTTCTCCTGAGCTGCAGCAACTCTCTGGAGTGCTCTACCCCAAAAAATTAGGTCTATCCACAACTTAGGCTGGTTTCACATTGCGTTTTAGTTAAATCCGATGTGGTCCGATGAAAATCGGACAGCATTGGATCCAAATCAGCCCCCATGTTATCCAATGGGGATCGGATTTGGCATAATTGCCATCCGATTTGCCTCCGATCCGATTCTGTCTGATTTTTTGCAGGAGCAAAAATCGTAGACTGCTGCGATTTTGGCTCCTGAAAAAAATTGTAGAGAATTGGATCGGAGGCAAATCGGATGGCAATTATGCCACATCCGATCCGATGCCTTTAACATGGGGCCCTATGGAGCAGGGTCCGAGGAAACATCTGATGTCTCCTCTGACCCGATTTTAGTGTACTGAGCATGCTCAGTACACTAAAACTATTGTGTGCCGCCTAATTTCACTTCCGCAATGTAAATACGTACATTGCGGAAGTGAAATATAACTAAAATCAAGTGTAAAATAAAAAATCTTTATTCTCACCTGCCAGCCTCCCCCGGAGTCTCCAACAGCTCCCGTTTGGTAACCAGGACCTGGGATGATGTCACAACCCAATCAGCTGATCGAGTCACATGAGCAGTTACCGCGGTAACCACTCATGTGACCCGATGACGCTTCTGACATCATCGCAGGTCCTATAAAACCTTTCGGGAGCTGCATGGACACGCCGGGGGAGTGCTGGCAGGTGAGAATAAAGATTTTTTTTTTTTTATGTTGGAATGACAGAAGGAGAGGGGACATCAGGGGACACAGAGGGACACAGCAGGGGGACACAGCAGGGGGAGAACAGGTGGCTCTGCCCTGGTTTTATATTCATCCTTCGGTGTCTTCGCCTTTTACCGACGCCACTCCAGTTCAGAGGTGCCATCTTGTGACTGCAACGTCTGAGTGCCTGGGAATTTGAAGTTATGTCACATGCTTTCACTACAAGTCTATGAGAGGCAGAACAAGGCAAGAATATGGCTCTGGTAGAGACATACTGAAGAGTGACCTCCAGGCGCTCCATGAATCAATGGAGCTGTGGCTGGGCACAAATCACAGACCACCAACCGGAGCAGCTGGGACAGTGATAAATCCGTCTTCTCCAGTATCCACCTCCGCTCCGGTCCTCCTCTAATCGGAGTTTAGACTCTGCGGATCACACTGTGCTCTGTGTGAGAGCCAGGAATCTCTTTTACAATATAAACCTATGGAGAGTGAGAACATTGATCCATAGCCAAGCGATATCTGAACCGAACTGGATCCCAGAGAATATGGTGATCGGTGAGTATATTACTACACTGACACTAAACTACACTTTACACATAGTAATGGAGTTAAACCATTAGTATATGATAAGCCATAAATGTCCTTGGTAAACAGCAGCACAGGATTACCAAGTACGATCAACCTCTTATTTGAGGCTTGATGGGGAAAACAAAACAATCTTTCCAACGTATCCGTTAAAAGCTATGGTCAGGACAGCAATCGTTTTATTTACACCCCCATTGAGTAATATGATGGTATCTTATGTCTTACACTGCTAGCATGGATCTGGCCTACATGAAATCTACTGAAAGGCTCTTGGAGCTGCCAAACAGTTAGGAAGAGAGAAATAATGACCCAAACCAAGATAACCAGGAACCTTTCACAAAATGGACTTTTGCCAAAATATGTCCAAGCTTGGCGTGAGCGCCATACCACTAAGCCTGAATAATGCAAGAGGCCATTCATTAAAATAAAAGAAAACACGAGACTGGAACAATGGGATTAAACCAGACTAATTTCAGGGATAGTCATTCATTTGGGCAGTATTCAGCAATTAGGAGAAAGAAAAGCATGAACTCAATATCCTCAGGAAACCCCTCACTGTACACATAAAAAAAAACAGGATATACGTAGAAGAACAAATGTAATAAGGGAGACAGAAACCTGGAGCGGCCAGTGCTGTATCATCATACAGAGAAGTGTGCACAGAATATATCCTCCTATACTGGGGATATAACATCCCCCCGCACCTCATCTGCCCCCGTCCTCTGCACGTACAATGCCCGAGACGGTCGGTGTTCCCAGAGTTTACCATTAGATTTCTAAAATCATATAAACTGGTAAAATGTGTGTACAGAGCAGTAATATGCAGGGTTGTGGAGTCGGTAAGCCAAACATGCAACTCCAGCTCTAGTAATGTGGCTGGTGTGAAGCACCGTACACCCGAGACCCCACTAATCGCTATTATGAAGAGTCAGAAGATGTGACAACTGATGCTTACGGTCCAACCCATGGACCACATATACCAAGCACTTACTGCATTATCCCAGCCAGGAAGATTTAAAGGGAACCAACTAGCAGGTTTTAGGGCTATAGAGTGCAATCAACCTTTACTTCAATGATTCAAGGTTTGATTGCAGAGAAAGGGTTTATAAAAGTTATGGCAAAAAGAGAAGAATGGGAACGGAGTGTGCAGCACAGCGTCACTATGGGGAGGTCGGGTTATTTTTATTACCCCCTTGATTACAGTAGCAGGGATCTGTCCTGGTCTCCTCTCCTCACAGATGACAGTAGCGGGTGATCTGTCCTGGTCTCCACACAGTCACAGATGACAGTAGCGGGGATCTGTCCCGGTCTCCTCACAGTCACAGATGACAGTAGTGGGTGATCTGTCCTGGTCTCCTCACAGTCACAGATGACAGTAGTGGGGATCTGTCCTGGTCTCCTCACAGTCACAGATGACAGTAGTGGGGATCTGTCCTGGTCTCCTCTCCTCACAGATGACAGTAGCGGGTGATCTGTCCTGGTCTCCACACAGTCACAGATGACAGTAGCGGGGATCTGTCCCGGTCTCCTCACAGTCACAGATGACAGTAGTGGGTGATCTGTCCTGGTCTCCTCACAGTCACAGATGACAGTAGCGGGGATCTGTCCCGGTCTCCTCACAGTCACAGATGACAGTAGTGGGTGATCTGTCCTGGTCTCCTCACAGTCACAGATGACAGTAGTGGGTGATCTGTCCTGGTCTCCTCACAGTCACAGATGACAGTAGTGGGTGATCTGTCCTGGTCTCCTCACATCACAGATGACAGTAGTGGGTGATCTGTCCTGGTCTCCTCACAGTCACAGATGACAGTAGCGGGGATCTGTCCCAGTCTCCTGACAGTCACAGATGACAGCAGCGGAGATCTGTCCCGGTCTCCTCACAGTCACAGATGACAGTAAAGGGGATCTGTCCCGGTCTATTTACTGTCACAGATGACAGCAGCGAGTATCTGTCCTGGTCTCCCCACAGTCACAGATGACAGCAGCGGAGATCTGTCCCGGTCTCCTCACAGTCTCAGATGACAGCAGCGGGTATCTGTCCCGGTCTATTTACTGTCACAGATGACAGTAAAGGGGATCTGTCCCAGTCTCCTATCCTCACAGTCACAGATGACAGCAGCGGAGATCTGTCCTGGTCTCCTCACAGTCACAGATGACAGCAGCGGAGATCTGTCCCGGTCTCCTCACAGTCACAGATGACAGCAGCGGGGGATCTGTCCCGGTCTCCTCACAGTCACAGATGACAGCAGCGGAGATCTGTCCCGGTCTCCTCACAGTCACAGATGACAGCAGCGGAGATCTGTCCCGGTCTCCTCACAGTCACAGATGACAGCAGCGGAGATCTGTCCCGGTCTCCTCACAGTCACAGATGACAGCAACGGAGATCTGTCCTGGTCTCCTCACAGTCACAGATGACAGCAGCAGGGATCTGTCCTAGTCTCCTCAGTCACAGATGACAGTAGCAGGGATCTGTCCCGGTCTCCTATCCTCACAGTCACAGATGACAGCAGCAGGGATCTGTCACGGTCTCCTCACAGTCACAGATGACAGCAGCGGGGGATCTGTCCTGGTCTCCTCACAGTCACAGATGACAGCAACGGGGATCTGTCCCGGTCTCCTATCCTCACAGTCACAGATGACAGTAGCGGAGATCTGTCCCAGTCTCCTATCCTCACAGTCACAGATGACAGTAGCGGAGATCTGTCCCGGTCTCCTATCCTTACAGTCACAGATGAAAGTAGCGGGGATCTGTCTCGGTCTCCTCTCCTCACAGATGACAGTAGCGGGGGATCTGTCCCGGTCTCCTATCCTCACAGTCACAGATGACAGTAGTGGGGATCTGTCCCAGTCTCCTATCCTCACAGTCACAGATGACAGTAGAGGGGATCTGTCCTGGTCTCCTCACAGTCAGAGATGACTGCAGCGGGTATCTGTCCTGGTCTATTTACAGTCACAGATGACAGTAAAGGGGATCTGTCCCGGTCTCCTATCCTCACAGTCACAGATGACAGCAACGGAGATCTGTCCCAGTCTCCTATCCTCACAGTCACAGATGACAGTAGTGGGGATCTCTCCCGGTCTCCTATCCTCACAGTCACAGATGACAGTAGTGGGGATCTGTCCCAGTCTCCTATCCTCACAGTCACAGATGACAGTAGAGGGGATCTGTCCTGGTCTCCTCACAGTCACAGATGACAGCAGTGGGGGATCTGTCCCGGTCTCATCACAGTCACAGATGACAGTAGTGGGGATCTGTCCCAGTCTCCTATCCTCACAGTCACAGATGACAGTAGAGGGGATCTGTCCTGGTCTCCTCACAGTCACAGATGACAGCAGCGGAGATCTGTCCCGGTCTCCTCACAGTCACAGATGACAGCAGCGGGGGATCTGTCCCGGTCTCCTCACAGTCACAGATGACAGCAGCGGAGATCTGTCCCGGTCTCCTCACAGTCACAGGTGACAGCAGCGGAGATCTGTCCCGGTCTCCTCACAGTCACAGATGACAGCAACGGAGATCTGTCCTGGTCTCCTCACAGTCACAGATGACAGCAGCAGGGATCTGTCCTAGTCTCCTCAGTCACAGATGACAGTAGCAGGGATCTGTCCCGGTCTCCTATCCTCACAGTCACAGATGACAGCAGCAGGGATCTGTCACGGTCTCCTCACAGTCACAGATGACAGCAGCGGGGGATCTGTCCTGGTCTCCTCACAGTCACAGATGACAGCAACGGGGATCTGTCCCGGTCTCCTATCCTCACAGTCACAGATGACAGTAGCGGAGATCTGTCCCAGTCTCCTATCCTCACAGTCACAGATGACAGTAGCGGAGATCTGTCCCAGTCTCCTATCCTTACAGTCACAGATGAAAGTAGCGGGGGATCTGTCTCGGTCTCCTATCCTCACAGTCACAGATGACAGTAGTGGGGATCTGTCCCAGTCTCCTATCCTCACAGTCACAGATGACAGTAGAGGGGATCTGTCCTGGTCTCCTCACAGTCAGAGATGACTGCAGCGGGTATCTGTCCTGGTCTATTTACAGTCACAGATGACAGTAAAGGGGATCTGTCCCGGTCTCCTATCCTCACAGTCACAGATGACAGCAGCGGAGATCTGTCCCAGTCTCCTATCCTCACAGTCACAGATGACAGTAGTGGGGATCTCTCCCGGTCTCCTATCCTCACAGTCACAGATGACAGTAGTGGGGATCTGTCCCAGTCTCCTATCCTCACAGTCACAGATGACAGTAGAGGGGATCTGTCCTGGTCTCCTCACAGTCACAGATGACAGCAGTGGGAGATCTGTCCTAGTCTCATCACAGTCACAGATGACAGTAGTGGGGATCTGTCCCAGTCTCCTATCCTCACAGTCACAGATGACAGTAGAGGGGATCTGTCCTGGTCTCCTCACAGTCACAGATGACAGCAGTGGGGGATCTGTCCTAGTCTCATCACAGTCTCAGATGACAGTAGAGGGGATCTGTCCTGGTCTCCTCACAGTCACAGATGACAGCAGTGGGGATCTGTCCTAGTCTCATCACAGTCTCAGATGACAGTAGTGGGGATCTGTCCCAGTCTCCTATTCTCACAGTCACAGATGACAGTAGTAGGGATCTTTCCTGGTTTCCTCTCCTGGATCTGTGAATGTGAGGAGACCGGGGACAAGCAGAGACTGGAGGGAGCGGGGTCTTCTCCTGCACTACTGTGACCGCGCATGATCACAGGAGAATCGGTGACAAGTGGCGATGGATGGACGGCAGGAGAGTAAGTTAGCCACACACAGGATACCTGACATACCACTATCAGTATGTGCAATGTCAGTTGTCCTAGGGCTGCAGTGCTAAATAATGACATGGAGGAGGGAGAGAGGGAGGAGGGTTTGACTTAAGAACCCACAGGAATAATATATATATATATATATGTATATGTATACATGTGTGCGTGTGTATGTGTATATATATTATATATATATATACACATATATATACACATATATATACACACACACACACCGTATATACTCGTGTATAAGCCGACTTTTTCAGCCCAAAAATTGGGCTGAAAAGTCCCCCCCTCGGCTTATACACGAGTCATATACGAGTCATATAAGTGGGGGCTGTGTCCGGGAGTAGGAGGAGGCAGGAGGAGGCTGGAGGAGGTGGGGGAAGGCTGCAATATGAGCGGCTCGTGACGTGGAGCCGCTCATAACTATTATGATATGCACTGCTATCCCCGCCCATCCCGCGGGGATATCAGTGCATATCGCTTACAGCCCCCAGCACTGGGTATACAGTCCCCCCCTCCACATATGGTGTCCCCTCCTGCGCGCTGCTTAGTGTATAATAAATATAGTGTTATTATCTCTCGCCAGCCGTTCCGTGCATCCTCCCCTCCTGTGTTCATGTGACCGGGCTCACAGCGATGACTCACGGCGGTCACAGGACACGCAGCTCGCAGGAGGATGCACGGGACCGGGGGTAGAGTAATAACACTATATTATTGTACACATGCTACAGCCGCCGCATGAGGGGGGGGCCTGTATACTGTAGGATGGGGGGGGGGGGGCCTGTATACTGTGGGGATGGGGGCCGTATACTGTGAGGATGTGGGGCCTGTATACGTGAGGTGTGGGGCCTGTATAACTGTGAGGTATGGGGCCTGTATACTGTGAGGGATGGGGGCCTGTTCTGTGAGGGCATGGGGGGCTCGTATACTGTGAGGATGGGGGGGCCTGTATACTGTGAGGATGGGGGGGCCTGTATGCCCCGTGCCTGGGGGTGTAATGCCCGTGCTGGAGCTGTATGCCCTAGTGCCTGGCGCCTGTATGCCGTGCTGGGGGCCTGTATCCCGTAGCCTGGGGGCCTGTATGCCCATGTGCCTGGGGGCCTGTATGCCGTGCGGGGCCTGTATTGCCCGTGCCTGGGGGCCTGTATACCTGTGCCTGGGGGGCCTGTATACCTGTAGGATGGGGTCCCGTATACTTGTGTGGAGTCCACCTCGGCTTATACGCGAGTCAATCGTTTTCCCATGTTTGGGGCAAAAATAGGGGGTCGGCTTATACGGGTCGGTATCGAGTATTGGGTATATATATATATACTATATCTTGGGTACTATTAATACATATATAAAAAAAAAACTCCTAGTGGCGCTGTGCTGGCACACTCTGTTTGCTCCTCTTCTTTGCCCTACTTTTAATACCTTTCTCTATAATCAACCTTGAATCATTGAAGTAAAGTATGACTGAGCTCAGCATCCAGTGCTGTAAGATTCTAGCTTAACTTTATAGCCCGTAAATTCTTGCTGGTTGTTCCCTCTATGATGTGCATACACTGCAGTGTTGGTACCAGGGACATAACATTAAAATAGCCCAACGCGGGTTCATGCAGCGCGTAGACTATCGGAACAGGCGAGTCCTTGGCAGGATCTTATCACCCATTTGGTGAACAACGGCATGTGCATTCAGGATATCTGCCAGGACATTGCACTCACCCCACGTCTCCACGTCTTTATGCAGCCCGTCCTAAGACATGGGACTGCTGGGAAACTGCAGGGAGCTGCTGACATATTTCAAATACCGATAGTGCACTAACTAAAAATTACTTTTTTGCTACATTTTTGTTAAATAAGCGTACTTAATAAAATAAGTAATATTTAAATATACTTTGAATTATTTTTATTCCATTTCTCAGAGTGTCCCTTTAAAGATAAAACATTTAAGGGAAGGGGAAAAAATCCATGACATTTTCCACTGTCACACATCAAGATTCAAAGCTTAACTTTTCCTTCAACAAAGCATTGCAAGTGCTGGGTTATCACTGCACGAGTTGTTTTCAAGTTATGGCATTATAGAATACATACTGCAACAAACAAAATTATTCAACCCCTTGCAAATTAGGCTTATCAGCAAAATTTACAAACTTTCTACTATATTCAATAAACCAAACAAGAACAATTTTTATAGCTGAATATTACTAACATGACAAATGGTTTCTCCAAACTCAGCACAAAACGCCACTTTTAATGGTTGTCCTAGTGTCAGAATTATTCAACCAAATGTCTTTAGAACTCAGTACAGCTCCTCTGGCTGTCATGACCTGCTGAAAATGTGATCCATAACTAGGCATCAGCTTGTGCAGCGTCCCTAAGGAGTTATAGCCCAGTCTTTTTGGGCAACGGCCTACCGCTTACCAATTATTTGGGATTTGTGTTCTGCGATTGCCTTCAAAATCCAAAGATTTTCTGAAGAATGGAATGGTTACTACAAGACTTGAAACCAAATCTTAGTGCACTTTGAGGGATAATTGTCATCATAGTCCCATTTTAAGATCTAATGATACAAAAGGAATGACACTTTCTCCTAGGATTTTTTGATACTTCATTGAACCATATTACCCTCCACCAGCTGCAGGTTTCCAGGACGTCACCTGAGTAAACTAAACAGCCCTAGAACATCGAGTCACCACCATGCTTTGTTGTAGGCAGGGTGCCCCTTTTCAGCAAATACTTCACTTTTCCTCCTCTAGCCATACCACGTTCAATAGCCTAAAAAGTTCATTTTTTATTTTGTCACTCCATCAAAACAGAATCCTCTAATTCTGTGGCTGACAGATAGAGGATATATTCCTTTTAACTTATTGGATGAAACTTTTGTTGTTCTTTAGTCAGCAGGGTGATATCTTGGAGTTTGAGCATGAAGACCTTCAATATTCTCTGTAGGGGAGGATCACACAATTTGAGGTTTTCTTATTTAGAGAATCAGGTCGATAAGATTAACGACACTCCAATCAAACTGATCAGAATGGCAGCTTAATGTGATCTGATTATCATGGATGCGAGATTCGGAGCACACCGTGAGCAGATGGAGAACAAAATTTTGCCATCTTCTCCATTGTGTCATTCGAGTGCAGTCTGATGATTTCTACCACCCATAGACTTGAATGGGTGAGTGCCATCACTGCCCTCAAATCATTGCTCCAAATGTTATCAGATAAAAAAAATGGATAGCACTCTTCAGATATAAGTAGTGGTGTGAGTGATCCTTTACTGTAGCAAATGGAAATCTTACTGCCTGTTGAATCCAAAATCTTTCTGCAGTATTTGCAGTCACTGGAGGGGTTTTGTCCGCTTGCTCCCTTTTGGATCCTGGTGGCCTCGTGTAATAGCTTCCTCCTTCTGCCAAGTCCAGGTAGGTCATCCCTATAAATGAGCTTGTGTATCCTTTTTGCATTCACCCTCCTAAGTCGTCTATGTGGGCATGTAGGTCATAGGAAGTCGCATCAAGTGATACCTGGATATCTGGAGCAATGTCTCAGTGAATTGCTCACAGAGATTACTGTAAATGATCAGGGGTGTTCCCAGTGTGAGACATGTAATGACTGACACTCTGCTCTAGTAACACCTCATTTTAAAATAATCTCTAGAGACAGATTCTCAGGGAGATCTATGCCCGGCCTATAGATCTCAACAGTTCACTTAAATCCACATTTTTCTATATGTCTAAAGCGGCCGTCACACATGGCGACATCGCTAGCGATATTGTTAGCGATCACGTGCACGCGCGATCGCTTACAATATCGCTCACATCGCTGGTGAGATGTCACACAGACAGACTCACCAGCGATGTGGACCAGCGAGATCGCTGGTAACTATGGTACACATCAGGTTACTAGGCGCCGCGCATCGCTTAGTAACCCGACTTGTACCATAGTTACCATCTCCCAGCATAGGCTCTACCGCTGGGAGATCGTTCATCGTGGTGTTATACACCACGAGAGGCAGATCGTGAAATCGTTAATCGCAAGATGTGAGGTCCGGAGCTCAGATCTCGATCTTGCGATTTGATCATGTATCGCTCGTCGTATCTTGCCGTCACACGCAGAGACATCGTTCAAGCGATGTTTCATCTGGCGCGTTCAAGCATATCTTGCAAGATATCGTAGCGTGACGGCCGCCTTAGCTATATGACATTGGATCGCAGATATCAAGGTACCATATTATTCAGCTTTCGCATGCCCGCTCAGCTCAGGAGGGTCAATCCTACTGTCCAATTCACACCAAGTACTAAAGACTCTTATCACAAAGACGTTTAATAGTTCTGAGACTGTACTAACGAATATCTTATGATTCATATTTTTAATTTTTTTTTTTTTTTTTTTTTAAAGGGGGGGGGGGGAGGGGAGAATTTGAATGCTCAGTTTTTAAGACAGACATTAAAAGGGAATATGTCAGCAGGTTTTGCTGTGTCACCTGAAGACAGCACGCTGTGAGGGTTGAAGAAAAAAAAAAAAAAAAGAAAAAAAAAGCAGCTGTGCCTCTCTTAAGCCCTCGTCACACAACGAGATCTTTGTAACTTCACAGGTTTTGTGAAGTAACAGCGATCTTGCTAACGATCTTGCTTCGTGTGATGGCGGGTTTACACGTCGCGATATCGCAGTACAATTTCAATCAAAAGTCACGTGGTTCAATCGTCGGAGGCGAAATCGTTCCTGCGTTGTATGGTGTGAACGTCCAATACGATGCAGGAACGATGTCAATGCGATATTGGGGATTGAATGAGCGTGCTATTCAATGCCCCGATATTGCATAGCGATTGAAGCTGGATCGTGCTGTGTAAACGCCCAATTACGATGCAATTTCATACGTCACCCATTCACTCCCATGTTAACTATGCGATCCTGGGTTGGGAGGCGGTGACATCGCACGGACGTTGTAATACGATATCGCAGCGTGTAAACATTCAATGCGATGCGGGAGGAACGTGCACTAATTGCGCGCTCCCGCGCCATTGAGTTGCGATATCGAAACGATATCGCGGCGTGTAAACCCACCATGACACTTGGCAGCGATCAGGCCCCTGCTGTGAGATCGCAGATCGTTAAAGTGTTCTGGGTCATTTTTTGATAGTTGATCTCCTGCTGGTCAGCACGCATTGTTGTGTGTGACAGCGAAAGACCAGTGATCAGCGATCTCACAGGCTGGTAACGATGGTAAACACCAGGTATCTAGGTAGGGCGCGCTGCCTAGATACCCGGTGTTTATCATAGTTACAAGCGTCCTCCCTGCTTAGCGCTGCCTGTAAGCAGGGAGGATGCTGGTAACTATGATAAACACCGGGTATCTAGGCAGCGCGCGCTGTCTAGAAACCTGCTGTTTATCATAGTTACCAGCGCTGTGGAGGTGGCTCCCTGGTTGCTGAGGACATCTGCCTGTTTGACAGCTCCCCAGCGACCAGGTAACGACGCACAAATGATCCCTACAGGATCATTATCGTTGCTGGTATCGCTGGTGCATCGTTGTGTGTGACGGGAGCTTAACAGGGTGATCTATTGTTTACTTAAACTAACAGTTTTAGCACCTGATGATTGTCATCACTGGACTACTTTGTCATGCACAAGGCAGTCCAACATGCCCCCTGCTGTGATTGACAGCTCACTGTCCTTGTATAATCTCTACTAAGAGCCTGGTGGGAGTGGGGGCAGCTCTCCCAGCTATGCTGTGGTGACTGTCAGAATGGCTGCACCTACAGTAGTAATCTATGTGATACCTCATTGGACTCTGGGTTGCTTTGCCTACATTATGTTGCTGTCAGATGATGAAGCAAAAACCTGCTGACAGATCCAAAATAAACAAAACTGATAAACAGATGTTTTTTAAGGAAATCTAAATACCGCACTCATTTTATTGAATGGATTTTGTAATAATGTTTTATTCCCCTTTTTTTATACCCCTAAATGGTTACTAAAGATGGAAATAAGGATGAGCATGGGTGCACGCCTAAAATAGCTCTTTTTTCATTGTTTTATTACAAATAGGAAAAAGTTCACAAATAAACCTAACCTACAATTGGGATTGATCTACTTTGATTATAAAACCTATTTAGTTACTATTTTGATGATAAAATGCAAAAAAAAAAAAAATACGGTAAGTGAAATCTATCCTCAGTGCACATAATAATCACCGTCAGGTCACAGGTCCTGCTTGTTCTGGTTAGTGTGAATGGGTTTTCATAGAAATGCCAAACTGGGAGCAGAAACCGCTGGTGGCTAAACATCCCAGATTATCTGCAATTGTAAACCTAAGATAAACACTTCCTATTTTCTAATAACTAGAAAGTTTATTTATTTAAGTGAAGCCATAATGGATCCAGGACATCAGGAGCGTGCACATTCAGTTGTGGGCTATGAAGCAAGAAGAAGAGCGAGGAAGATAACATCAGATGGTAATTTGAGGTAGAAACCACATCCTGCCAGCAGCAATAGAAAAGCCACATGTCATGCAAGAGCAACAACAGCTGAAAGAGCGCTAAACAAGAGGGAACGTGCCGACATCGCAGGACCAGTGCTATATATGCTCAAGCTCAGTGTGGCTCCATGGAGGTCTTCCCTCCTCTGGTTCCTGTAAAGCCAGAGATGTCAATCAAGGAAGAAGGCAGTGGAGATACATGGCAAACTAGCAGGCCTCTATCCATGACCAGGGTGCACCAAGGGCATGTGCTTGGTTTAATCAGTCATTTTATGCTCACAACCTTAAGGCTACGTTCACATGTTGAGTATTTAATGAGTTTTTTACCTCAGGATTTGTAGACAAAACCAGGAGTGGAGCAATCAGAGGAAAAGTCTAATAGAAACACGTCACCACTTCTGGATTTAATCATCCACTCCTGGCTTTGGCTACAAATCCTGAGGTAAAAAACTCATCAAATACTCAGTGTGCACGTGGCCTTAGACACAACATTGTGGGAAGTAACAGCAAATTGTACATAATCATCGCAGGAGCAGCCAGCCTCATTACACAGGATATGACAACCATCTTCGCACAGGAACATCGGGTCAGGTGGTGACACACGGCAACCTGGAAAATGGAGACAAGCCATCGAAATGACTCAATCCACAGAAGAGACAATTCAGGGCGTATAAGGCTTTTAGCATAAACAAAAAATAAATGAATATTTTCTGAATAAGTACATTTTTAGTATACCATTTCTACCTGCTGTCATTGAATAGCAATCAGTTTCCTTCCACAAGATAAATATCTGAGAGATTAATGGAGCAATAATTACAGGACAGTAATCAAATACAAAACTCAATACTTTCTCTTATGAAACCCAAGGTGCCCCGCCGGCAATGTGCGGAGAACATGGTTATCTGGATGAGATCTACAGGCCAACACTTAGGGTACCGTTACACGTCGCAACAAATGCATGCAATTTCACTGGCAATTTGCTGGTTGCAGTGAAATCATGGACACATTGTTCTATTTTGTTGTTGTGTATCTCGTTCATCAATCTCAACTCTCTCTGAGTCTATGTATAGGCACACCTGCCTATAAGGTAGGGAAGAGGAAGGGTTATAAACCGCACTGCCGGATTCCACAAGACATTAAAGGTTGAATATTATATTGATTTATTAGTCAACATGTTTCAAGGCTCCCTAGCCCCTTCCTCAGGACAAATCACATTTGACCATTCACAACCCACAGACTGA
The DNA here is from genome assembly GCA_033576535.1 of Allobates femoralis. Classification (NCBI taxonomy): domain Eukaryota; kingdom Metazoa; phylum Chordata; class Amphibia; order Anura; family Aromobatidae; genus Allobates; species Allobates femoralis. The sequence goes on from JARQOC010000003.1 coordinate 760,173,542, forward strand.
CACAGGCCACTTATACGTACCAGTTGGCATTACTGTACTTTTGAAAACCATTGTAGCAAATTCCTTCTATCAGACCCACACAAACTACACCGCACCAGTAGCAAAATCACAATAGTACATAACAATTGAATTTTCAAAAATCCGAAATTGTATGCATTAAAGAAGTCCATAGAGCCCTATAAACCCGATGGGCACAGTAAACATGAGGCTCACCTACGGGATGGTGTGAAGACCACACCATGGCAGATTTGTTGTGAGAAATAGACTATAATTACTACAGCATTTTACACGTCATGGACAGCTGAGAAACTATGGTTTAATTACTCAAGGAGGGCTCCCAGCTTTTCTACATCCCTGTCTGGTGAAAGAAAACCCACTGTTAAAGAGGTTGTCCATAGCTGTGATACTGATGACTAGACCTTAGGCTAGGTCATCAGTATTGGATTGGGGGTCATTTCATACCTGCCACAGTCACCGATCAGCTGCAGCGTTAGCTGGATGTAAGTGCAGTAAGGAGCCAAACAGCACAGCTCCGTGGCTGGTGCAGGTCAGAGGAGCTGCAGTACCCAGGAGTGGCCACTACATGTTGTATGGCGTTCTGCTTATCTGACCACTGCTGATCGCAGTTGATGAATGGGAGTGAGTGAAGTGTGTGAGATTACCATCAATCTGAGTGATGATCCAGCTTAGAAAATCACTCCTTTAAGGGTATGTGCCCACATAGTGGTTTAACGTCGGTTTAGGGTGCTTTCACACCACGATTTTGAGGGAGCCGATGCTGTCCGATATAAATCGGACAGCATCGGCTCCCTTCTGATGCCTGGAATCGGGTGCCAAATAGGCACCCGATTCCGGCATAAAATCGGCGCCGGGCTGCAAAAAAAGAAAAAACAAAAAAAGTTTATTCTCACTCTCCCCGAGCCCCCGCCGTCAACCGCCATCTTCTTCTAGGCTCCCGGTGGCTCCCGCAGGCTGCCGGTGTCAGCAGAAGTGTACCTCTGCTGTACACAGGACCTGCGGTGATGTCACAGTCACGTGACCGCGGGTTCACCATGGTACACCTCTGCTGACACCGGCAGCCTGCGGGAGCCACCGGGAGCCTAGAAGAAGATGGCGGTTGACGGCGGGGGCTCGGGGAGAGGTGAGAATAAACTTTTTTTTTTTCTTTTTAACCCTTGTGCTCCCAGGAGCAGTTTTACTGTACTGAGCATGCTCAGTACAGTAAAATGGGGTCCGAGGAGACATCAGATGTTTCCTCGGACCCTTCTCCATAGGGCCCCATGTTAGGGATCGGGTCAGATCGGATGTGCACTAAATGCCATCCGATTTGGTCCAATTCAAGTCTGTCAGATTTTGTAATCGGATGAAAAAATCGTTGCAGGCAACGATTTTTTTCTCCTGAAAAATATCGGCCAAAATCGGGCAGAATCGGATCGGACCAAATCGGATGGCATTTAGTGCACATCCGATTCGGTCCGATCCCCATAGGGATGCATGGGATCCGAAAATCGGTCCGATGCTGTCCGATTTTTTTCGGACAGCATCGGAAATGCAAAAATCGTAGTGTGAAAGCACCCTTAGCAGCGAAAACCGCCGGCGGTTTAGCATAGGTTTTATTTAAATTTATGTAAATCCTAAGCAGCGTTAGGACTTACAAGTAACCCTATGTAATTCAGAAAACGCTGTGCACACATAGTGGGTTTATGTGAGCGGATCTGCCAGAGGTTGAGCGGTTTCCTAGCGGTTTAGGAGCATACAACATGTCAATTCTTCTCAGCGGTTTTTGATCGTTTTCATGAACAAAATCCTCCATAGAAAACCGCCTGAAAAACCGACTGAAAAACCGACTGAAAAACCGACTGAAAAACGCTGTGCACACGCTGAAAAAAACGCTGGGAAACCGCTGGGAAACAGCTGGAGACTTCAGAGCTCAGAACTCTAGGCTCCTGCAAATTTCCACTGGTTTACTGACGGTTTGAACGTCACTAAACCACTATGTGGGCACATACCCTAAAGGGCCCCATAGACATTAGAAAATGTCAGCCCTAACCCACCTACTTTACTGATCCACTATCATATGTCTAGGAGCCTTAAGGTACTGTTACATGGCACGATGTCGGAACGATGTCTGCAACAATCTTGTGGGTGCACAGCTGTTGCAGACATCGTTGGTGAAATGTCACACATCTGGATATTGTGGACAACTCACCAACTATGTTGTGAGCAGGGATTGTTTGCAAACCCTGCGAATGATCCCTGCTCATTGCTGTGAATAGGGCGAAGTCATCCACGACATCGCGGTGTCACACAGACCGATGCAGCAGTTTGATGGATTTGAGATTGTCAGGTTTTCCAACATGTTGGTAAACCTGTCAACTCCGATCCAACGATTTATCGTAGCAACTTGCCAGAGTCACATACAACGAGGTCGCAATGATGTCGCTGGTACACCTCCAAACCTGTGATGTATCAGCGATGTCGTGCTGTGTGATGGTGGCTTTACATGTGACAGAATGCAAGCACTGTCCTGAGAATAAAGAATTTAGGCGATGTAAAAAATAATAATAATTAGTGTGGCAAATGCCCCAAATTTGCCACGAGTCAATCAGGAGAAAAAAAAAAAAAGCTCACACGCAAAATTTATCAAAAAATGCATCAATAACAAGTGGCCTTTATAAAGGGGAACTCTAAAGGCCATGTCACACGTTTCAATTTTATGAACATTATTGTTAGCGATCACGTGCACGCGCGATCGCTAACAATATCGTTCAGATCGCTGGTGAGCTGTCACACAGACAGACTCACCAGCGATCAATTGACCAGAAACATTGTGGAAAGGATTTAAATATCATTTCCACGATGTCTTGACGACTGATAAGCCAGCTCCCAGCGCCTCTCACAAGCGCTGGGAGCTGGTATCCAAGGTAAACTGCGGGTATCTAGGCAGCGCGCGCTGCCTAGATACCCAACGTGTACCTTAGTTACCAGCCTCCTCCGCTCACCGGCTGGTATCTAAGGTACACAGCGGGTAACTAGGGTCCCTAGTTACCCGCTGTGTACCTTAGATACCAGCCCGTGAGCGGAGGAGGCTGGTAACCAAGGTACACATCGGGTATCTAGGCAGCGCGCGCTGCCTAGATACCCGCAGTTTACCTTGGATACTAGCTCCCAGTGCTTGTGAGAGGCGCTGGGAGCTGTGTTATCGGTCGTCTGCCGGTGTCACACGCAGCGATGCTGCGTGTCCACCGGCCGACCAGCGACAGATTTGTGAACATGTTCACAAATCTGCGATCAAACAATCAAGCGATTTTACATTGTAAAATCGCTTGATTACACGCAGCGATGCACAGACGATATCGCTTAAGCGATCAAAAAAGCAGATCGCTCAAGCGATATCGTTCATAAAATTGAAGCGTGTGACGTGGCCTTTAGAAGATAAAACGTTTTGTACTGTCTCTGCCCCTCTACATGATGAAGGTGACATGTGCACTACAGTTCTAGGATCTATAAAATCATATCTGCTCCTTAACTCTCACCCCTCCCTTCGGGGACTGAGAGAAGATTCAGTCATGCTGCAGCAGAGAACAGGAAGCTACCATGTTTAAATGTGGGGGGGGGGGAAGGGGACCATAGCAGTGCTGAATCAATCAATGTAGTGCACTGCCTCAACTCCTAGCCTGATACATGACAGTATACATTATGCACCATCATAGGTTGTACAGCAGAAGATCACAGCATGCATTTATATCTTTTTGGTGACATGATTGCTATTTGACGGGAGAACACCCCTGTTCATACATTACATAGAATGTATATTAAGGGCTGGATTGTACTTTGACCATGGCGCCGGCGGCCACGCTTCCCGTTCTTATAGAAGTATGATGAGGCAGGAATCAAAGATGATCATGGAATCCCTGGGGTCCATGCCCGACACACCTCCTGCTATCAGCAGCAGCATGACTGAATCTTCTCTTTCCCCAAAGGGAGGGAGGATAGGTGAGGAGCAGGTATGATTTTATTGATTTATAAGCAATCTATAGATGCTTGGCCTGTAGTGCCCAGTTTTGCTTCATCACATAGGAGGGAAGGAACGGTAGTGCTCAGCTCTGCTTCATCATGTAGTAGGGCAGGGACAGTACAAACAAAATTATCTCCCAGGAGATCCCCTTGAATGTTTAAGTACAATTTTTTCACCACAAAAATCCAAGTAAAGAAAAAAAACTGAAGATGCCCAGAAGATAAAAGTAATTAATTTTTGCGGAAGAATATGGACCAGGAATAAAATAGCTGCACTTCTGCTTTCAGAATCACTTGTGACTGAGACGTAGCGGAGGCTCGGCTTGTACCGGCCCAGTAAGGACGATGCTGCAGAGGAAGCAAAAAGGGAAATATCTGTTACCACTGCCCACAGCAGGCAGACTGTGATTAATAGAAGATATAATACACCAGCCAAACCTGCATCTTAGCAGGGAGTCACAGCCGCACAGTATCCTGGTCATACAAGGTGATTAGGTACATTATTACAGACATGTACACAGGATTATCTAGTACTCGTCCCTATGACTGCAGCACTGGTGTCATGGTACCGTCACACGTCACGATAGCGTGTAGGATATCGCATAGAAGTCACATGTTTGAAGGTGTGGCAGCAACATTAGAACGATGTTGTAAGTGCATCGTGCGGTGTGACACCGCAATATCAGTGTGAGATATCGTGAGATCGCACATCGCTGATTTGAGAACGTGTTCTCAAACCAGGCAATCTGTGATAATGACATCTGCTGCATCGTGCGGTGTGACACCGCGATAACGATGTGTTACACGATTTCTCCCATTCAGCGCTGTGAAAACAAGGAATCCTAACGACCGCTATTCACAATCTCACCCTGGAATCGCCCCAATGTTGTAGACGATATCTCAACGTCACACATCTACACTCCGATCACGATCCATATCTCCGTGCGAGCGCGCTCCCGTGATTTCTGCGCGATATCGTGACGTGTGACGCTACCATCACTCATACAAAGCCAGGATCTTTATATCTCTGATCCTTTTTAGTCCCCCCCTGTGGAATCAGAAGCCCAAGATCACTTATGAGCACAATAAGGAGTTGCCTAATATGTGCCAAAACTTGGGAGAAAATTTCTGTCAAACAACAAGCCAAGTAAAAATTGGTCTATACTTAGCCTAGAGCCCTAGACAGTCTAAAAACATGGCAGATTTATCAAACAGCACAAACCTGTGAGACAAAGACGGATCTAAGACTGTCTGGTGTAAGTCTGCACCAAGAGTTAGGGCTTTCTCAAAACACTTAAAGCGAACCTGTCACCCCCTGGACATCTAAAGCTATAATAGCCACTTCTGCAGCACTAAGGCTCATTCAGGGAAGGTGGCTATAAGCTTTTGATGGCCTTTTTACTATTAAATATGAACTTATATAAAGTCCAATACCTCAGACCGGGAGGCGGGGTTTCGCGCTCCTCCGACCCGCCTCCTCATGTCATTCATGGTGCTCGCCTGCTGCTGCCACCCCTCATAGTCTATCATGAACGTGCGGCTCCGTTCTCGTCTATGGAGCCGCGCATGCGTTGTGCGCCCGGTGTCCAGGAAGTCGTCGGGCTGCGCGCGCAGCCCGACGACTTCCTGGACGCCGGGCGCACAGCGCAATGCGCGGCTCCATAGACGAGAACGGAGCCGCGCGTTCATGATAGACTATGAGGGGAGGCAGCAGCAGGCGAGCACCATGAATGACATGAGGAGGCGGGTCGGAGGAGCGCGAAACCCCGCCTCCCGGTCTGAGGTATTGGACTTTATATAAGTTCATATTTAATAGTAAAAAGGCCATCAAAAGCTTATAGCCACCTTCCCTGAATGCAGCCTTAGTGCTGCAGAAGGTGGCTATTATAGCTTTAGATGTCCAGGGGGGGTGACAGGTTCGCTTTAAAGCAGATGACCCCACCATACCAAGAAAAGGGTCTCAAATGCCCTAAAATACTCCAATCATGGCTTTTTATAGGTCCTCCATAGGTTACAACATACCTGTCTGATACAGGGGTCCTGGAGGTGGGACGCTCACTTATATACTGGGAGATAGCTTGGCCATTTCTAGAAGCCGTGTACAGAGGAGCAGGGCGGCTCCACCTGCTCCCATCACTTTCTCAGACATTGCTGCACACTAATGACGACTGTTTCTGCTGCTCTCCGATAATCCATATACCATACAGTTCCTGTGATATGGTCCTTACTAGGTAATTATGGAAAGCTGTCTTATAGGGGAACCAACTAGCAGGTTATTGCCCTATAAATTAGAGGCAGTGCCATAATGGCACTAAGATGCCGATTATAATGAAACCTTTAGTGCAGAAAATCTGAGAATTGCAGAATAATCTTTGTCCAAACCTTCAGAAATGACGTCATTGGTGCAGCAGCCTGATTGGGACTTTGTGGGTCAGGTCCTCGATCATCATATCTCCTGCATTTCCAACTTTATCTTTACTTACATTTCACACTGCCACCATCACTGTTAGCAGCACTCGCGCACTGCAATTGTGACATTGCCTTAAAAAGTCTTCAATAAAATGGAGCAGGAGTCAAGGTATGCGTACCACCATCTGTGGCGCCATTTTATTAAAGGCATTGTGGGGACGTCTGAGCAGAGACAGTGCATGTGCTGACTGACATTTTTAATCTGCACCCCTTGGCTGTAGAGTCGGTGCCATTTTGGGTGGAGTTGGTGTCAGTCGGATGTTTGGCTTACTGACTTCACAGCCATGGTTGTGAGTCTGAATCCATTTTGGTGGAGTTGGGAATAGGATTCAGGGACATTGAAGAGTCGGAGTCAGCTTTTTGGCTTACTGACTCCACAGCCCAGTTGCACACGTTCCTGACGCCGTTCAGTCATCTACACAATGTCATTAATAAAATGGTGCAGGAGATTGCTGTAAGTGCATGCGTTGACTCCTGCACCATTTTATTGAAAGGCGGCCTATCATGCTCGCTAACACAATTCCTTTGTACTGTACATAGCCCATTCACTATGTCTCTCACCATAACTCTTCTTCAAACTCCACCAAACCCAAAAGCTCTACACAGATTGTCTGGTGACCATTCATGTAACTTTATTTCTATCCCCCTCTTCCTCAAGATGCCTGGACCATCAGTGTTATAAACCCCTGTACATTGTGTAACCCCTATCTCGTTGTAGATTATAAGCTCTTGAGCAGGGCACCTTTGTTTTTGCTTTATCTATTGTATTTTTTACATTGATTCTATGCTTATTGTATTGTTTCCTATTATTGTACTGTTTTCTTTCTCTACTGGAATGACTATTATATTGTGTATTTTCTTACTGTATACCATGTATTTTCATCTATTACCCACTGTATTGTAAAGCGCTGTAGAATATGTTGGCACTATATAAATAAAGATTTATTATCATTAATATAAAGAGTCACAACAGCACTGCGCACGAGCGGTCATAGTGATAATGGCAGCCACAGAGGAGCAAAACTTAAATAAAGGGGAAGGAGGCGGAGGGGAGGAATATGTACTGAGGCCCCCACCCACAGAGTCCCGCTCTGATGCTCATGTCTGTGCACAAAGCACATCATTTCTCAAGGTTTGGACAAAGCGTGGCCATGTTCACACTCAATTTGCGTTTTTTTTTTAGCAGGAAAAAAATCACCTGCGTTTTTCTAAAAGTGCAAAAAAGTGTCCCTTGTGTGTCTGAAAGGATTTGACACTTTTTTGGACTTAGTCATTTTTTGGCCAAAAAGTCATGCGTTAACGCAGGGTGCCTAAATGTGCCATTTAAAAACGCATGCGTTTCCAATAGGGGCCCATGTTAAAAAAATGCATGCGTTTTTGGAAACAACACCTGCGTTTTTTTCCAGCACCCAAAAAACGCTGCATGCAGCGTTTTTTGGACAGGGGGAAAAAAACGCAAGTGGAGCTGAAAAACGCATGTACACTCAAATGTACCCTGCGTTAACGCACCTGCGTTTTTGGACAACTGCAGAAAAACAAAGAGAATGCCAAAAACGCAGGTGAGTGTGAACATGGCCCTTATTCTGCAATCAAGCCTCGGATTTCTGCACTAAAGGTATCACTATAATCAGCATCACAGTGACATTATGGGGCAAAAACCTGAAGGCTGGTTCCCCTTACCATAAGCCACTCCTCCTTGGTAAAGACCATAAAGATTAGCACTAAATAAGCCGAATATCACTGTAAACATAGAGGCTTAATTGAAAAAGCACATAAGAAAGCAATGGGAATAAAGTAAGAGAAAAAACTGGTCACTACGAGACCTGATGACAGGTTGTGTCTGAGGCCGGGGTCACACGAGTGTATATCTCACATGAGGGCAATGTCAGAAAATCTCACACTGCACTCCGATCAATGTGAAGTAATGAGGCAGCTCAGATCTGTGATTATTTTATCAGCCCTAATCGAACGGAGGAAAAAATATCTCAGCATGCTGTGATTGTCAGCAACTCTTAGCTCACTCTCACCTATACAAGTCTAAGGGTGAGAGTGAAACATAGGACTGCACTCAGATGACATCCAAGTGCATTGCGATATACACTGAGGCGGCAATGGAGGAGGAGATGGAGAGATTATTCTCTCCCTCCTGATTGCAGGATTGGAAGACATGAGATGACACTTGGTGATGTTCGCAGCAGTCTGAGCCAAGTGTCACTAATATATCACATGCCATGCTCTCACATCAATGTCATATGCTAGCGTGACTCTGGCTTAAAGATGTTCTCCAGTTTGGGAAACTCCCTCTCCACTGCTGGTAATTGGGGGGAAAAAAATAGCTGATCAGGGCTTTACTCACTCTTCCTGGGTCCAATACCAAGCATCTTCGTAGACTGTGAGCCTTTGTGGACAGGATTTCTCCCCTCTTGTATCTGTATGACCGAATTGTCAACATTTATTGTTACTTGTATTGTTACTATGTTACTTGTCCTAGTCTGCCCTTTTTAGCATGTGAAGCGCCTTGGAATATAATGGCGCTATATAAATTAATAATAATAATAATAATAATAATAATAATCTACGCTGCTCCTGGTATCCATTATTGTCGGCAGCTCTGCAGCCAGTGAGCTGTTATTCCCGCCTGCACCAGGATCAGCAGTGGAAGATCAGTGAAGACAATGAAAGACACCAGGAGAAGCTGTGGAAGCTCAACACTGGACCTGGGGAGAGTCAAGCAAAGCACAAATTGATTTACTCAATAGAAAAAAAACTGCAGCTGGAGAATGGGGGTTCCCGAAACCAGAAAACCCCTTTAGCAGTGCTCCATTCATTTTCTATGGGACAAGGGGGCAGTGCCGAGAAGGATGGGTGAAGTCACAGAGCACCTCCACAGTTCCGTTCCCCAGGTCGGGGCCATCCCTGCAGCTGCCCCAGCTTTACTGTAGAACAGTGTTCACATCACCAAAAGACTGAATCACAAAAAATAGTCAAACAAACGTGTAACAATACTCTGTTGTAAAAAAACAACAAAACAGTAAAAAGCAAGTGCTGCTGAAAAGGTAGTACTATACAGGGTATTTAGTAGATAGATTTTAAAAATGTATCAACTAAATACCCTGTATACGGTATTACTACTTTTTCAGCAGCACTTGCTTTTTACTGTTTTGTTGTTTTTTTACAACAGAGTATTGTTACACGTTTGTTTGACTGTTTTTTGTGATTCAGTCTTTTGGTGATGTGAACACTGTTCTACAGACATGTTCACTGTGTGCATGGTTCATTTGTTTTTGCTGACATTCATTACACAGTACATAGCAGGGACACATATATAAGATTATCTTAGCACAGGAGATGTGGTATGATAAGATCATGTCCCTGTATGGTCAGACACATCCATTACACAGTACATAGCAGTGACACATATATAAGATTATCTCAGCACAGGAGATGTGGTATGATCAGACCATGTCCCTGTACAGTCAGACACATCCATTACACTGTACATAGCAGGGACACATATATAAGATTATCGCAGCACAGGAGATGTGATATGATCAGACTGTGTCCCTGTACGGTCAGATACATCCGTTACACAGTACATAGCAGGGACACATATATAAGATTCTCAGCACAGGAGATGTGGTAAGATCAGACCACGTCCCTGTACAGTCAGACAAATCCATTACACAGTACATACATAAGATTATCTCTGCACAGGAACAATTTTTTAAACATCCAATTGTGGAAATTATTATTATTCCAAGAGCTATTGATTAAACTTTAAAATTAACTTTGTGGGAAAACCCACTTGGGGCGCACTCAGCCCCGGGTACTCACCGGTCGGTGGGGGGGGGGCGCACTCAGACTCACCGGTCGGTGGGGGGGAGCGCACTCAGACTCACCGGTCGGTGGGGGGGGCGCACTCAGACTCACCGGTCGTGGGGGGGGGGGGGGGGGCACTCAGACTCACCGGTCGTGGGTTGGGGGGCACTCATACTCAATGGTCAGTGGGGGGCGCACTCATACTCACTGGTTGGTGGGGGGGGGGTTGGGGGGCGCACTCATACTCACCGGTTGGTGGGGGGCACACTCGTACTCACCGGTTGGTGGGGGGCACACTCGTACTCACCGGTTGGTGGGGGGCACACTCGTACTCACCGGTTGGTGGGGGGCACACTCGTACTCACCGGTTGGTGGGGGGCACACTCGTACTCACCGGTTGGTGGGGGGCACACTCGTACTCACCGGTTGGAGGGGGGCACACTCGTACTCACCGGTTGGAGGGGGGCACACTCGTACTCACCGGTTGGAGGGGGGCACACTCGTACTCACCGGTTGGTGGGGGGGGGTTGGGGGGCACTCATACTCACTGGTTGGTGGGGGGCACACTTATACTCACTGGTTGGTGGGGGAGGGGTTGGGGGGCACCCATACTCACTGGCTGGTGGGGGGCACACTTATACTCACTGGCTGGTGGGGGGCACACTTATACTCACTGGTTGGTGGGGGGCACACTTATACTCACTGGTTGGTGGGGGAGGGGTTGGGGGGCACTCATACTCACTGGCTGGTGGGGGGGGTTGGGGGGCACTTATACTCACTGGTCGGTGGGGGGCGCACTCATACTCACTGGTTGGTGGGGGGCGCACTCAGACTCACTGGTTGGTGGGGGAAGGGGTTGGGGAGCACTCATACTCACTGGTTGGTGGGGGGCGCACTCAGGGGAATCTCCACCTCCTCCTCCTCGTACTCCGGGCCGTCCAGGGAATCCGCTTCTTCCACAGGGCCCATCCCCAGGCCCTCGAAGGCTAATGGCAGCGGTGGCAGCGGCGGGAAGCTCTCCGGGGGCAGCAGCGGGGCACTGGTGGGCATGGTGGCCGCCTCCCCGCCTGCTGTCATCAGCCCCAGCGACCCGAAAGTAGCCGACATTCCGGGACCAGCGCTACCAGCCCGGCGGCGGAAGTGATCGGGTGTGTGCCACGGTCCGCCTCCCACGGGAGCCCCGGCCTGTCAGCCCGGTGCCCGGCCGCACAGCCTGCGTCTGCTCTGGCCGCCTCCCCGTCACTGCCCGCCCGACAGCAACACAGGGGGCGCCACACACCACACAGACTGTAGAGGAGGGGTCTCTCACTGGCTCCGCCCAAAGGCCGACGTCACCGGCGCTGGGCCGCTCCCCACAGGTCAGCCACACACCACACTGACTATAGAGGCGGGGCCTCTCCCTGGCTCCGCCCACAATACGTCACCAGCGCTGGGACGCTCCCCACAGGAGAGCCACACACCATACTAACTGTAGAGGAGGGGCTTCTCACTGGCTCTGCCTACTGGGTACGTCACCGCCACTGGGACACACCCCGCAGGTCACCACACGCCTCTCACTGGCTCCGCCCACAGGCGCTGGGACACGCCCCTCATATCAGCGGCGCACAGTGGGAGAAGCAGGCTGTTTTTTTTTCAACAATATCTTTATTGAACCTGATAACACCCAGGAGGGAGCGAGTTTACCTCTAACTCCGGCTGTCATTATGTTATACAATCTCCGTGGTTACTTTCTACTCTTCACTCCTCTGCTTGTCGTCTAGCCGCCACCAGTCCCCAAAACTAGTCCAGGGGGTGGAGCTTAGTAAAACCACACCCCAAAGTAGGTGTGTCTGGGGTGGATCTTACCTTTAGTCCTGTTCGTGACCCCAGCCGAAGCATTACTAGGGCGTCACCATTATACCCCCAATGGGAACATTTATAGGGCGGTCACCATTATACCCCCAATGGGAACATTCATTGGGCGGTCACCATTATACCCCCAGTGGGAGCATTTATAGGGCGGTCACCATTATACCCTCAGTGGGAGCATTTATAGCGCGGTCACCATTATGCCCCCAGTGGGAGCATTTATAGGGTGGTCACCATTATACCCTCAGTGGGAGCATTTATAGGGCGGTCACCATTATGCCCCCAGTGGGAGCATTTATAGGGCGGTCACCATTATACCCTCAGTGGGAGCATTTATAGGGTGGTCACCATTATACCCTCAGTGGGAGCATTTATAGGGCGGTCACCATTATACCCCCAGTGGGAGCATTTATAGGGCGGTCACCATTATGCCCCCAGTGGGAGCATTTATAGGGTGGTCACCATTATGCCCTCAGTGGGAGCATTTATAGGGTGGTCACCATTATACCCTCAGTGGGAGCATTTATAGGGCGGTCACCATTATACCCCCAGTGGGAGCATTTATAGGGCGGTCACCATTATACCCTCAGTGGGAGCATTTATAGGGCGGTCACCATTATACCCTCAGTGGGAGCATTTATAGGGTGGTCACCATTATGCCCCCAGTGGGAGCATTTATAGGGTGGTCACCATTATGCCCTCAGTGGGAGCATTTATAGGGTGGTCACCATTATGCCCCCAGTGGGAGCATTTATAGGGCGTCACCATTATGCCCTCAGTGGGAGCATTTATAGGCGGTCACCATTATACCCCAGTGGGAGCATTTATAGGGCGGTCACCATTATACCCTCAGTGGGAGCATTTATAGGGTGGTCACCATTATGCCCTCAGTGGGAGCATTTATAGGGCGGTCACCATTATGCCCTCAGTGGGAGCATTTATGGGGCGGTCACCATTATGCCCTCAGTAGGAGCATTTATAGGGTGGTCACCATTATACCCCCAGTGGGAACATTTATAGGGCGGTCACCATTATGCCCCAGTGGGAGCATTTATAGGGCGGTCACCATTATGCCCTCAGTGGGAGCATTTATAGGGTGGTCACCATTATACCCCCAGTGGGAACATTTATAGGGCGGTCACCATTATGCCCCCAGTGGGAGCATTTATAGGGCAGTCACCATTATGCCCTCAGTGGGAGCATTTATAGGGTGGTCACCATTATACCCTCAGTGGGAACATTTATAGGGTGGTCACCATTATGCCCCCAGTGGGAGCATTTATAGGGCGGTCACCATTATACCCCCAGTGGGAGCATTTATAGGGCGGTCACCATTATACCCTCAGTGGGAGCATTTATAGGGCGGTCACCATTATGCCCCCAGTGGGAGCATTTATAGGGCAGTCACCATTATGCCCTCAGTGGGAGCATTTATAGGGTGGTCACCATTATACCCTCAGTGGGAACATTTATAGGGCGGTCACCATTATGCCCCCAGTGGGAGCATTTATAGGGCGGTCACCATTATACCCCCAATGGGAACATTTATAGGGCGGTCACCATTATACCCCCAATGGGAACATTCATTGGGCGGTCACCATTATACCCCCAGTGGGAGCATTTATAGGGCGGTCACCATTATACCCTCAGTGGGAGCATTTATAGCGCGGTCACCATTATGCCCCCAGTGGGAGCATTTATAGGGTGGTCACCATTATACCCTCAGTGGGAGCATTTATAGGGCGGTCACCATTATGCCCCCAGTGGGAGCATTTATAGGGCGGTCACCATTATACCCTCAGTGGGAGCATTTATAGGGTGGTCACCATTATACCCTCAGTGGGAGCATTTATAGGGCGGTCACCATTATACCCCCAGTGGGAGCATTTATAGGGCGGTCACCATTATGCCCCCAGTGGGAGCATTTATAGGGTGGTCACCATTATGCCCTCAGTGGGAGCATTTATAGGGTGGTCACCATTATACCCTCAGTGGGAGCATTTATAGGGCGGTCACCATTATACCCCCAGTGGGAGCATTTATAGGGCGGTCACCATTATACCCTCAGTGGGAGCATTTATAGGGCGGTCACCATTATACCCTCAGTGGGAGCATTTATAGGGTGGTCACCATTATGCCCCCAGTGGGAGCATTTATAGGGTGGTCACCATTATGCCCTCAGTGGGAGCATTTATAGGGTGGTCACCATTATGCCCCCAGTGGGAGCATTTATAGGGCGTCACCATTATGCCCTCAGTGGGAGCATTTATAGGGCGGTCACCATTATACCCCCAGTGGGAGCATTTATAGGGCGGTCACCATTATACCCTCAGTGGGAGCATTTATAGGGTGGTCACCATTATGCCCTCAGTGGGAGCATTTATAGGGCGGTCACCATTATGCCCTCAGTGGGAGCATTTATGGGGCGGTCACCATTATGCCCTCAGTAGGAGCATTTATAGGGTGGTCACCATTATACCCCCAGTGGGAACATTTATAGGGCGGTCACCATTATGCCCCCAGTGGGAGCATTTATAGGGCGGTCACCATTATGCCCTCAGTGGGAGCATTTATAGGGTGGTCACCATTATACCCCCAGTGGGAACATTTATAGGGCGGTCACCATTATGCCCCCAGTGGGAGCATTTATAGGGCAGTCACCATTATGCCCTCAGTGGGAGCATTTATAGGGTGGTCACCATTATACCCTCAGTGGGAACATTTATAGGGTGGTCACCATTATGCCCCCAGTGGGAGCATTTATAGGGCGGTCACCATTATACCCCCAGTGGGAGCATTTATAGGGCGGTCACCATTATACCCTCAGTGGGAGCATTTATAGGGCGGTCACCATTATGCCCCCAGTGGGAGCATTTATAGGGCAGTCACCATTATGCCCTCAGTGGGAGCATTTATAGGGTGGTCACCATTATACCCTCAGTGGGAACATTTATAGGGCGGTCACCATTATGCCCCCAGTGGGAGCATTTATAGGGCGGTCACCATTATACCCCCAGTGGGAGCATTTATAGGGCGGTCACCATTATACCCTCAGTGGGAGCATTTATAGGGTGGTCACCATTATGCCCTCAGTGGGAGCATTTATAGGGCGGTCACCATTATGCCCCCAGTGGGAGCATTTATAGGGCGGTCACCATTATACCCTCAGTGGGAGCATTTATAGGGTGGTCACCATTATGCCCTCAGTGGGAGCATTTATAGGGCGGTCACCATTATGCCCTCAGTGGGAGCATTTATAGGGCGGTCACCATTATACCCTCAGTGGGAACATTCATTGGGCGGTCACCATTATACCCTCAGTGGGAGCATTTATAGGGTGGTCACCATTATACCCCCAGTGGGAGCATCTATAGGGCGGTCACCATTGTGGCCTCAGTGGGAGCATTTATAGGGCAGTCACCATTATACCCTCAGTGGGAGCATTTATAGGGCGGTCACCATTATGGCCTCAGTGGGAGCATTTATAGGGCAGTCACCATTATACCCTCAGTGGGAGCATTTATAGGGTGGTCACCATTATGCCCCCAGTGGGAGCATTTATAGGGTGGTCACCATTATGCCATCAGTGGGAGCATTTATAGGGCGGTCACCATTATGCCATCAGTGGGAACATTCATTGGGCGGTCACCATTATACCCTCAGTGGGAGCATTTATAGGGCGGTCACCATTATGCCCTCAGTGGGAACATTCATTGGGCGGTCACCATTATACCCTCAGTGGGAGCATTTATAGGGCGGTCACCATTATGCCCTCAGTGGGAGCATTTATAGGGCAGTCACCATTTTGCCCCCAGTGGAAGCATTTATAGGGTGGTCACCATTATGCCCCCAGTGGGAGCATTTATAGGGCAGTCACCATTATGCCCCCAGTGAGAGCATTTATATGGCGGTCACCATTATGCCCCCCAGTGGGAGCATTTATAGGGCAGTCACCATTATACCCCCAGTGGGAGCATTTATAGTGCAGTCACCATTATGCCTCAGTGGGAGCATTTATAGGGCGGTCACCATTATGCCCCCAGTGGGAGCATTTATAAGGCAGTCACCATTATACCCCCAGTGGGAGCATTTATAGGGCGGTCACCATTGTGTCCTCAGTGGGAGCATTTATAGGGCGGTCACCATTATGCCCCCAGTGGGAGCATTTATAGGGCGGTCACCATTATGCCCCCAGTGGGAACATTTATAGGGCGGTCACCATTATGCCCCCAGTGGGAGCATTTATAGGGCGGTCACCATTATGGCCTCAGTGGGAGCATTTATAGGGCGGTCACCATTATGCCCTCAGTGGGAGCATTTATAGGGCGGTCACCATTATACCCCCAGTGGGAGCATTTATAGGGTGGTCACCATTATGCCATCAGTGGGAGCATTTATAGGGCGGTCACCATTATGCCATCAGTGGGAGCATTTATGGGGCGGTCACCATTATGCCCTCAGTAGGAGCATTTATAGGGCGGTCACCATTATGCCCCCAGTGGGAGCATTTATAGGGCGGTCACCATTATGCCCTCAGTGGGAGCATTTATGGGGCGGTCACCATTATGCCCTCAGTAGCAGCATTTATAGGGCGGTCACCATTATGCCCCCAGTGGGAGCATTTATAGGGCGGTCACCATTGTGCCCTCAGTGGGAGCATTTATAGGGCGGTCACCATTATACCCCCAGTAGGAACATTTATAGGGCGGTCACCATTGTGCCCCCAGTGGGAGCATTTATAGGGTGGTCACCATTATGCCCCCAGTGGGAGCATTTATAGGGCGGTCACCATTATGCCCCCAGTGGGAGCATTTATAGGGTGGTCACCATTATGCCCCCAGTGGGAGTATTTATAGGGCGGTCACCATTATGCTCCCAGTGGGAGCATTTATAGGGCGGTCACCATTATGCCCCAGTGGGAGCATTTATAGGGCAGTCACCATTATGCCCCCAGTGGGAGCATTTATAGGGTGGTCACCATTATGCCCTCAGTGGGAGCATTTATAGGGCAGTCACCATTATGCCCTCAGTGGGAGCATTTATAGGGCGGTCACCATTATACCTCAGTGGGAGCATTTATAGGGCGGTCACCATTATGCCCCCAGTGGGAGCATTTATAGGGCGGTCACCATTATGCCCCAGTGGGAGCATTTATAGGGCGGTCACCATTATGGCCTCAGTGGGAGCATTTATAGGGCGGTCACCATTATACCCCAGTGGGAGCATTTATAGGGCGGTCACCATTATGCCTCCAGTGGGAGCATTCATAGGGCAGTCACCATTATGCCCCCAGTGGGAGCATTTATTGGGCGGTCACCATTATGCCCCCAGTGGGTGACTTTGGCAATTACGATAGATCTAGCTATATGGATGTTTGTCCGGAAATATGCATAATATTATGTACAGTTAGTTTAGTATAATATACACAAAAAAATGACATCACATAAGCGACCATATATACGAGATTAGGTGCCAAAATCAAATAAATTAATCACAGATCATCACAGAGTTGTAGATACTCAAAGGGTATTATGCTACAGTTCTAATGTTATCATAGTGTTGTCCACCATAAGAAAAGCAGTATTGGCCCCGTGTATATGCAGCCCACTGGGCGTCACCCAAACACATATGACACAGTCCCCACAATCAATGAATTGACAAGGCAGTTAGCAGAATAATGATCATACTACATAGAAGCCTTTCTGTATAACAATGATCAACACCCTAATATGCCCTACAGTTAGTAAAGGCACCTCAGCACAGTGGCTGTAAAGTCACATAAAAGGGACCTGTGCATACAGGGACCTTAAGTAAGGAGTGAGGCCCACTTAGAAGGGTAGGGGGAGGTGAGCAGTTTGACCACACAGGGGGGGGGGGGGGGGGGGGGAAAGGGTAGGGTGTGTGCCTGTCAGTAGGATCTGTGCAGTGATATGTGGGCGCTGGGAAGCCACATAGCATGCACTTGTGGGGAAACAGGTGTATTAATCAGGGGGCTGTCAGATTGGTGAGAGTATACTATACCCAAGTGATGGAGTGTGGGCAGAAGGGACAAAGCCCAACGCGTGTCACCACGATCAGTGGCTTCGTCATGTTACTTTACAGCAACTAGCTTAATAGCCTTTGATTATCTACAACTCGGTGATGATCTGTGATTAATTTATTTGATTTTGGCACCCAATCTCGTATATACGGTCGCTTATGTGATATCATTTTTTTGTGTATATTATTCACAAAATAGATCCAAGATCACAGGAGCATCGGTCCCGGTGGCGGGAGGTTTTGCTTAGTGGGGCCCCTGTCCGTACCGGTAAAGGAAGTCTGAGCTCCACCGTGGGAAATCAGGGGACTGGCAGGAGAGCTCTGCAAGGGTGGTGAAAGACAAAGAAGGACAGAGTAGACCCCGAAAGACTTGAGAAGGAACACCTGGAGATCCATAGGGGAACCCTGAACCGGCAACCATCTCCCATTAAACCAGACTGTACCGTGTATCGTTTAACATCTTCCGGTACCCAGTAAAGTGGAGTTAGAGTTGAACTGGTCTCTGTCATTCTTCTCGCCGATACCCAGAGGGCTTCAGCACCATCAGCAGCATCTCATCAGAGGGGTGAGAACAACAACAACTACTCCCCTCATCCCCCTCATCAGCATCCATCACCGCTGCCCTGAGGTAAAAGCTCCACCTGTGGGGAGCTGTACCACACCCTGCTGCACCCATCATCACCTCAGCTGCCAGCTTGCAGCGTCGGTACCTATATTACCGGGAACTACAGGTGGCGTCACGTATCCTTGTAAATATCCCCTCCTCCCCACCATCTAACAAATGACAGCCAGGGCACGGAACCGGGAACCTGACCACCCGTGACTTCCCCAGTTTAAAACCATCAAACGCAGGCCCGGTATCCGAGTACCCCTAGCCCTGGGCTCATCAGTCGGTTCTGTGATGACAGAAAACTTCCAAGGCTAATAAACATAGGAGAGGCTATCCTAGATGAGAGCAAGTCCTCTCCTCTAGCTTTCTGTGTTCGTCTGCTGTGGTTCCTCCTGATTTACTGAGTTGGCCTACCTGGACTCTGGTTCTGCTCAGAATTTCATTCAACCAGCCATAGTCGATCGGTATCAGTTTCCCATCTAGCTACTTCAAGTTCCATAATTTTATCGTCCGTGTATGGCAAACCTTTGAGCCTGTCCAGTTCATCACAGTGCAAGTGGAGTTTGGGTGGGAATGCTGTACTCAGAGAAGATTTCCTTCTATGTGATTCCTGGTCTGTTTCACTCACTGCTACTGGGGCTGCTGTGGCTTTAGAAGCATAAGCCTATCTTGGACTGAAGATTGGGAGACATACTCTGATGGGGCCAGTCCTGCCATTCAAAATGTCTCATTCCAGCTTGTCTGCCAGTAATGCCTACCAATTTTCCTATTCTGCCATCCTCCTGCTGGTCCTACGCATACTGTATGTCTTTGACAAGAAGGAGACTTACACACCGCCTCCACATATGCTGTATGATTGCCATATTGATATGCTTCCTGATTCCTTACCTCCCCGTTTTCGAATCTACGCTCTGTCCTAGGCGGAGACCCAAGCCATGTCCAAGTACATCAAGGAGAATCTGGCAAGGCGATTTATGAAAGTCCTCTTCTCTAGCCAGAGCTGGGTTCTTCTTTGTAAAGAAAAAGGATGGTTCCTATGTGTAGATTATAGAGACCTCAGTCAAATCATGGTCAAGAATAAGTATCTGCTACTGCTTATACCAGAGTTATTCAACCATCTCCAAGCTTCCAGAATCTTCTTAAAGCTCGGCCTCCAAGGTGAATACAATCTTGTTTGTATACAGTTGGGTGATGAATGAAAGACCACCTTTAACACCCATGACTGTCTGCCCCACAGACTTTAGCACCACTCTCAAACGAAGCGTCATAAGGGGTGGTGCTAGAAGCAGTGAGTGACACCAGTGCCGCTCCACATCCTATAGCACCTCCCTCAAGAGGCATCGCTGGGTGGGGCTTGTTACTCACTGCTTCTAGCAGCGCTGCCTTATGACGCTTTGATGACATTTCGGGGAGTGACTGAAGCTCCAGAGTGATGTCACATTGGAGTTCCTGTGATGACATATTCATAGGAGAAAATACGAGTTTTTGTGCAAATTTAGAAAAACTTTACTTAGGCGGCCGTCACACGCTACAATATCGTGAGCGATATTGTAAGCGATCACATGCACGCGCGATCGCTAACGATATCGCTCACATCGCTGGTGAGATGTCACACAGGCAGACTCACCAGCGATGTGGAGCAGCGAGATCGCTGGTAACTATGGTACACATCGGGTTACTAGGCGCCGTGCGGGGCTTAGTAACCCGACGTTTACCATAGATACCATCTCCCAGCATAGGCTCTGCCAATGGGAGATCGTTCATCATGGTGTCACACACCACGATGCTGCAGATTGAACAAGCGATGATCGCTTGATATGAGCTCCGGCTCTCATATCTGCGATGTCACGATCAAGCGATTTTACATTGTAAAATCGCTTGATCGCACGCAGCGATGCACAAACGATATCGCTTAAGCGATCAAAATGCAGATCGCTTAAGCGATATCGTGCATTAAATTGAACCGTGTGACGGCCGCCTAACTCTTATCAAAGTTGACATAAAACACGCATCCAAACATTTAAAAATGTGACTACATCCACATACACAAATGCATAGACTCTTGACCAAAAATGCAGGAATGCTATTGCTCAAATTTTAGTTAAAGCACTATTGTGTGGGTACATTACAACGAAAAAAACTCTTTACAGGGGATAGAATTTCCTTATATGTAGGCTGTCATTATGTGATCCAATAGTACAAGTTCACACCCCGACAGGTTTTTAATCCACTCATGTAGCAGTGCAGAAGCTCCTCCCTGATGCAGCTTGCCAACACTCACGGTCAGTGAAACGTACGTTGGAGGTTTGTGTCGGTCCTGTCTCACTGTTTGGCCTTAAATGCTGGATCATATTCCTTAATCAATCAATCCCGGATTAACCACTATACTTTCACTATAGACATAGTTTTTTACTGTTACTACCAATTATGTGGATTTAATTCGTGGAGTATGATCTTATACTTTGTGTGGAGCTGATTAAACTGCAGGTAGAATGCGGTATGTGTTGAGGACTTTTTATTTCAGTCCTCAATTTTGCCGCACTACTACATCAGTGGATTAAAAACCTACAGTTGTGGCCAAAAGTATTGACACCTCTGCAATTCTGTCAGATAATACTTAGTTTTTTCCTGAAAATGATTGCAATCACAAATTCTTTGGTATTATTATCTTCGTTTAATTTATCTTCAATGAAAAAACACAAAAAGAATTGTCCTAAAGCCAAATTGGATATAATTCCACACCAAACATAAAAAAGGGGGTGGACAAAAGTATTGGCACTGTTAGAAAAATCATGTGATGCTTCTCTAATTTGTGTAATTAACAGCACCTGTAACTTACCTGTGGCACCTAACAGGTGTTGGCAATAACTAAATCACACTTGCAGCCAGTTGACATGGAATAAAGTTGACTCAACCTCTGTCCTGTGTCCTTGTGTGTACCACATTAAGCATGGAGAAAAGAAAGAAGACCAAAGAACTCTCTGAGGACTTGAGAAACCAAATTGTGAGGAAGCATGAGCAATCTCAAGGCTAAAGTCCATCTCCAAAGACCTGAATGTTCCTGTGTCTACCGTGCGTAGTGTCATCAAGAAGTTTAAAGCCTCAGGCACTGTGGCTAACCTCCCTAGATGTGGACGGAAAAGAAAAATTGACGAGTGATTTCAACGCAAGATTGTACGGATGGTGGATAAAGAACCTCGACTAACATCCAAACAAGTTCAAGCTGCCCTGCAGTCCGAGGGTACAACAGTGTCAACCCATACTATCCTCCCCTTCGGAAGAGGGTCCTGGAAGAGAAGTTCAGCCGCATCAAGGAAGGGGGGCCCCTAGGACTCGTATACTCTGCTACCCACAGAGCCGTTTCTATACTCTGCTACCCACAGAGCCACCTCTATACTCTGCTACTCACAGAGCCGCCTGTATACTCTGCTACCCACAGAGCCGTTTCTATACTCTGCTACCCACAGAGCCGCCTGTATACTCTGCTGCCCACAGAGCCTCCTCTATACTCTGCTACCCACAGAGCCGCCTGTATACTCTGCTACCCACAGAGCCGCCTCTATACTCTGCTACCCACAGAGCCGCCTGTATACTCTGCTACCCACAGAGCTGCTTGTATACTCTGCTACCCACAGAGCCGTTTCTATACTCTGCTACCCACAGAGCCGCCTGTATACTCTGCTACCCACAGAGCTGCCTGTATACTCTGCTACACACAGAGTTGCCTGTATACTCTGCTACCCACAGAGCCGCCTCTATACTCTGCCACCCACAGACCCGCCAGTATACTCTGCTACCCACAGAGCCGCCTCTATACTCTGCTACCCACAGAGCCGCCTGTATAATCTGCTACCCACAGAGCCTTCTGTATACTCTGCTACCCACTGAGCCGCCTGTATAATCTGCTATCCACAGACCCGCCTGTATACTCTGCTACCCACAGAGCCGCCTGTATACTTTGCTACCCACAGAGCCGCCTGTATAATCTGCTACCCTCAGACCCGTCTGTATATTCTGCTACCCACAGACCCGTCTGTATACTCTGCTACCCACAGAGCCCCCTGTATACTCTGCTACCCACTGACCCGCCTGTATACACAGAATTCAGTTCACCGCGCTCCCGATGCAATTGCATCGGGCCTTTTTACTAGTAATATATACAGCCCATTAGCAGCCTCCACATATAATATACAGCTCTGGATAGTCTCAATATTATATATCTTCTTATATATATTATTATTATATATCTTTTTTGAAAAGGTGAGAGAAAAAGAGAAAAAAATATCTTTTTTGAAAAGGTTTGTGACAGACCTATGCAATTGGTAGAACGGGTAGGTAGGTAACAACTATCTTCCTATTAGTTTTTAGGACCATATTAAAAAAAATTAAACAGCTTTACAATTTAGATTTGATAGTTGCGTTGTAAATAAATATTACAATCTATATGTTTACATTACTTTGTTGCCACTATGAGGGGCGGGGGGGCCCCCGAAAAATTTCTTGAACCGGGGCCCACTACACTCTGGGTCCGCCCCTGATGTACAATGCTTAGATGTAAGCTGTAGTGTGTACTCCATATAGAGATCTGGATTTCTTGTAGGTCAACTAACATACCAGGGGTTAAATAGCTCTTAAATACAGAATTATGTATATCATTTTTTGTACACCTGCATGCCTTGTAATTGTCTTATTTTAGACATATTAAAAAAAATGCTGCTATATCGACCTATATGTAAAATATACTGCACGGACGTCTGACCGTTATGTTCTTTTTGTGGTTTTGGATAGGAGATAACTTGATTTCACCGGATAACCCCTTATAATGGATTTTGACACATTAATCAAATACTGTGATCCACTTATGAATCTATTTTATATTCACATTCACCATCTTGGAGGTAGTACAGTATCAGGCAGTTATGATGACATCATAGCTCTGAATGACATCACAACTGATATAGAAAGTGCAGAGATCTGCTCGGGAGACATCTTGTGCCACTTGGACCTCACAGCTGGAGGGGACGAGTCCAGGTAGGGAGTGCTCTACTATTACGGAGTTATGGAAGCCAAAACCTCCCGCAATCAGCTGTTATTGCAGGGGGATGTCTCTGTCCCTACAGGACACATGCGGTATTACAACCTTTTTAGGGGAGAGGAGAAGGGGCAAGTGCTGCAGAGCTACAGATTGTCTACAGATTGTCAGCTCCTATTCCCTGGTGTGGATGGTCACTGGGACAAGATCCTTTCTGTAGAAAACTCCAGGGACTGTCAAACAATATTGGGGATTGCAGGACAACTGGCAATATAGGGTCGGCCATATTGTGAAGGACTGGCAGATACCATGCATTGGACTTGTACTTCGGCTCATGGCTGATAACTTCTGCTATTGATAAAAATAAGATTAATAAACCTGTATCTGCTGTCATAGCCGCCCGTCATGCTCAGGACCAGCCGGCCACTGCCAGGTGCTGAATCTTCCTATTGGCCCCATTATTTTCCTAATACAGCAGCGTTACATTTTCCAGTCCAGTGATTCCCTCAAAAAATATTAATGAGCATTTCTAAGATTCAGATGATTTTCCTCTGTAGTTAATAATGACATTTGGGAGGATCCAGCATTACATTACTGGTATCAGGGGCGGACCCAGAGTGTAGTGGGCACCGGGGCAAGAATTTTTCGGGGGCCCCCCCCCCGCCTCTCATAGTGGCAGCAAAGTAGTGTAAACATATAGATTGTAATATTTATTTACAACGCAACTATCAAATCTAAATAGTAAAGTTGGTTAATTTTTTTAATATGATCCTAAAAACTAATAGAAAGATAGTTGTTACCTACCTACCCGTTCTACCAATTGCATAGGTCTGTCACAAACCTTTTAAAAAAAGATACCGTATATACTCGTGTATAAGCCGAGTTTTTCAGCCCAAAAATTGGGCTGAAAAGTCCCCCCTCGGCTTATACACGAGTCATATGGTATGCTGTGGGGGGGGGCTGTGACCGGTGGCTGGAGGAGGCAGGAGGGGGCCGCAGTGACCGCAGGCGATCACGTGGGGCCGCCTCATTAGTGCAATGAATATGCACGGCATCCCCCCGTCCATCAGCGGCGGGGGGATGCCGTGCATATTGCAATACACAGCCCCCCCCTCCTTATTATGGGTCCCCCAGCAGAAATAAACAGCCCCCCCCCTCCTTATCATGTCCCCCCCAGGCTGCGGCAGCTGTGAAAATAACAAACACTTTATACATCACCTTCCGGCGCAGCTTCTCCGGTCCTCCGCTCCTCCGCTCGCCGGCTTCTTCTTCCTTCTTGTGCCGGTGTCATGTGACCGGGCGCAGGAGATGACGTCATTTCCTGCGCGCGGTCACAGAAGCCGGCACAAGAAGAAGAAGAAGTCGGGACCGGAGGAGCGGAGGACCGGAGGAGCTGCGCCGGAAGGTGATGTATAAAGTGTTTGTTATTTTCACAGCTGCCGCAGCCTGGGGGGGACATGATAAGGAGGGGGGGGGCTGTTTATTTCTGCTGGGGGACCCATCATAAGGAGGGGGGCTGTTTACTACCACTGGGGCTGCATATACTACCACTGGGGCTGTATATACTACCACTGAGGCTGCATATACTACCACTGGGGCTGTATATACCACTGGGGCTGCATATACTACCACTGGGGCTGTATATACTACCACTGGGGCTGCATATACTACCACTGGGGCTGTATATACCACTGGGGCTGCATATACTACCACTGGGGCTGCATATACTACCACTGGGGCTGCATATACTACCACTGGGGCTGCATATACTACCACTGGGGCTGTATATACCACTGGGGCTGTATATACCACTGGGGCTGCATATACTACCACTGGGGCTGTATATACCACTGGGGCTGCATATACTACCACTGGGGCTGCATATACTACCACTGGGGCTGCATATACTACCACTGGGGCTGTATATACCACTGGGGCTGCATATACTACCACTGGAGCTGTATATACTACCACTGGGGCTGCATATACTACCACTGGGGCTGTATATATCACTGGGGCTGCATATACCACTGGGGCTGCATATACTACCACTGGGGCTGCATATACTACCACTGGGGCTGTATATACTACCACTGGGGCTGCATATACTACCACTGGGGCTGCATATACTACCACTGGGGCTGCATATACTACCACTGGGGCTGCATATACTACCACTGGGGCTGTATATACTACCACTGGGGCTGTATATACCACTGGGGCTGCATATACTACCACTGGGGCTGCATATACTACCACTGGGGCTGTATATACCACTGGGGCTGTATATACCGCTGGGGCTGCATATACTACCACTGGAGCTGTATATACTACCACTGGGGCTGCATATACTACCACTGGGGCTGTATATACCACTGGGGCTGTATATACCACTGGGGCTGCATATACTACCACTGGGGCTGTATATACTACCACTGGGGCTGTATATACCACTGGGGCTGCATATACTACTGGGGCTGCATGTATACTACCACTGGGGCTGCTGCTGTATACTACCACTGGGGCTGCTGTATATACTTCTGGGGCTGCTATATACCACACTGCTGGGGGCTGTATACCTGTGCTGGGGTCCACCCTCGGCTTATACACGAGTCAATAGATTTTCCCAGGTTTTGGGGGCAAAAGTAGGGGGGTCGGCTTATACACGGGTCGGCTTATACACGAGTATATACGGTATATAATAATAATATATATAAGAAAATATATAATATTGAGGCTATGCAGAGCTGTATATTATATGTGGAGGCTGCTGCTGGGCTGTATTTATTATTTGCCAGTTGCAGCCTCCAAATAAAATACACAGCCCAGCACAGTCAGACTCCAAATAACATACACAACTCAGCATAGCCTCCAGTTAATATATACAGCCCAGCACAGCCGCCAGGTAATATAAACAGTCCACCACAGCCTCCAAGTAATATATACAGTCCATCACAGCCTAATATATACAGTCCACCACAGCCTCCAGGTAATATATACAGCCCAGCACAGCCGCCCAGTAATATATATAGCCCAGCACAGCCGCCAGGTAATATATACAGTCCAGCACAGCCTCCAGATAATATATACAGTCCAGCATAGCCGAAAGGTGATATATACAGCACAGCCTCCAGGTAAAATATACAGTCCAGCACAGCCACCAGGTAATATATACAGACTAGCACAGCCTCCAGGTAATATATGCAGCCCAGCATAGCCTCAAAGTAATATATTCAGCCCGAAACAGCCTCCAGTTAATATATACAGCCCAGCATAGCCTCGTATAACATATATAGCCCAAGACAGCCTCAAGGAGGATATATATATACTAGATGTGTGCCTGATGCTATCGCATCGGAGGGCGAGGATCGGTGCAGCGGTGGGATGCAGGGGGCAGCTAAGTGGACACACACACACAACCTACACACACAGACACACACCTACACACCCCCTTCCGGTCTCACCCGTTCTCACCCATCGTTGATGGAAGCTTGAACCGGGAATGAGGTGGTCAGCGCAGGATGGAGGCTCGGTGGTCAGCGCAGGATGGAGGGGGTTAATGGTGGAGGAGCATAGGGTCAGAGGGGGCTCCATGGTGGGTGTTGGAGCTCCCCCTGTGCCTGGCTGGGCTTCGGGGAGCAGTCCGGTGGCGGTGGCTGGTACTGGGCATGGCGGCTGCTGGCGGCAGGATGTGCAGCTGGGAGCGGTCCAGTGGTTGGTGCTGGGCATGGCGGCTGCTGGTGGCAGGATGTGCAGCTGGGAGCGGTCCGGTGGTGGTGGCTGGTGCTGGGCATGGCGGCTGCTGGCGGTGGGATGTGCATCTGGGAGCAGTCCGGTGGCTGGTGCTGGGCATGGCGGCTGCTGGCGGCGGGATGTGCAGCTGGGAGCGGTCCAGTGGTGGCTGGTGGTGGGCATGGCAGCTACTGGTGGTGGGATGTGCGGCGGTGCCCATATCCAATATGGCAGCAGGCGCACTTCCGTCCCCACGGTGCATTCTAGGATACGGGGACGGACGTGCGGACAGCATACAGCCATTATGTAAGTAGATAGCCACCCCTCTGTTCTCCTTTCTTTTGTAATGCTCTCCCCTGTATGCGGCTCACTTTCTTCATAGTGCTTCTCACCCCATATGCCTGGCTCGGCTGCATCATGGAAGGGACCCCCCCTTCCATGATGCAGCCGAGCTTCTGCCCCTGGAGCCACCTTCCGAAGGGGGGGGTCCTGGGGGCTTAGCTGGGGGAGACGCTCGGCTGCATCAAGGAAGGGGGGGCCCTAGGGGAGGTCCTGGGTGAGAAGCTCAGCTGCATTAAGGAAGGAGGGGGCCCCTACGAGTCCTAGGGCCCCCCTTTCTTGAAGCAGCCGAGCTTCTCCCCCAGGACCCCCTTCCGAAGGGGGGGGCCTGGGGCCTCAGGACACCCCCTTCCTTGATGCATCCAAGCTTATCCCCAAGCTTGGGGAGATCGGCTGCATCAAGGAAGGGGGGTCCTGGGGCCCCCTTGACCCCCCTTTGGAAGGGGGGTCCAGAGGGAGAAGCTCAGCTGCATCAAGTTAGGAGGGGGAAGCTCGGCTGCATTGAGGAAGAGGAGGAGGCCTCTAGGAGTCATAGGGGCCCCCCTTCCTTGATGCAGCTGAGTTTCCCTCCCAGTGCCCCTCTTTTGAAGGGGGGTCCTTGGGGCCCCAGAAACGTCCCTTCCTTGAGGCATCCAAATCCTGGGGCCCCCAGGATCCTCCTTTTGAAGGGGGGTCCTGTGGGAGAATCTCAGCTGCATCAAGGAAGGCTCTTCCCTCCACAAATCATGTTGGTGTGGTCACTGACTCTGTATTCCCTCCCCACCAAAGCCCTGCTCTTGGGGCTCTTACCTGGAGCCCTCAGTGACCGCCACTGTCTTCTGGGTGTGGGTGAGCTCCTCCAGCCTCCACGGAAGAGGCCTCAAGTGAGGCAGCACCGATTTTCCCAGCCCCACTGCCCCACTGATGCGGGTGGGCGGTGGTGCTGGAACCCAACAGCACCCCTCTCCCCGCTCCTCAAGTCCTCACTGAAGGCTGCAATGCTGCGGGCAAGCGGCGGTGCTGTAACACGACAGCAACCCCCCCCCCCCAGCTCCTCACTGCCTCATGCTGCGAGTGTGCGGCCGTGCTGTAAGCTAACAGCACCCCCCCCTCCTCACTGAATGCTGCGGGTGTGCGGTGGTGCTGTAAGCTAACAGCACCATCCTCTTCCCCCCCAGGCTACTCACTGCCTCACTGAATGCTGCGGGTGTGCGGCGGTGCTGTAAGCTAACAGCACCATTCCCCCCTCCAGGCTACTCACTCCCTCACTGAATGCTGCGGGTGGGCGGTGGTGCTGTAAGCTAACAGCACCCCCCCTCCACGGAAGAGGCCGGAAGTGAGGCAGCGCCGACTCTCCCACTGCCTCACTGATGCGGTTGGGCGGCCGTGCTGTAACCCGACAGCAAACCCCCCCCAGCTCCTCACTGTGGCGGTGCTGTAAGCCAACAGCACCCCCCCCACTCCTAACTGGATGCTGCGGGTGTGCGGCAGTGCTTTAAGCTAACGGCACCCCCCTCACGACCACCCCCCGCTCCTCACTGAATGCTGCGGGTGTGCAGCGGTGCTGTAAGCTAACAGCACCCCCCCTCCCTGCTCCTCACACTGAATGCTGCTGGTGCACCCCTGCGGCCACTGCACTCTCCTGTTAGGAAGGGGAACGGACCTTGAGGGGCTGAACCAGCTGCACCACGGTAGTTTAGCCCCTGACTGGTATAGTTTCCAAATGTCGGATTATTTTATGTGACTTTTTGGGCTTTCCCACCAATTCATTATTAATTGCACTGTTCGTCCCGAGTTGTCGGGTTCTTGGATACACTGCCAGAACTACAGCGAAGACTGAAATAGGATTAGAGGTATTTATGTCATTTAGGATCTGTGATACCGCCCGTGGGCACTACAATGCCTATCATGATTGGGTGAAAACCTGTGTTTGGTCATTCAAAAGGGAAGAAACATAGTAAAAGGGAATGTCCATAAAATATATGTTTTGTACCCCATCCAAAGGGCTCAGACTGCCTTAAAAAATGAAGGTAGTAACATTTGGATAGGAGATAACTTGATTTCACCGGACAACCCTTTGTAACAGACTTTGACACATTAATCAAATACTGTGATCCACTTATGAAACTATTTTATAGGCGGCCGTCACACGGAACGATATCTTGCCCGATATCGTTTAAGCGATCTCCTTTTTGATCGCTTAAGCGATATCGGGCAAGATATCGTTGCATGTAATCAAGCGATTTACGATGGTAAATCGCTTGATCGTGACATCGCTGATCTGAGGTTCGGTTCTCAGATCTAGCGATGAACGATGCAACGATCTGCATCATCGTGGTGTATGACACCACGATGATCCATCTCCCAGCGACCGCGCCTATGCTGGGAGATGGTAACTATGGTACACGTCGGGTAACTAAGCGACGCGCGGCGCCTAGTTACCCGATGTGTACCATAGTAACGAGCGAGATCGCGGCTCCGCATCGCTGGTGAGTCTGTCTGTGTGACATCTCACCAGCGATGTGAGCGATATTGTAAGCGATTGCGCGTGCACGTGATCGCTTACAATATCGCTAAAGATATCTCACCGTGTGACGGCCGCCATAGACACATTCACCATCTTGGAGCTAGTACAGTATCAGGCAGTTATGATGACATCATAGACTCTGAATGACATCACAATTGATATAGAATGTGCAAAGATCTGCTCCGGAGGCATATTGTGCCACTTGGAACTGACAGCTGGAAGATGAGTCCAGATAGGGAGTGCTCTACTGTCAGATAATACTCAGTTTCTTCCTGAAAATGATTGCAATCACAAATTCTTTGGTATTATTATCTTCAATTAATTTGTCTTCAATGAAAAAACACAAAAAGAATTGTCCTAAAGCCAAATTGATCTAATTCCACACCAAACATAAAAAAGGGGGTGGTATTGGCACTGTTAGAAAAATCATGTGACGCTTCTCTAATTAGTGTAATTAACAGCACCTATAACTTACCTGTGGCACCTAACAGGTGTTGGCAATAACTAAATCACACTTGAAGCCAGTTGACATGGATTAAAGTTGACTTAACCTCTGTCCTGTGTCCTTGTGTGTACCACATTGAGCATGGAGAAAAGAAAGAAGATCAAACAACTGTCTGAGGACTTGAGAAACCAAATTGTGAGGAAGTATGAGCAATCTCAAGGCTACAAGCCATCTCCAAAGACCTAAATGTTCTTGTGTCTACCGTGCGCAGTGTCATCAAGAAGTTTAAAGCCCATGGCACTGTGGCTAACCTCCCTAGATGTGGACGGAAAAGAAAAATTGACGAGAGATTTCAATGCAAGATTGTGCGGATGGTGGATAAAGAACCTCGACTAACATCCAAACAAGTTCAAGCTGCCCTGCAGTCCGAGGATACAACAGTGTCAACCCGTACTATCCGTCGGAATCTGAATGAAAAGGGACTGTATGGTAGGATACCCAGGAAGACCCCACTTCTTACCCCGAGACATAAAAAAGCCAGGCTGGAGTTTGCCAAAACATACCTGAGAAAGCCTACAACGTTTTGGAAGAATGTTCTCTGGTCAGATGAGACAAAAGTAGAGCTTTTTGGGCAAAGGTATCAACATAGAGTTTACAGGAGAAATAAAAGAGGTCATTCAAAGAATAGAACACGGTCCCTACAGTCAAACATGGCGGAGGTTCCCTGATGTTTTCGGGGTGCTTTGCTGCCTCTGGCACTGGACTGCTTGACCGTGTGCATTGCATTATGAAGTCTGAAGACTACCAACAAATTTTGCAGCATAATGTAGGGCTCAAGTGTGAGAAAGCTGGGTCTCTCTCAGAGGTCATGGTCTTCCAGCAGGACAATGACCCAAAACACACTTCAAAAAGCACTAGAAAATGGTTTGAGAGAAAGCACTGGAGACTGTAAGGTGGCCAGCAATGAGTTCAGACCGAATCTCATAGAACACCGTGGAGAGATCTAAAAATGGCAGTTTGGAGAAGGTACCCTTCAAATATCAGGGACCTGGAGCAGTTTGCCAAAGAAGAATGGTCTAAAATTCCAGCAGAGCATTGTAAGAAACTCATTGATGGTTACCAGAAGTGGTTGATTGCAGTTATGTTGGCTAAAGGTTGTGCAACCAAGTATTAAGGCCACTGTACACACACAGATATCTGTGACCAACTTCTGAACAGATCTCTGATGGCAGTGAAATCATGGACACATTGTTCCATTTTGTGGCTGTGTACAAAATGGAGCAATGTGTCCATGATTTCACTGCAACCAGAGATCTGTTCAGAAGTTGGACACAGAAGTTGGTGTGTGTAAAGTGGCCCTTAGGCTGAGGGTGCCAATACTTTTGTCTGGCCCATTTTTTGAGTTTTGTGTGAAATGATCAATGTTTTGCTTTTTCCTTCATTCTCTTGTGTTTTCATTGAAATAATTAAATGAAGTAATAATACAAGATTGTGTTGCAATCATTTTCAGGAAGAAATGAGCATTATCTGACAGAATTGAGGTGTCAATACTTGGCCAAACTGTATATGTTATGTAACATATACCGTATATACTCGCATATAGCCGAGTCTTCAGCCAAAAATTGGGCTGAAAAGTACCCTCGCATATACGCGAGTCAGTGACGGCAGCACCCCGCACTACAGCACCCGCAGCCAGCAGCCAGCAGCCAGTAATCCAGGCCCCCAGCTTGCTCGTCACCTGTAAGTAATATACTTATCACTGTCCCGCTGCCGTTCGCGCCGCCGCTGCTGAACGCGATCTCATCTTCAGCGTCTTCTTCGGTTTCCTGTCGACACAGGAAGTCGGACAGCAGCGGGACAGTATAAGTATATTTGCTTTACAGGTGACGGAGCAAGGCTGGGGGCCTGGATTATGGGGTGCTGTATACTACGCTGGGCTGCCGGGCTGCTGTATACTACCGCTGGCTGCCGGCTGCTGTATACTACGCTGGGCTGCCGGGCTGTATACTACCATGGGCTGCTGGGCTCCTGTAACTACCACTGGGCTGCTGGGGCTCCTATATCTACACTGGCTGCTGGCTCCTATATATACACTGGGCTGCTGTATACTACCACTTGGCTGCTGGGCTCCTGATACTACCACTGGCTGCTGGCTCCTATATACTACATGGGCTGCTGGGCTCCTATATACTACCACTGGGGCTGCTGGGCTCCTATTACTACACTGGTCTGCTGGGGCTCCTATATATACACGGTGCTATATACTACCACTGGGCTGTGGGATACTATTAACCACTGGGGCTGCTGTATACTACACGGCTGCTGTATATACATGGGAGGCCTGTATACACGGGGCTGTATACCACACTGCTGGGGCTGTATACCTGTGCTGGGTCCACCCTCGCTTATACACGAGTCAATAGGTTTTTCAGATTTTTGGCAAAAGTGGGGGTCGGCTTATACACGGGTCGCTTATACACGGTATATAGGTATATGCACACATACTCTAGTGGGGACACCTCCATATGGCTCCATTTTTGGTAGTTTTGCCTGTTTCATGGACAAATAGCATTGTAACTAATCTAGTTAGGAATGCTATTACTCTCGTATCACTAATTTCCTGTTGTGGATCACGGTGACTGTAGTTGTCAAATAGGCAGTAAGAGTCCTGAGTTTTCCTTTAGGACATAGGTCACTAAATAATATGGATAAAATAGAAGGGACCCTTAAATGTGTCTCATATTATTAAATGAGGGGTTTTACCTATTTATTAAATGAACTCTCCCTTGATCCATAAAGCAGGTGTGACCATTCTGATGACATCACAAGGCACATGACATCACCGACATTCCATGACATCACTGACATTCTATGCCATCATGATTAGAATAGAAAGGACAAAGTTCTGAACCTGAATCACTTTGATTTTAGGTCCTGACAGTGCGAAGGTGACAAGTCTAGGTGAGTATCTCTCCCCTCCAGGACACATGATGTACCATAGGACGGATGGCACAGCATCTACAAGGTTGATCGTCCAAATGCCCAGCTGATTACCCATCTTTCCTGAAGACCCAACAGCTTTTTGAGAGTTGGGTGGAGGATATCATCTCTGAAAATAGGTTCCACTATTGATTCCATGGTGCTGTACATGAGAAAGGGATACTACTACTCCATTCAATTACCTGTATAGATAAGACTAAATGTCATTAAAGATGGGGTGAATGCTTAGTTTAAGGCCATGTTCACATGTTGCATTGAACCATAGGATGATCACATCAAAGGTGACCGTCTGATAGCGCAGCTTGACAACCCATCTCTGCTGAAGACCTAACAGCTTTTTTGAGAGATGGGTGGAGGACATCATCTTTGAAAATGGGGTCCCAGCTGCTGTCCCCCCTTATTTCAGTTTAGCTCTCTCGTATCAACGAGGTGATTAAAATTTACTGTATGTTGGTGGGACCAGGTCTAGACAGCTGTCGTCATCCTATTAGCTATTATTATAATTATTATTATTATTATTTATTTATACAGCACCATTAATTCCATGGTGCTGAACTTGAGAAAGGATACCATTACTCTATTCAATTAGCTGGATAGATAAGAATTAATGTATGTGTGGGTATGCTTTATTAAAAATGGAGTGAATGCTTAAGTTTAAGGCCATGTTCACATGAACCATAGGATGATCACATCGAAGATGACCGTCTGATTGCGCAGCTCGACTTCCAATCTCTGCTGAAGACCCAGCAGATTTTTTGAGAGTTGGGTGGAGGACATCATTTTTGAAAATAGGGTCCCAGCTGCTGTCCCCCTCAGTTTAGTGCCCTTGTATCAACAAGGTAATCGGAATTTACTATATGTTGGTAGGAAGCAGGTCTGGACAGCTGTCGTCATCCTATTAGCTATTATTATCATATTTTTATTATTATTATTTATTTATACAGCACCATTGATTCCATGGTGCTGTACATGAGAAAGGGATACTATTACTCCATTCAATTAGCTGGATAGATAAGAATTAATGTATGTGTGTGGTATTCTTTATTAAAGATGGAGTGAATGCTTAAGTTTAAGGCCATGTTCACATGTTGCGTTGAACCATAGGATGATCACATCAAAGATGACCATCTGATAGCGTAGCTCGACTACCCATCTCTGCTGAAGACCCAACAGCTTTTTTGAGAGATGGGTGGAGGACATCATCTTTGAAAAAAGGGTCCCAGCTGCTGTCCCCCTCATTTCAGTTTAGCTCTCTCGTATCAACGAGGTGATTGAAATTTACTGTGTGTTGGTCGACCAGGTCATGGACAGCTGTCGTCATCCTATTAGCTATTATTATCATTATTATTATTATTATTCATTTATACAGCACTCTTGATTCCATAGTGCTAGTCCATGAGAAAGGATACTATTACTCATTCAATTAGAGGGATAATAGAATTAATGTATGTGGGTGTATCTTTATTAAAGATGGGTGAATGCTTAAGTTTAGGCCATGTTCACATGTTGCATTGAACCATGTATGATCACATCAAAGATGACCGTCTGATAGCGCAGCTCGACACCCATCTCTACTGAAGATCCAACAGCTTTTTGAGAGATGGGTGGAGGACTATCATCTTTGAAAATGGGGTCACAGCTGCTGTCCCCCCTCAGTTTAGCGCCTCGTATCAACAAGGTGATCGTGAATTTACGTATGGATACCATCTTCCTGGACCATAGCTTTTTAATTTAATATATTTATATCAGCACCATTGATTCCATGGTGCTGTACATGAGAAAGGATACATTACTCCATTCAATTACTGATAGATAAGAATTAATATTGTTCTTAAAGATGGAGTGAATGCTTAGTTTAAGGCATGTTCATGTTGCTTGAACCATAGGATGATCACATCAAGATGACGTCTGATAGCCAGCTCGACTACCCATCTCTGCTGAAGACCCAACAGCTTTTTTGAGAGATGGGTGGAGGACATCATCTTTGAAATAGGGTCCCAGCGCTGTCTCCCCTCAGTTTAGCGCCCTCGTATCAACAAGGTAATCGGAATTTACTGTATGTTGGTGGGACGCAGGCTGGACAGCTGTCGTCATCCTATTAGCTATTATTATCATTATTATTTTATATTATTATTTATTTATACAGCACCATTGATTCCATGTGCTGTACATGAGAAAGGAATACCATTACTCCATTAATTAGCTGGATAGATAAGAATTAATGTATGTGTGTGTATGTTTATTAAGATGGGTGAAAGTTAAGTTTAAGGCCATGTTCACAGTTCTTGAACCATAGGATGATCACATCAAAGGTGACCGTCTGATAGCGCAGCTCGACAACCCATCTCTGCTGAAGACCTAACAGCTTTTTTGAGAGATGGGTGGAGGACATCATCTTTGAAAATAGGGTCCCAGCTGCTGTCCCCCTTATTTCAGTTTATCTCTCTCGACAACGAGGTGATTAAAATTTATGTATGTTGGTGGGACACAGGTCTGGACAGCTGTCGTCATCCTATTAGCTATTATTATAATTATTATTATTATTATATTTATTTATACAGCACCATTAATTCCATGGTGCTGTACATGAGAAAGGCATACCATTACTCATTCAATTAGCTGGATAGATAAGAATTAATGTATTGTGGGTATGCTTTATTAAAAATGGAGTGAATGCTTAAGTTTAAGGCCATGTTCACATGAACCATAGGATGATCACATCGAAGATGACCGTCTGATAGCGCAGCTCGACTTCCCATCTCTGCTGAAGACCCACAGCTTTTTTGAGAGTTGGGTGGAGGACATCATTTTTGAAAATAGGGTCCCAGCTGCTGTCCCCCCTCAGTTTAGTGCCCTCGTATCAACAAGGTAATCGAATTTACTTATGTTGGTGGGAAGCAGGTCTGGACAGCTGTCGTCATCCTATTAGCTATTATTATATATTTTTATTATTATTATTTATTTATACAGCACCATTGATTCCATGGTGCTGTACATGAGAAAGGGATACATTACTCCATTCAATTAGCTGGATAGATAAGAATTAATGTATGTGTGTGTGTATTCTTTATTAAAGATGGAGTGAATGCTTAAGTTTAAGGCCATGTTCACATGTGCGTTGAACCATAGGATGATCACATCAAAGATGACCTCTGATAGCGAGCTCGACTACCCATCTCTGCTGAAGACCCAACAGCTTTTTTGAGAGATGGGTGGAGGACATCATCTTTGAAAATAGGGTCCCAGCTGCTGTCCCCCCTCATTTCAGTTAGCCTCGTATCAACAAGGTATTGAATTTACTGTGTGTTGGTGACGCAGGTCAGGACAGCTGTCGTCAACCTATTACTATTATTATATTATTATTATTATTTATTTATACAGCACTATTGATTCATGGTGCTTAATGAGAAAGGATACCATTACTCCTATCAATTAGCTGGATAGATAAGAATTAATGTATGTTGTGATGCTTTATTAAAGATGGAGTGAATGCTTAAGTTTAAGGCCATGTTCACATGTTGCATTGAACATAGGATGATCACATCAAAGATGACCGTCTGATAGCGCAGCTCGACTACCCATCTCACTGAAGACCAACAGCTTTTTTGAGAGATGGGTGGAGGAATCATCTTTGAAAATAGGGTCCCAGGCTGTCCCCCCTCAGTTTAGCGCCCTCGTATTAACAAGTATCGAATTTACTGTATGTTGGTGGGACGCAGGTCTGACAGCTGTCGTCATCCTATTAGCTATTATTATATTATTATTTATTATTATTTATTTATTACAGCACCATTGATTCCATGGTGCGTACATGAGAAAGGATACCATTACTCATTCAATTAGCTGGATAGATAAGAATTAATGTATGTGTGTGTATGCTTTATTAAAGATGGATGAATGTTAAGTTTAAGGCCATGTTCACATGTTGCATTGAACCATAGATGATCACATCAAAGATGACCGTCTGATAGGCAGCTCGACTACCCATCTCTCTGAAGACCAAAGCTTTTTTGAGAGATGGGTGGAGGAATCATCTTTGAAAATAGGGTCCACTGCTGTCCCCCCTCAGTTTAGGCCCTCGTATAACAAGGTAATCGAATTTACTGTATGTTGGTGGGACGCAGGTCTGGACAGCTGTCGTCATCCTATTAGCTATTATTTATATTATTATTATTATTTATTTATACAGCACCATTGATTCCATAGTGCTGTAATGAGAAAGGGATACCATTACTCCATTCAATTAGCGGATAGATAAGAATTAATGAATGTGTTGTGATGCTTTATTAAAGATGGAGTGAATGCTTACGTTTAAGGCCATGTTCACATGTGGCTTGAACCATAGGATGATCACATCAAAGATGACCGTCTGATAGCGCAGCTTGACTTACCCATCTCTGCTGAAGACCCAGCAGCTTTTTTGAGAGTTGGGAGGAGGACATCATCTTTGAAAATAGGGTCCCAGCTGCTGTCCCCCCTCAGTTTAGTGCCCTCGTATCAACAAGGTAATCAGAATTTACTGTATGTTGGTGGGACGCAGGTCTGGACAGCTGTTGTCTTCCTATTAGCTATTATTATCATTATTTTTTATTATTTATTTATACAGCACCTTTGATTCCATGGTGCTGTCCATGAGAAAGGGATACTATTACTTCCATTCAATTAGCTGGATAGATAAGAATTAATGTATGTGTGTGTATGCTTTATTAAAGATGGAGTGAATGCTTAAGTTTAAGGCCATGTTCACAGGTTGCGTTTAACCATAGGATGATCACATCAAAGATGACCGTCTGATAGCGCAGCTCGACTACCCTTTATCTGCTGAAGACCTTACAGCTTTTTTGAGAGATGGGTGGAGGACATCATCTTTGAAAATAGGGTCCCATCTGCTGTCCCCTCTTATTTCAGTTTAGCTCTCTTGTTTCAACGAGGTGATTGAAATTTACTGTGTGTTGTTGAGACGCAGGTCTGGACAGCTGTCGTCATCCTATTAACTATAATTATTAATATTATTTATTTATACAGCACCATTGATTCCATGGTGCTGTATATGAGAAAGGGATAGCATTACTCCTTTCAATTAGCTGGATAGATAAGAATTATTGTATGTCTGTGTATGCTTTATTAAAGATGGAGTGAATGCTTAAGTTTAAGGCCATGTTCACATGTTGCATTGAACCATAGGATGATCACATCAAAGATGACCGTCTGAAAGCGCAGCTCGACTACCCATCTCTGCTGAAGACCCAACAGCTTTTTTGAGAGATGGCTGGAGGACATCATCTTTGAAAATAGGGTCCCAGCTGCTATCCCCCCTCAGTTTAGCGCCCTCGTATTAACGAGGTGATCGGAATTTACTGTATGTTGATGGGACACAGGTCTGGACAGCTGTCATCATCCTATTAGCTATTATTATCATTATTATTATTATTTATTTATACAAAAAAAAAAAAGTTTCCAGGGCTCTAAGCGGTGTCAACTGTCATGTTCCGGGATATCATCCCTTGGAGACGGGTTCCTCTCCGGCGGTGCACATCCAAAGCACCAGAACGTTATACAGCAATTGAGAAAAAGGCAGCACTCACCGGTTTGTGCAGGGTGGTCTTTTAATCCAGGTTTTTAAGGATAGACAGGGTGCACGGAGGTGACCACGGAGGGCCGATGGACAACGACGCCGTTTAGCAAACAATGTTGCTTCTACGGGTCCAGGCATACCAGCAACATCGTTTGCAAAACGGCGTCGTTGTCCATCGGCCCTCCGTGGTCACCTCCGTGCACCCTGTCTATCCTTGAAAACCTGGATTAAAAGACCACCCTGCACAAACCGGTGAGTGCTGCCTTTTTCTTCAATTGCTGTTTATATTTATAATTTATTTATACAGCACCATTGATTCCATGGTGCTGTACATGAGAAAGGGATACCATTACTCCATTCAATAAGCTGGATAGATAAGAATTAATGTATGTGTGTGTATGCTTTATTAAAGATGGAGTGAATGCTTACATTTAAGGCAATGTTCGCATGTTGCGTTTAACCATAGGATGATCACATCAAAGATGACCGTCTGATAGCGCAGCTCGACTACCCTTTATCTGCTGAAGACCCTACAGCTTTTTTGAGAGATGGGTGGAGGACATCATCTTTGAAAATAGGGTCCCATCTGCTGTCCCCTCTTATTTCAGTTTAGCTCTCTTGTTTCAACGAGGTGATTGAAATTTACTGTGTGTTGTTGAGACGCAGGTCTGGACAGCTGTCGTCAACCTATTAATTATAATTATTATTATTATTATTATTATTTATTTATACAGCACCATTGATTCCATGGTGCTGATATGAGAAAGTGATAGCATTACTCCTTTCAATTAGCTGGATAGATAAGAATTATTGTATGTTTGTATGCTTTATTAAAGATGGAGTGAATGCTTAAGTTTAAAGCCATGTTCACATGTTGCATTGAACCATAGGATGATCACATCAAAGATGACCGTCTGATAGCGCAGCTCAACTACCCATCTCTGCTTAAGACCAAACAGCTTTTTTGAGAGATGGGTGGAAGACATCATTTTGAAAATAGGGTCCCAGCTGCTGTCCCCCCTCAGTTTAGTCCTTTGTATCAACGAGGTGATCGGAATTTACTGTATGTTGGTGGGACGCAGGTCTGGACAGCTGTCGTCATCCTATTAGCTATTATTATAATTATTATTATTTATTTATACAGCACCATTGATTCCATGGTGCTGTACATGAGAAAGGGATACCATTACTCTATTCAGTTAGCTGGATAGATAAGAATTAATGTATTTGTGTGTATGCTTTATTAAAAATGGAGTGAATGCTTAAGTTTAAGGCCATGTTCTCACATGAACCATAGGATGATCACATCAAAGATGACCGTCTGATAGCACAGCTCGACTACCCATCTCTGCTGAAGACCCAGCACCTTTTTTAAGAGTTGGGTGGAGGACATTCATCTTTGAAAATAGGGTCTCAGCTGCTGTCCCCCCTTATTTCAGTTTAGCTCTCTCGTATCAACGAGGTGATTAAAATTTACTGTATGTTGGTGGGACGCAGGTCTGGACAGCTGTCGTCATCCTATTAGCTATTATTATCATTATTTTTATTTATACAGCACCATTGATTCCATGGTGCTGTACATGAGAAAGGGATACCATTATTCCTTTCAATTAGCTGGCTAGATAAGAATTATTGTATGTGTGTATGCTTTATTAAAGATGGAGTGAATGCTTAAGTTTAAGGCCATGTTCGCATGTTGCGTTGAACCATAGTATGATCACATCAAAGATGACCGTCTGATAGCTCAGCTCGACTACCCATCTCTGCTGAAGACCCAACAGCTTTTTTGAGAGATGGGTGGATGACATCATCTTTGAAAATAGGGTCCCAGCTGCTGTCCCCCCTCATTTCAGTTTAGCTCTCTCGTATCAACGAGGTGATTGAAATTTACTTTGTGTTGGTCAGAACGCAGGTCTAAACAGCTGTCGTCAACCTATTAACTACAATTATTATTATTATTATTATTTATTTATACAGCACCATTGATTCCATGGTGCTGTACATGAGAAAGGGATACATTACTCCTTTCAATTAGCTGGATAGAAAAGAATTAATGTATGTGTGTATGCTTTATTAAAGATGGAGTGAATGTTTAAGTTTAAGGCCATGTTCACGTGTTGCGTTGAACCATAGGATGATCACGTCAAAGATAACTGTCTGATAGCGCAGTTCGACTACCCATCTCTGCTGAAGACCCAACAGCTTTTTTGAGAGATGGGTGGAGGACATTATCTTTGAAAATAGGGTCCCAGCTGCTGTTTCCCCTCAGTTTAGCGCCCTCGTATTAACGAGGTGATCGGAATTTACTGTATATTGGTGGGACGCAGGTCTGGACAGCTGTCGTCATCCTATTAGCTATTATTATCATTATTATTTATTTATACAGCACCATTGATTCCATGGTGCTGTACATGAGAAAGGGATTCCATTACTCCATTCAATTAGCTGGATAGATAAGAATTAATGTATGTGTGTGTATGCTTTATTAAAGATGGAGTGAATGCTTAAGTTTAAGGCCATGTTCACAGGTTGCGTTTAACCATAGGATGATCACATCAAAGATGACCGTCTGATAGCGCAGCTCGACTACCCTTTATCTGCTGAAGACCCTACAGCTTTTTTGAGAGATGGGTGGAGGACATCATCTTTGAAAATAGGGTCCCATCTGCTGTCCCCCTTATTTCAGTTTAGCTCTCTTGTTTCAACGAGGTGATTGAAATTTACTGTGTGTTGTTGAGACGCAGGTCTGGACAGCTTTCGTCAACCTATTAATTATAATTATTATTATTATTATTATTATATTTATTTATACAGCACCATTGATTCCATGGTGCTGTATATGAGAAAGGGATAGCATTACTCCTTTCAATTAGCTGGATAGATAAGAATTATTGTATGTCTGTGTATGATTTATTAAAGATGGAGTGAATGCTTAAGTTTAAGGCCATGTTCACATGTTGCATTGAACCATAGGATGATCACATGAAAGATGACCGTCTGAAAGCGCAGCTCAACTACCCATCTCTGCTGAAGACCCAACAGCTTTTTTGAGAGATGGCTGGAGGACATCATATTTGAAAATAGGGTCCCAGCTGCTGTCCCCCCTCAGTTTAGCGCCCTCGTATTAACGAGGTGATCGGAATTTACTGTATGTTGATGGGACACAGGTCTGGACAGCTGTCATCATCCTATTAGCTATTATTATCATTATTATTATTATTTATTTATACAAAAAAAAAAAGTTTCCAGGGCTCTAAGCGGTGTCAACTGTCATGTTCCGGGATATCATCCCTTGGAGACGGGTTCCTCCCCGGCGGTGCACATCCAAAGCACCAGAACGTTATACAGCAATTGAAGAAAAAGGCAGCACTCACCGGTTTGTGCAGGGTGGTCTTTTAATCCAGGTTTTCAAGGATAGACAGGGTGCACGGAGGTGACCACGGAGGGCCGATGGACAACGACGCCGTTTCGCAAACGATGTTGCTTCTACGGGTCCAGGCATACCAGCAACATCGTTTGCAAAACGGCGTTGTTGTCCATCGGCCCTCCGTGGTCACCTCCGTGCACCCTGTCTATCCTTGAAAACCTGGATTAAAAGACCACCCTGCACAAACCGGTGAGTGCTGCCTTTTTCTTCAATTGCTGTTTATATTTATAATTTATTTATACAGCACCATT
The DNA here is from genome assembly GCA_033576535.1 of Allobates femoralis. NCBI lineage: Eukaryota > Metazoa > Chordata > Amphibia > Anura > Aromobatidae > Allobates > Allobates femoralis. The sequence continues at coordinate 760,216,651 of JARQOC010000003.1, forward strand.
GATTCCATGGTGCTGTACATGAGAAAGGGATACCATTATTCAATAAGCTGGATAGATAAGAATTAATGTATGTGTGTGTATGTTTTAGTAAAGATGGAGTGAATGCTTATTGTATATTGATAAAAGCATCCATTGTCCTGGATTGTGAGCTCCTAAGGGCAGGATGCATGTCTTTTCCTTTCCAGGTCGGCTCTCCTCAGCTTATAATTACATACAGATAGCAGCAGGTCACACGTGATCCAGGGAGATATCCGATCGCCAGAACTGGGGTCAGGAAGGAATTTTTTTTCCCCCTGAGGTAGAACTCTCCGGGGATTTTCTTCGCCTTCCTCTGGATCTCTGGGTCTGGTGGCTCATCAGTTCCGCAATGTCCGCAGCAAGTTCTGTGGTCTCCATTGGACCTGAGAGTCACCGTGACTCTTAATTTATTAAAGGACCGGTAATATTTTCATTACAATGTTGCTTATTGCTATTCCAAAAAAAAAATAAATAAAAAAATTAGAGATTATATATTGTGTTTTATTTGTCTGCAATTCACCCTACACAGTGACAATCGCTCAAACCTCCAGAACTAGAACCAGACTTGATCTGGCATCTAATAAAGTGTCTCATCTATATACATGGCGGCTGCAGGACCAGCTCTATAGGGGGCGCCGTACACAGAGCGGGTCACATGACTCCAGCCATGATAACGTCACCTGTCCCAAGTCATGTTACTATGGGGGTCATTCTCGATGATGGGGGCACTCACATCGTATAGGTCCAGCCATGATAATGTCACCTGTCCCAAGTCACATCACTATGGGGGGTCTGTCTCGGTGATGGGGGCACTCACATTGTATGGGTCCTATATAATACAGTACCTGAAAGAAGACTGAAGAGCAGGTCAGAGAGACGCATAACACAGACTCAGGAAAAGGAGGACAATTGCTAAAGAGGTGTCGCAGGGACAACAAGTAGCCACAGGACAAAACAGGGGGGTCAGGAATGATCACAATGGCGCATTCACTAAGACCAGCTATAGTAAGAAGAGGAGAAACTTAGGAGGATTTGTGCCAAATTATGCACCTATTTATCAAGATAGGACAGATACATGATTTATGTTAATCATATACATGTCCTGACTGATATCTCCAAGAGCAAAGTCGCTGCCTGGTGCAGAAGTGCTGGACGACCCCTATATGTGTAATAATGACCCACAGAGCCGCCTCCATCAGAGGAGATGTACACACATCTGTCCATCAGAGGAGATGTACAAACATCTGTCCATCTGAGGAGATGTACAAACATCTGTCCATCAGAGGAGATGTACAAACATCTGTCCATAAGAGGAGATGTACACACATCTGTCCATCAGAGGAGATGTACACACATCTGTCCATCAGGTTGGGGGGTGGGGAGGATTTTCTCGATATATCCCACTCCTCATAGCACACTTGGATAAAAAGACAATTTACTGTATATACGAGGAAGAAGGACAGAGGGGCAGGAACACAAAAATAGCCACTGGACCCAGAACAGCCAAATTTACACAATGTCAAAGTAAAATACAGATTTATGGAAAGCGACAGGTTCTCTTTCATGGGATTTCTGATGGATGAGACATCTCGATGGATTCCTCACATCACTAGCTTCCCCTATTATAACCAGCCATTAATGGGAGACGTATAGAGATGGGACCAGTCATGTGCCGTGTGCAGGGTCTCCACATAAAAAAGGATACAAAAAGTGAATGGGGCCGGGGTCTACTTCAGACTTACTTGTTATGGGGCTGCAAAGCCAGTCGATAAACCTGTAAGTGGCAGCATTGGTGTCTGGGTGCTTTACCTGCACCCCCATTAGTAATTTGTGGTGATAGCTCGGGACATGAGTGGGACTGCAGGTTCTAGTATCTTAGACCCACTAGGGCGAGAAAAAACACTGAATAGTTTGAAAAGGGCATCCACTATGGTTGCTGGATACATGAAGTCTGCTACAGCCTGATGGTACCTTTACTTACTGGCTGCAGTGAAATCATGGAGACATGATTCCATTTGTACACAGCAACAAGATAGAACCTTGTCTCCATGATTTCACTGCAGCCAGTAAGTTACCTGTGGACACCGTAGAAATGTTGCCGCGTGTAAAGGTACCTTTAGTCTTTGGGGGAACCCACCACAAGAAAAACCCCAGCACATGCCCTGGGTGTGGCGACAGGGACAAAGAGACCAATTCTTCGGCCACGCCAGTGAGTTTTTGTTCGTTGCAGTCACAAGTGAAGATCATCTCCGAGGCTGTTTGTTTATTTTGCCAAATGTCCAGTCCCTGTAATGTTTATTGAGTCAAATATCCAATCATTTTTAGTTGTGCATGCATATATTTTGAGTTTCATTCAATATCTTGTCATACCATGCCTGATGAAGAGACCTGAGTCGTCTCGAAAGCTCGCCTTATAACATCATTTATTTTATTTTTGTTAGCCATTAAAAGGTATCACAACTACAAGATTTGTATCTTGTTTCTCACACTGAGAGCAATCAACATTTTCTCAACTGGCTAACACGGTACCAAACCTTTTTCTTCTAAGTTATTTTCAAACACTTCAAATACACATAATTTAAGCATACCATAAAACCAGCAGGGAGCACACCGAAGGGAGCTAACTATTTATATTCTAGTCCAGATCAAGCATTGTCCATGATCACATGTTCATTATTAAAACAGGGGACACACTAAAAGGGAAAACTGGGGAGCAAATCTAGGGGAAAAAGTTGTCTAATTAAGCTGCTGCCAGTCCTAGCTACTACTGCTGCTCCCGAGGGTGGACCCTCCATCCCAGGATTCGGTCAATTACGGAACATCACTTGGCCAGGTGTCCTGCTCTGTCACAGCAGCGACAAATCGGTTGTTCAGTTGCATCAAAATGATCTGTGTCTCTTCCCCTTCTCCAGGAGATTCTTCTCTGCCATTGGACACCCCCTAAACTGGAGGCTAACTGAATCTCGAATCTTGAGGTGTATCCTCCAGGGACTGAATCGTTCTGGTCAATGCTTCCACACTTTTATTCAGTTCCCAGAGACTAGCCCATAGTTCTGCAGAGGGACCATCTCCTAGGTTCTGAGTGACGGCCGCCACTGGTGCTGGGAAACTAGGTGCCATCTCCGGGTAGTATATCATAGCGGGGCACCTGCTGGATGTAGCACTTCCCAAAGTCGTACCTGTCCCGGGACCGGGCTCTGACTCGTCCTCTATCTTCCGGGTTGGGAAAGCGGGGCACGTCGCCGCCCACCGCACGATCGCCTTTTCCACCATCGCCTGTTGCCTCCTTTCCAGGTGTTGAGGTGGGCTTTCTCCAGCTGGCAACTTAGCTCGCTATCCTCCTCCGCCAAGAAGGTGGGATCTGGCATCTTGCTCACCTCTGGGGAGCTGGGGGAGGCCTCCGCTTTCACCCCATGCTCCGCGCTGTACATGCCTGACTTTGCCATGTCGGGTGACCCGTAGATCCTAAACCTCCCTCCACTTTCCTTGCAGCTCGAACCAAAGTCTCTCTCTACCTCCTCCCTTTGTGGGTGTGTCTGTTTTTTTTTTGTCGGTGGTCACACCCTTGGGTGGATGAGTCTGCCTCCTGACTTTTGGAGGACGGAAGGGGCGTAGGCCATTTTTCGCTCTTCATGCTGGCCTGGCCCACAATGGGGGACTGTGGCATGCCCCTCTGCCAGCACATGTTTTCAGTCTCTTAGGGCAACCATTACTTAGGCCCAAAAACACAGTCTTATTGTTGCAGTTTGTAAGGCGCACAAGATCCGGCGATGCCGGGTCGGTAGATCCTGTGGGATGTCACGGTGGTGTGACTCAGTCCGTGATCCCCTTGTCGGGCAATCAGTAAGAAAGGGGAAGTTTGAAAAAGGGATGAAAATAAAAATAAAAGAGTTTGTGTCGTGACGCCACACGTGGAATGTGGCCGGTATAGCCGATGCTGCAGTCAGACCTCTGGGGCAGATGGGAGTAGCAGCTGTGATGGTTTAGCTCTCCACGGGAAGAGCGGGTCCCCAGGGCAACCGTATAGTCTATGGAAGTAATAGGATCATTGGGGAATAGAAGGCCAGTGGAACTGAGCTGGCTGCTGGCAGGGATCAGGGACACTCTTAGGCTCCTGCTGCCAGCTCGGCGTTTCAGTCTACCTCTCTTCAAGCACAGAATAAACAGTCTGACACAGTACTGTCAGGTATCAGGATATAGGTGTCCACGGTCCGCGCTGCTATCACTGGAGAATTATCCCTGGATGCTTCAGTTGGTGCCCCAAAAAAGACAGGAGTCCTAGGGGTGATGTGACGGTTCCTTTATTCCACTTCCACCAACGGTTTCGGCGCCCTTCTTGGCACCTTTCTCAGGGTATTGGTGCCAAGAAGGGCGCCGAAACGCGTTGGTGGAAGTGGAATAAAGGAACCGTCACATCACCCCTAGGACTCCTGTCTTTTTTGGGGGACCAACTGAAGCATCCAGGGATAATTCTCCAGTGATAGCAGCGCGGACCGTGGACACCTATATCCTGATACTGACTCTCTTCCCACGTGCGAAGTGGTGGTGGAGGTCCAGCGGCAGCTGTCATATGCAAAACGCCTAGTAACCAGTTGTGGGGATCACAACTGGTACAGGTTAGTGCACCTGTAATTTCACACACACCTTTCACTTAATATCGTGATAGGGCACTATTTGCGCCTCGTTTGTCTCCCTTTATATTTTCTAGTGACACAGTACTGAGCTTCAACCCGGTTTACTTGATTTTTCACGACAGACGGTAAAAGTTACAACCAGTGCAGTGGCGGCTCCGGTACTCTTAGCAGCCAGGATGGCTCGTCCAGTTACACCCCCTTTTGTGTTCCTTTCCATGGGCCTCTCTTCCTCTCACTGCCTGCACGCAAAGCTACGATTCAGCGGCCACAGGCCTTCGTTAGGCGACCTGCCTTGTCCCCTGGCCCTAGTATGGCGGCCTTCTCTTCGCTGCACTGGGGTTGGGTCACAGGACATAAAGACCCCGCAACCGACCAGTTTCATGGTTGGACCATGGAGCATCCTGCCACTTCAGGGCTAGTACCTGGTTCCTGCGCTGTCCTTTAGCTTCCTAGCTAAATCGGCGCACAGGTGGATTGCTCACTATCTGGCCCCTAGGATTCCTTCTATCTCTCTACGGTCTGTAGCCCGAGACCCGGAACAAGCCTCATGATGGTACAGGCTGCCAGGTCCGTGTCCTTTCTGTCTCGTGTAATGATGGTGTTCTCTCCTCTCTTCCCAACTCCTGGGCTAACTACTCCTCGACTCACTAACTTCTCACTGACTGAACAACTTCCTGTGGTGTTTCTGATTTTGTCTCCTCTTTTCTGACCGTTTCCTGTGCTAAATTCCCACCCACCACCTGTCTCCTCCCGCCGTCCCATAGCTGGGCATAGAGTCCCTTGCTCTAGGACCGGAGTGTGTTGGGTGTGTGCTTGGGTGACTGGACTTACCGATCCTGGTTGCTGCAACTTCTAGTGGCAACCGTACCGCAGGGGCGCCACACGGTCTTTCTAAAGGCGTACGGGCCAGTGGATGAGAACACCCACTGTTTCCCCTGTCTCCACAGCTCCTCTCAAGGAAAAATCACTGTAAAAAAATTTTTTAGAACTTAGATAGAAGCAATAAGTGTATGTTATTGTATAATAAAGGCAATTACAAAAGTAGTTAGGGGGTAAGGATAGTTAGAAAATATGTTTTAGGTGTTGGACCACCCCTTTAATATATATTTACATATGGACTGTTAAATTGAAGAACCCTGTCTGTAGGACCATGAGCTGTGGATGTAGACTAATTAGTTCATTCCTTGATCAAAATTAACCATTTGGAGGGACATCAAAGCAATGATTTGTAGAAAGGTGTTCATCTCTTACCTATAGTAAACATTGAACATTTCAGTAGGCATGTACTGGGTTAAATTATGGTTACTGCTTATGGAGCTTGGATTTGCAAAGTACAAACCACCTACATGACAGAAAGTGATAGTCAAAGAGGAACATAAAGTAAATAGAGCATGTGTGTGGGTGGCAGCTAAAACCACTGCAGGAAAGTGGATAGAAGAACTGTCAAGCGATATCACATACAGCCCATTATAGAAACCACTGCAGAGGTACAGCAGACAATATGACTCATGTCGGAAATGCCTCATTGCTGGGACCCCTCAGAAGTAAAAAACAAGGGGGCAATTAACAAGCTGACATTCACATACTAGATATATTGCACATAGTGCAAACATGCGCAGTGTAGGAGATTTTATCGGTGTCTGCATCCCCGTTGTCTGGCGTAATGTACGGTAGTCCTGCATTTGGAGAGCAGATGGGAATCTGGTTTCTGAAAACTACCAGAATATGAATATGACTGAACAATGAGTGGTTAACACAGATTCAAACTAAATTCATTTATTTTTCTGATGCATAACTTCATATCTCTAGTTTCCCTTTTCACTGTCACATAGTTCCATCATAACATTTTTTCTGTAGCCATCAATAATGGGAAGTTCCACTGATCAAAATTCCAAAGTAACATGAAGTGCTGACAGTAAGAATTTGAAGGAGTAAGCAAGGGTAAATATATATACCAGCCGTCCAATGTAATAGATAAAGGAGCCCACTACTGTCTTGGAACATGCATGGCAACATTTACAGCTGGCCACTTGGGAGGTTTCTGTAACCATAAAAACATGTTACAAATCACAGCCCCTTTACCCATCCTCTAAATGTACATTTAGATCAGGAGTCTCAAACATGAAGCTGTTCGTGCAGCCCGCAGGCACCGTAGACCCCTTAAAGGTACCTTTACATGCCGCCACTATCCCTGGCAACCGGTATCAACTGTACGCGCGCGTGCACGTTTTTAACGGTTGCCAACGGTCGCCGATTCCGCATGTACACGCCGCCATTGCGTTGTCAACTCAAGGTATCGTAGTTCCCCGGAAGTTCCGACAGATCCTGCAGATAACTTCCTGTTGAATTCCTTCGCCGCTTCACACGCCGCTATCCACAAAGGAATATGGGCGTATCTGTGCAGCAGCTACAACACATAGGCGTGCCACACTCCGTCACGCCGCGCCCAAACTACAACCATTGGCCAACACAATAGCGTCCTGATTGGTCAGGGTGCACAGGGCGGCTGGCGAATATGTGATGCAATTGTGTTTGGCTTGTCACACAGAATAGATGCTTGTGGCGTAGCGAAGTGTGCCGATATCCACTTAGGATACGCTCACGCGTCACACAGGAGCGGTTTGGAATTACACAGTCAGTGCGTTACCATACTATGTGGTTTGCTATGTGTACGTCTGTAGCTAAATGTGGGAATATAGCCACAATTCAGATAGCATATGTGGCTACATATGTCCATGTCATTGAGCAGCTGCCATGCCACCACTACACTATGTGTGTGTGTGTGTGTGTGTGCACATGCGCTGCACTAATTGAGTAAACCTACATGGCCCACAATATCATGTGCTAGATCACTGTGTTGTGTCCAGGTGACCCTCTGCCCACACCACAACACAATGGTTAAGTACCCACATTTGTCACATACACTGTTGACCAAATACCTTATGGTACCTTTACACGCCGCCACAACAGGATGGATACCAACGGCAACTTCACGTGCACGAGCACGGCCGAACGGTTACCAACGGGAACCGCACCCTCTTTACACGCCGCCACAAGATGCGCTACGCCACGCTACATCTATAGCTAGCTACATCGCCGGGTGTCGCAAGTAGCCAGCTGTAGCTCATTTACACACCGCTATAACCAGCTACTATGGGCGGACCTGGTGCAGCAGGGACAGCACATAGGCGTGCTACAATTGTGGATTACGAGCCGTCCGTACGCTGATAGGACGAAGCAATAACATCCTGATTGGGCAGGCAACGCAGGAGGCTGAGTAATACAGCACGCTCGAGCGATTGTGTAGTGTGACTCGTCAGCTCCTTAAATATGCCTCCCTATGCAGCGACTACCAATCGGCAAGCAGCAGCTTCCACCAATGATCGCACATGGGGCGCGGTAACACGGAGCCAGGGTCACGCCTTAGCTACATTGCAGCTACATCGCAGGGTGTCCAGAGTTCCCTTCCGTAACGTCTTTACACGCCGATACAGCTCGCTACAATCGGCGATGTAGCCATCTGTTTATGGGCAGTGCACGGATACAGAGGTATCTGTAGCCGGCTGTGTCGTCCCGTCTTCACACGCCGCTACTACGGGCGATTTTGACGCTACAAGCTACATTTGTAGCCTGTAGCGGGTTGTATCCATCCTGTTGTGGCGGCGTGTAAAGGTACCATTAACCTGACTCATGGCTACCAACACATAATGTGTCTCGTACCCAGCCATAGGTGGCAGTGGGTGTCAAAACACTGGGCACAACAGAAACCTTGATCACACTGCCCTCCATCCCCAAGTAATCAGTCTCACACGTAGTCATTTGGATCCAAAAAAATATATGCATTCTTTGTTAGCACATTAAAAAAATAAGAGTACAGAAAGGAAAGACAATGGACATTAAAACATCATGTTACATTGTAAAAATAAATCACACACAGAAAGACAATACATAATAAACTTTGTAACAATGTTAAAGTGTGCACCACCCACATATCACAAAACTTCAACTACCTAACTAAAACATGTGCACACCAGAACATTTAACCAACAAAAACGATGGTGCAGCCACCCTGCTGTGTACACCATGGCCACCAAGTCCAGCCCTCACAGCACCAGCCACATTACACCTGCTGGTGCTGCCAGCCCATTACCCCCGGGCCATTAAAGTAGGAGCAGTATGCGTCTCTACTGCTCCTGGCCTCCGGCTGAGTGCGACCATGGCTCAGTGGCTGGAGTGGCACCACACCATGGTCGTCATCATGCCAAGCCCCTGGATGGACCTCCCCTGTTGTGGGGTCCACAGAATCCACATAACTTGCCGGCGTGTATGATGCTTGAGCCCTACGACGCAGGAAGTTATGCAGCACACAGCAGGCCAGCACTACCGCGTCAATAGATTCCAGTTTCATATGCATACGCGTATGAAAAACCCGGAATGTATTCGCCATGATCCCAAACGCATTTTCAACCACATGGCAGGCCCGGGACAGCTGGTAATTGAAAATGCACCGCTCAGAAGTAATGGTCCTCTGGGGCTATGGCCGCAGCAAGTGTGCCTGAAGTGGGAACGCTTCATCCCCCACAAACGCAAAGTTGAGATGATGGATTGTCTCTTCATTTGAGGGCAAGTTCAGACCCCCTCTCCTTAGTTCTTAAGCCAAGGAGCAGTGTGTGAACACACCCCCATCTGAGATTCGCCCGTTCATGCCAACATCCACGTAGAGGAACTCCTAGTTCGCATCCACCAGGGCCATGAGGACTATACTAAAATACCCTTTGTAATTATAATACAAAGAGCCTGAGTTGGGGGGTTTAGTAATCCTCACGTGCTTGCCATCCAAAGCGCCACCGCAGTTTGGGAAGTTCCACCGGCTTTCAAAGCCTCGGGCTACTTGCATCCATTCTGCGGCTGTTTCTGGCAACTGCATCTAGGATGGCAGCAGAGCACTCCAGATGGCCTCACACGTCTCAGGGATCAGGCGGCTCAGCAGGGACAGTGATACACGTGAGGTGTATTGTAGGTTGGTCCTTGACCGGCCTGTAGCCAGGAACCGCAAAGTAATAGCCAAACGCTCCTCAGCTGATACTGATCGACGCATGACAATGTCCTGACGGGATATCAATGGCCCTACGCGATCCAATGGATATTGGTGACACATCACCATGGTGGGCAAATACACATTTTGTTATGTCGGCCAAGAAACATACATTAGTGTGTTGTTTGGTACGTGTGAAGGTGTGTGTTTGGCAGTGAAACATACTCACCACGCAGCCTGGCAATCCTGGCACTGATCTCCACAATGCGGCTGAGCTCTTATGTTTCAGATCCGCAATCTTTTTTTGGATCTGTTTGCAGGTCCTCTCCACCCCCAGTTTGTGGAGCAGAGCCCGCTGGATCCGCCTCAGGATGCTGCGTTTGCGCAGCCGTGGGTGCCGGTGGTGATGGTGACACCAGTAATCCTGGCGGTCACAATGGTCTATGAGGAGCAATAGCTCTGCCATACCCCATGTAGCTGCACGCTGTGCGGCGGCCATGACTCTGCTGCTATGTGCAGGGGAGAACCAGGCACCTTGCAGGCAGAGTGAAAGTGAAACAAACGTCATGACATCTCCATGCCCAATTGCGGCGCTAAACAACATTGTTAACAATAACAAGGTCGCCGTTCGACAAAGGGGAGACGCTAAATTAACACATCAGCGTCACCAAAAATCACACATTGCAGTGCGCTATGTATGCCAGCCATGTGCGCTGTGTAGGGCAATTTATTCCATAATGTGTGGCACGTGAATGTGCACTGAACATCATTTGAATAAGCGGACTACATTTGGCAGCGCTATTCAGCGGCCGCGTCATTTCACTTATGTAGTGGATTGTTCAGTCGGGTCAGATGCGTCTAGTGCTGAAGTGACAGCTCATCCAAGATGGCGCCCTGTTTAGGGACAGCCAATCATAACACAGTAGCCCCCACCAATGATCGCTGATGGGGCGCGGTATCCATGAGGCTGTGGCATGCCCCTGGGAAATCACTAGGTGACGCTGATTCCATCCCTCTCCCCCGTTTACACACCAATACCAGGGCAATTGTCCCTTTGTGTTGCCTTGGATTTTAGAGCACGGTTGAGAAATAGCTACCCGGAGCAACTGTGAGAAACCCGATCACTTTCCCAAATTACACGCCGCCACTTCATAGCAATTTCAAGGCAACAGGCACAAAAATCCCGAATGCCAGGCAGTTACTACCACGCAGTGGCGATGTGTAAAGGTACCTTTAGGGTACAGACACACTGGCATGAAACTCGAACGACTGCAATGCAAGTTTTTCTCGCATTGTAGTTGGACCAATGTTATTTAATGTCCGAGAGTACATTTGCGAGTGTCGGGCATTTTTTTCTCGTCCAAGGGATGGAGTAAAAACAGTCACAACATGCTGCGACAGTATGCGTTTCACACGCGAGACTCGCCAATGCAAGTCTATGGGTCCGACAAAAATCACAGACCGCACACAGACCATCCAAGTCAGATGCAAGTTTTCACTGCTGTAAGACTCGGAAGCTTATAATAATTGCTGATTAGGAGGCATCACATCATTATTAAGGAAGTAGAAGACGGCACAATCCTCTGATCCCTGGGAAGGCAGCCCACACGGAGCAACCATGGCCTGCAGAATAAATGTGGAAAGGCTTATAGCCTTGGTCCAGGAGAGGCCTGAGCTGTGGGACTCTACACACCAGGGCTATGGTGGCAGGAGCAACAGGGATGCAGCCTGGAGGGACATCACCAGGATACTGTTCCCATGTTTTGACCGCACCCCACGGGATGGTCAGCTTACCCTTGGTAATGTATCATGTAACTAAATGTTGCAAGCTACTGTAATGTCAATAGAGGGGTTATTGGTCATTGTGTGTAGTATGTTCAAGTGTAAAACAATGGGTTTTACATTATGCTGTGGACCAGGTAGCAAAACGGTGGCGTAGCTGTCGGGATCAGTACCGCCGGAAGCTGACCAGACAGCCATCCAGTGGGTTCAATGCACCACAGAGGAGGTTTTATGTTCATTTCCTTCCTGGAGCCAGTGATGCGCCTGAGAACGTATGTTTTTTTGGATTGGATTATTCTCCAGATTTTCTCTTTTTTAATTTAAACCAGTGTAGTGATTATTGTCCTTTCATCAAGCATAGATCTCATTCCAACTTGAGGCGCCCTGGAGCATCGGATTCAGAGCCACAAAGCGCGGCTGGAGGAGACTTGGCTGATGACGGTGTGGGGCCATCTTCATCATGGCCTTTCACAAATGGTGGTTGCCGGGACTCACAGTCCTCTGAAGGACCACCAGAGGGACAACCCTTGCCATCTGCCCAGCCACCAGGAGACCATGAACTGCATCCTGCTGAACATTTGCCCCTGGCCAGGTGTGCCGACACCTCACCATTGGGACCTCGCCCCAGGCGTCAGAGGCATTTGTCTGGCAGAAACCTCTGGCGCAACGTGGACACAGGGTCTTTCAAAACCCTGCAAGGGTCATCCCCACTGATGATGGGGAGGAGGCTTTTGCACGCAGCCTCTGTGGCTACCTGCATGAGATACCATGGCCACGGAGGCTGCGTGCAAGGGCTGCCATCAAAATTGTACTGGATGCTTACCTGACACCCAATAATCCCTGATCAGTGTTTAACATGCTGGAGGGGTGGCAGAACTCAGCAGAGAATTTACTCAACCGGAGCAACATCCAGCAGCCAGCACCATCATCAGCCCCATCATCCTCTCAGGCCTCTCGTGGTCTTGGGAGACCTCCAATGCCTTGTCCAATGTGGGCCCCATTTCGGGACTTGGCAAATGTCCCCAATGCCCTGCAGTCACTCTCATGCCAGACACCCAAGCTATAAGGCCCTTAGAGGAAGAGCTAAACTTGGCTCTTCAAGTAGTCAATTCCCCGGGTGTGCAGGACACTGGAAAAGGGTCAAACAGGACCACGGAGGACACAACCTACACTGAGATGTAGATCTTCATGTGGCTCAGTGTTCCCTTCTGACCATGGGTCATGTTGAAAGACTGGGTTTAGTAATGTTTGTTAGATTATGTTGCCATGGCCAAAAAAAAATTATGTGGGCCACAAAAGTTTTATAGGTATGGTTTTAAAATATGCCAATACATCTAACCTTTTGCTAAACAATCTCTGTGTTTTCATCATACGGGACAGGGACAATGCCAAGAAAAAAATTATCTTAACACATTTCATGTTAGGAGACACACAATGCATGCTTTTTCGTTATGGTAACATACATAAAGACAGGCATAGTGATGAAGTGTTGGCCAACCAAACATGTCGAGGCAAGTTACACAGTCATCCAGCCAGGGGGCTGACCCTTGTGGCTCCATATTAATTAACCACTTAATGGACTGGTTCAGGGGCGGACCCAGACTGTAGTGGGCCCTGGTGCAAGAAATTTTTCAGGGCCCCCCCGCCCAAATCATGTTGGTGGCTGTGCACTGCAGTGTTGTGTTCACAGACAGTTTCCCTCCCCACCAGACCAAAGCCCTGCTCCGGGGCTCTTACCTGGCTGGAGCCCTCAGTATCCTCAATCAGCTTGCTCACCGGCCGGGTCGTCTCATTGTCTTCTGACTTCTGGAGAGGGTGTGATGCCAGCCTCCACGGAAGAGTCGGAAGTGAAGCAGCACCGACTCTCCCAGCCCTCTCTCTCTGCCTCAATGCTGCTGCTCCACCAGCAACCCCCCCTCCTTCCCCCCCTTCGTACTGATAGCAGCGTCGCCCGCAGCCAGCACTTCCCCCCAGGACTCAATGTAAGAAAAGAGCCGCGGGTGTGCAGCGCGACGCTGCTGGCACACGACACAGCACCATGGGCGCAATGCCAGCACAGCAGTGTCGCGGGTGCGCAGCGCTGCTGACACCCGACACAGCACACCAACCCCGCGGGTGCGCAGCGCTGCTAACACCCGACAGCACCATGGGCACAATGCCAGCACAGCCACAGCAGTGCCGCGGGTGCGCAGCGCTGCTGACACCCGACAGCACCCCATTCCCCCCCCCCGGTGCCACACATTAAAAGCTATGAACAGTACCACCACACTACTGCTGACTGCAACCTCCTTCTGTATGTCAGGGGAACGGACCTACCGCTGGAGCCTCAGGGGCCCCTAGGTGGACGGGGCCCTGGTGCAGCTGCACCAGCTGCACCACGGTAGTTCCGCCCCTGGACTGCATTGTGTTAATGTTGGAAATACATGTATGGAGCTCCAAATGACATCACACCCTTTCACACACAAATGATATGAACAGCAACATAACTGTGAAGTGATGCCGTTACTTAGGTGTGAAAACTTTCCACATTGGGTTATTCTGGTATGTGAGGGCAGGCCCCGGAACTAAGACATCTGACATATGGATTTGGCCATCGGTCTACGTTCCTCACATTTAACAGGATGACAGCATAAAGGACCATGCAGCCTATGCACATGGCCAGGGAAAGTACACTGCAGGAGGAGTGTATGGTCAAACATTGGATGCCGCCGCCGCGGATCTGACTCAATTGGGTAGGAAGTGCCACACCACTGGTAAATTACCCAATTAACTGACACCCACACAGTGGTGTTTAGGCTCAGGTTATTCATCATTCTGTAGAAAATTGCATCCGGCCACAAAACAGGGGGCTCAGGGGATACAGGGTACGCTCTTTGCACACATATATCCATGGGATATACACTCCAATAAGCCTTGATTGGCATACATCATTTCACTCATTATTGACACACATTGTAGGCAATTGTCAAGCTGATTTCTGTCTAAAATCGTATGCATTTGGCGGATTGCACATGGACCACAATCGTATTACAGTCGGTCAGCTGTGATTGGAGGTAATGTCAGACAGTTGCATCACAGTTGGATGCAAAATGGACCAAAACTCATACAACACTCGTACGACTCTCGGATACGTCAATCAGACCGTTTTTTCACACGCCAGTATGTTTCCAGCCTAAGGCTGGAAACACACTGTCCGTGTGATATATGAGTCACTCGGACAGGTGTCGGATCATAAACCCTGAACGACCTCTCCCTGTCAGCAACTCCTTACTCCCATCCTGACAGGGTGAGGTCGTTCAGGGTTAATGATCCGACACTCGTCCGAGTGACTTGTATATCACACGGACAGTGTGTTTCCAGCCTAAGGCTTACATGCAAGTCTCTCGGACGAGACTTGGATCAGTGACGATGAACGGCCTCTCCCTCTCTGGACGGGAGTGTGATGCTGCACAAAAACACAAGCAGGTGACACTCCCATCTAGAGAGGAAGAGACTATTCAGGGTCACTGATCAGAGTCTCGTCCGAGAGACTCGAATGTAAGTAGATTAGTGTGTTTCCACCCTAAGGCTGGAAACACATTCTTCTAGTTACATGCGAGTGTCTCGGACGAGACTCGGAAGAGGCTGGAGCAGTGACCCTGAATGGCTTCTCCCTGTCTGGACGGGACTGTCAGCTGATTGTGGTTTTGTGCAGCTCCACACTCCCCAACCTGAGAGGGAGAGGCCGTTCAGGGTCACTGCTCCAGCCACATCCGAGTCTCGTCCGAGAGACTCGCATGTAACTAGCAGGTCTGTGGAGTCGGAGTCGTGGAGTCGGAGCTGGAGTTAGTTTTGGTTGGAGTCGGAGTCGGTAGAAATGTACCGACTCCGACTCCAGCTTTAAAAAAATGTATTAATATTTCATAATTGAACTTTCATATGAATTTTATAAATGTTACTCAAATATATATGTTCTATCAAACTATGAACAACAGTGATTAGCAGTTCTGCTGGAGATAGAGACATTTCTTACTTCTTGTGTGTCACTGTTCTCCACTGCCCTTCTAATCTTATACTTGGTTAACCTCATGTTGCCCCAACCCCCCTACTTACAATGTATGAAACTGAAAGTGAAAATGTGTTGCAAATTCTTAGTAGTAAAGCTTCTCCTCGTCTAGACTAGATCATACTAGGTGTTCATCTCCCAAGCATCTCACAGCTGCCTGCTACTCAGAAGAGGAAGACTGTAAGAAGTATTGTCCTTTCAACAAACTTTGCATCAGTTAACTGTGAGAACATGAGGAATAATAACAGTATTACTGACCACTGTATCAGTTGTATGACCTGGCAATAATTTTGTAGAATTGTTTTTAGGAAAAACAATTGTCATTTGGATTGTGAATGCAGAATTAAAAACCTGAGAATGTCAAAGAGGCATCACATTAAGTCAGCTGTATTTGAACAGTTCACCATCACTCAAGATGGAAAACATTATGTCTGTCAGTCTATGACAAATGATCCAGACGAAAACAGATGCTGTCAAGCCAAGATCAGTGCATATTCAGATAAAAATGCTCCTACCAGAGCTTCTAATCTAAAGAGACATTTACAGCGCTTTCATCCAGAAGTACTGAAAGCAGTGGAAGAGAAAGACTGCATCCAAACCAAGGAACCAGTGCCCAGGTCTTCCAGCCAAACAAAGGAGCAGAGAACTTTGCAGCCATCAGTTGCAAGATATTTTGTCAGTGACAACGTTACTGTGACAATGACAGTAGATACATTTAAAAAACAGATCATAGAGCTTGTTGTAAAGGATAGTGTGCCTATTTCATTATTTTCACGACCAGCTTTTATGTGTCTGAATGGGGAAATGACCCGCAAGCTTGGTGTTTCTCTGGAGAGAGTATTAGAAAATTAGTAATCGAAGAAGCTTTTAAACAAAAGGAAGAACTTAAAAAAACTCTCAAGGGACGCTTTCTGTTTCTTAAAATGGATGCCTGTACACGTCACAGAGTGAACTATTTTGCCATCAATGTCCGATTTGTTTGTGACAAAAATGAAATAGGCTGTGGTCACAGTACCATTTTTCACATGCATTTTTGGAGACCTGCGTTTTCAAAAACGCATGTAAAAAACGCACCCATAGGCCCCCATGTTAAAAAACGCATGCCCTAATAGCCAAAAAGCATGTGTGACAGTCCCATGCGTTTTTGGAGCATATCCAAAAACGCATGCGTTTTTTAATAAGGGGCCTTATGGAAAACGCATGCAAAAACGCATGTACAATTAGTGCCATTCAAAAACGCATGCGTTTCCCATAGGAGCCCATGTTAAAAAAACGCATGCGTTTCCGGAAACGCATGCGTTTTTTTAACATGGGCTCCTATGGGAAACGCATGCGTTTTTGAATGGCACTAAAAGGTACTAATTGTACATGCGTTTTTGCATGCGTTTCCCATAGGAACCTATGTTATAAAAACGCATGCGTTTTCTACAAAAACGCATGCGTTTTTCAAAACGCTCAAAAAAATACTACAAGCACTATTTTTAGGTGCAGATTCAAAAACGCAGCCAAAAACGCAGGGAGCCATCAGAGACCTTAAAAAACTCATGCTGACATGAAAAACGCATGTCAAAAAGCATGCGTTTTTAAAAGGCACTAAAAAAACTGTGACCACAGCCATAGTTACCAAGACATTGGCAGTAAAAGACACCAAAGCTCATCACACCAGTGAGTTTCTCCAGGTCTTGGTGGAAAAGGTTCTGCAAGACTATGAACTTAAAAAAGAGCAAGTTCTTTCTGTAGTAACTGACAATGCTTCAAATATCATAAGTACTATTAAGCTAATGAATGAGAGTAATGATGGTGACCAGCAGCTAGAAGAACATTCTGGGTCCACGGACACAGAAATGTTTGAAATAGAGGAACACAGTATAACTGAGGAGCAAACTGAAGTTGCTTCAGATGATCAGCAACATGATAGTTTGGATGATCTTGTTGAAACTGTGTCAATACGTTCTTTCATTCATCACATGCGCTGTGTTGTGCATACGCTACAGCTAGCTATAAGAGACAGTCTGCAAGAAGGACATGCTGCTGCACTGATTGGAAAGGTGAGAAAATTGGCTACTGTTGCCAGAACCCCTAAAGTTGACTCAATTTTGAAGAGACGTGCTGGAAAAGGGGCAATTACACTGGGGAACAATTTGAAAAAACTTTTCTGTTGAGTTTGGTTTTTGAGCTGACTTATACTAAAATTGGCATGCTGATTCCAAAAATGTAGTCAGTTTTTTTCTAGCACGTCAAGTTTTTCCTCCACAACTTACCTGCCAGAGATGCACAATTGCACTGATATCTGTAATAAGACTTGTTATCTGATTACAATTCGACTCATATAGAGCTACGTGGCAACTTGTAGTGTTAAACATATTTGTCATGCCTATTTCTTATATATTTCATTTTTTGTTCATATTTGTACTATTTTAAAAAAAAAACAAAAAAAAAACACTTTTTAGGTACAGTAGTTTACATATTTTTGAAAAGACAAAATCCTATAGTTCAAAAACTTGACGTGATAAAGAGAAACTGAGATCATTTCTGGATTCAGCATCCAAAAATTAATTAAGAACAGTTGCCTGACCTAACTCCTAAAAAATTGTGTTCCCCAGTGTTATTGATCAAGCCACACGATGGGGCAGTACTTACTTAATGATTCAGCGCTTGGTTGAACTGAAAACCTTTCTTGTAGACATGGCTAACCCTCAACTGACACTAAATGAAAGTCAGTGGAATTAGGTGACTGAGCTGGAAAAATTGCTAGAGCACCCATTTACAGTGATTAAAAAATTACAAGCAGAGGACTTAACTCCAGGTATTTTCTTAAAGGAGTGGAAGAACCTGATGTTTCGCCTGTCCCAAAGAGGAGGGTTAATTGCAAGTGGCATTGCTACATCAATGAAACGGAGAGAGGAGCTACTATTACAAAATAACATTCTTTTGGCAGCTGTTTATGTAGACCCAATGCATCGGATTCTTCTAGATGATCAACAGCTAATAAAGGAAAAGAAGCTCTGTTTGAAATAGCAGTGAGGATGAAAGGGTTGCAGAACAGTCAGGAGGAACAAGAAGAATTTGGTCGTCCTGCCACATCTTCACCCTTATCATCAACTGATGAAGAATTTAATTTAGAAAAGTATTGGATCACAAGGACCATGCAAAGCGTTCCCGCATAGAAGAAGAGTTCATCCCAATCAAAGAACACAGCCAGTACATTTCAGCAGAATTTTTCATGTGCACTAAAAGAAATTGAGAAATTTGACCGTTCATCAAAAATAACAGTGCAACAAGCGATTCCTCTGTATCCTGACATTGTCAGAGATGTTGCCCGAGTGTGCTTACTGCTTTGCCACCAACCCAAGTTAGTGTAGAGAGGTTGTTCTCTGCTCTCAAAATAATTAGATCAGATTTGAGGGCATCCATGAAGGAGGATCTGACAGAGGTAATACTTTTTCTGAGAACAAATTATAGATTTCTCTTATTAACTGCATAACAGTGTTTATTGCATATTTACTTACAGTTTAAAAGTTTATAAAAGTTATTTGCTATATTCTAATTGTATTCTAATAAATATAATTTTTGCTCTAAGTGGTCTGATTACTTATATGATGGTGAGAAACTGAATAAGCACAATGGTAATATTTTACAACAGTAAATTTATTGTTACGAAGTGGCCATTTATGAATATGGAGTCGGTCGAGCCGGAGTCGGAACCGGAGTCGGAACCGATAAAATCCAGGAGTCAGAGTCGCAACTGTGGCTTACCGACTCCACAGCCCTGGTAACTAGGAGAGTGTGTCCAAACCCTAAGGATCACAGTCTTGTGCAGTGGCCGCCGACGCCCACACTTTACTTCAGTTGTATTGCCAGCACCACCAGGGACCACCTCTGCTCAGCTATGCCAACAGCAGCTGCCGGCCAATCAGAAGCCAGCAGCAGACGTCGGTGTATGATGTCCGTTGCTGGCCTCTAATTGGCTAGCGGCTGGCATTGGAGATGCATAGAGCTTGTTTGTGCGTGCCCAGTAATTCAACTGAAGTAAAGCGCGGGTTGCGGCGAACGCTGGACTGGACCACGATCCTCAATTTGTCTACGCTGCCTGCGGGCTGCATAGTGGGAATGAAGCAAAGGTGAGAAAAATATGTTTTGTTACTACACGAAGAGGACTAGAACGTAGGACATTACTAAGATAAAGGGATCATTACGGGGATATTACTACAAGAAGGGTACCTGGATGCAAATATGACTACAACAAGAGGACCAGTATGGCCACATTAATACAAGAAGGGGACCAGGATGGAGACATTACTACAAAAGGGTATTCAGGATTGGGGCATTACAACCAGATGGAGACCCGGATGGGGCATTTCTACAACAAAAAGACCCGATGGGGACATTGCTACAAGATGAGGACCGGGATGGGGACATTACTACAAGAAGTGGACCAGGGAGGGAACATTACTACAAGATAGGAACCAGGTTGGGGACATTATTACAAAATGGAGACCAGGATGGGGCATTACTGCAAGATGTTGGCCAAATCAACTATAAAAGTAAAAAAAAATTCAAAAAGCATGAGCTATTTTACCACTAAAAATGCTGTTTTATATATAAACTAAAATGAACAAAAAAGTGCAACATTTTTTATTGCCACACTTGTAACGACTGAAGCTAAAAAAAATTGCTATAACCAATATGATTAATGGCATTAAAAATAAAATTAACTAAAGAAGCAAAAAATGTTAAAAAAAAAAAAGTGATCAAAAGGTGTATAGAAAATAAGGTATCACTAAAAATACCACTATGTCCTGGAAAGAATGTGGCCACCAAAATTAACATTTTTTCTATGTGCGGCTGTGGCGCCCAGCCAGTACAGGTAACCACAGACACCTAAAACATGGATGAGACTATTCCACAAGTGGGTTACCCCTCACATTCACATGACCAAACAACTTCTCCAAAACGCCCAGACCTGTCAGGGTGGGAGCCCCATCCGCTGCTCTTCTTTAATGCAGAGGATCACTTACTAATAAATACATTGTTGCTTTGGCGGCGGAGTTAGTCAGAGTGTGCAGTCGCTAGGAGAATTGTGAAGATGTCATGGTGTGTCGGAGCCATGCTAGGCCCGAGCCAATTGACAACTGAACAGTTAGCAGCCTAGCCAATGCAGGGACCTAAGAGTGAGGTTGAAGGCAAGGCGTAAAGTCCAAGAGAAACAGCGGACTGGGGGCAGAGGAGCGATACCGGTTCACCCCAGAAAGTCTCCGGACACCGGAGTCCGAGTCTGCAGAAGAGCATTTAGCCCAGCAGAGATACCGGTTCACCGTGTAGACTCCAGTCTCCCGGGCATCTGTGTAGCAACCAAAAAGGGAGCCAGGCACCACAGGAGAGGATATAGTGGTAGTCCACACACAGGTTTCCTACTACAACACACAGGTGACAGAAGAGCAGAGGAGGCAAGGCCAAGTTATACACAGGTCAGGGGCTTCACAAAAGGAAAAGAGACGAGAAGGCCTTATATCCACTCACTGTGGTATCCAGAAGTGTTTCCCGACCACCGGAGAGTACCCTGGACATTATCTGCAATTCCACCAGTAAAGCTACAGAAACAACTTACGGTGTGTGTGTCGATTCCTCAGTCCTTGACCCCGTCCACTAACGGAGGCTGCCACAGCTGCCGGGCAGCTCAGCCAACTCCCTGCATCAATCTCTGTCACCTCATCACAGCCCCGGGGACTCTGCTCTGCCTGTGGTGATCTATACCATCCAGCTGCCTGTCCATTATCCCAGGAGGCCCACAGAGCGCTGGTGTATTCACCAGAAACCACAGGTGGCGTCACGATAAACTTTTATTCACTTTTTCTTTTATTCCCTTTCTATATTTCCCCCAATTTTTGGGCTGACCACCAGGGCTATCCTGGGCGGGCCACCAGTGACATCCCTCCAACTCCAAGCCCGGGTTCCAGAGTTCCCATGGACCCCTGGGTGAGTCATGGCCCATATACCCAGCTGAATTTAAGACCCCTGAATGAAATGCTGGGAATTCACTGAATATTCACCAAATTATGTATGTAATGTGTATAGGTATGCAAATATCCTCTTCAGAGTAGAAGAGAACGCCCATGTAGTTGGGGTAGCAATCCTAAACATCACTATTGACCCTTTAACAAGCCTCGTCAAATGACTTAGGGTAAAAAATCAAACCAAAATCTCCATCTGGGTATATGTGTTTTGAGGTGTTTGCCCATCATCTGTGCAAGCTGGAAGTCTGATTTGCTGGATAAAAGGATTCACACTGGGTATCTAAGGGAGAATGTTTTACTTTGTGGAAAGTGCCAAGCCAGCATAAGGAGACAGTATTGCTGTAAATAGCATAAATCATGGGCTGGATTACAATTGATTAATAGACACAGGGGTCTTCATCAGACCTCTGACTGTAATGGCAACACAATGGTTCTTGTGATCATGTCGCAGAAGTGTCTATGAACAGTGCCCCCTCTGCCGGCGCACAATGAATGCTGTTGTCACAGATTAACAGACACATTTAACAGCCACGGGCAGATATCAGATGATAGATGATGGCTGAATATCACAGCCATCATCTGTCAGGAAATATGCAGGCTCGTTGTGTAAGTCCACATTAAAAGCAGTGAGCGACTAAGGATTAAATATTTTATGTTTTCTGAACTGCTTAGTACTAGAGACCTCCCCCAGGTGCACCTCTGATCTCTGACAAGTGACTACACAAAAACTTCTCTTCCAGGTCTCTGTTAAAGTTATAGATTAATGTAAAAAAATAAAAACTAATTACCAAGAAATATGAAATACAGCACTGGGACCTTTCTGGACCTTCCACTTCCCATTTTCATTGTTTTACTGTTCCCACTATAAAAAATATGGGAACAGTTCAACCTCTTAATGCAGTATTACATACATGTATGTGATTGTATGACTGATTGCATGTGAAGAGAGCACCTTAGCTGAGCAAGTGGCAGATAATGACTACATTACATAACACAAGCCAACAAGTAATTTTCATCAGAAACAATTTTATTTCAATCCATAGTATTGTTGGTGCTCAATTCAGATATGTGTTTATTTTTTCTCCATCACATATAGTTTTCGAGATATGGCTACTTTAATATTTCATTATGCGCTAATATCAATTACTGCATTTATGTTTAGTCTTTCAGATTTTGCTAAAACAAAGAACTTATTTCACTAAAATAAAGAACTTATTTTGTTAAAATAAAGAACAGCCTTATTTTATTCCATTAGCCTTATTTTATTCTTCTCCATTGAAGAGTGTCACCAGGGTCGGACTGGGACAAAAAGCAGCCCTGGAAAACAAGCCCCACCAGCCCACATACATATATCACCCATCAGCCTGGATCAGTGAAATTTGCTTTCAGTTGTCATGACCTCATCACTTTCGCAGGCTGCTTTCACATCAGCGGTAAACTGATGTTTGCGGCCAATCCAGCAGGTGGCACCGCATCTGCCAGATCAGCCGACTTGCGGCCCAGATGCGTCAAGCCCCATGCATTAGTGTATGGAGCTTGCAGTCCAGTGCGGCAAGTGCTGTTCTGCTGGGTTGCGGCTGATCCGGCACTTGCGGCAGCGAAAAAAAAAAACGCCGCTTGCAGTGTTTTTTTTTCACGGCCACAAGTGCCAGATCTGCCACACCTGGCAGAACAGCACTTCTCGTTACACACTGCGGGCTCTGGGCACGTTACGCACAGCGGGCTCCGGCACGTAGGCAGCGGTCTAGGCACGTTAGCACTGCGACTCTGGGTCAACGCGATTACAGTACCCCTGCGGACTCTGGACACGTTACACACTGCGGACTCTGGGCACATTACAGACTGCGGGCAATACAGTTACAGACTGCGGGCAATATACACGTTACAGACTGCGGGCTCTGTGCACATCTGAGACTGTGGTTATATCTTGTATACACAGCACTATACTGTATATACAGGTCCACACTATATATACAGTATATAGGCACACTAGTACAGCATGTAGTGTGGACCTGTATATACTGTGTAGTGTTGTGTAGAGAAAGGCAGACACACAGACACACTGTCAAACACACAGATAGAGACACTCAGACAGACAGAAAGACACTCAGAAAGACACACAGACATGATACTCACATATACCGGTAGGACCTGTGATGATGTCACACGGAGGGTAGGCATCAGAGCTCACATGATCATCTCAGAGAGTGATCAGGAATGTGATGAAGATGGTGGGAGGGCCTGGGATCTGCACCTGTCATCATGATTGCTGTGAGAGGGGCACTACTTTGGGGAAATGTCACCGCCCCTTCACATCTGTGGCCCCGCCCCTGCATGCCGTGGCCGCTCGGTGACAGATGATGACAGATGATTTTAAGCAGTGCTGAGGCTGGAGTAGCGGATGGCCCCCGCATCCCACAAGTGGGCGGCCCATAGGGAAAAGTCCCACCCCTCCCGCCTATCAGTCTGGGCCTGAGCATCACCATGCTGAGAAATTGTTTAAATCATCCGGACAGTTTCTGCTATGTGTGCGATTCATTCAAGTGGCATTGTGAAAACGTTCTTGGTAACTACAGGTCTCCAGCATATAAAGAAGGAGTTCAGAACCTGCTTGACGCATACAAAAAACTGGGTGAGCGATGAGCAGGGAGAACGCTTCCACCAGGATATTCAGGTGATGGAGCGGCGGTACCAAGGATCCTGGAATGCAAGCAGGATGGCAGACTACTGCTGAATGTTATACTGTGACAATTCGGAAATCGTATATATTCAAGAAAATCATCCATCAAACATTTTTGATTAAAATGGCTTAGACTTAGCCTACTTACTGAAATTAGAACTTACAAGCAGCATGCTGCACATGTACATATTATATTTATTATTGTTTGAATGTACTAATTAATTAATTAGATTTCAGGACAAGAATATGATGCGAATTTGTGCAAACTTGTAGTAATATGCTGCACTTTATAATTAAACATAAAAAAAAGTTGATGTGATGGAGCAGAAATAAAAACATATTTGAAATCAGCATGAAAAATTAATTTAAACTGTGCTATTCTCATCTCTGATGATTACAAAATGTTACATTTTGTTGGCTTGTGTAATCGTCATCTGTCGTTTACAGCCATGACGGCTACAACTGTTAACTAAACTCTGCTGTCAATATCTGACAATGACATGTAAATGGAACGCATGCCACTGCTTCCACTTACCAGTTCTTATCATTGCCCTGTGACTCAGTCAAAGGATTCCAAATGCTTACATTGGTAGCTGAGGCCTGCTGAAGACCCAGTTGCCACAAACTTGCCTTATCTGAAGCTAATTTATATGCTGAGCTTCAAAGGAGATCGATATTTTCTCAATATACTGTTTTTTTTTTAACCATAAAACATTTTTCTCAAACAATTTTGGATAAAAGTGGGGGTGCGTCTTATAGTCTGGATGCACCTGGCTGTGGGTGGGGTGTCTGTGATAGTAGAGCGGGGTCACAGTAGGCAGGAGCAGCGTCACAGGAGGTAGAAGCTGGCACTGGGGCAAACACATGAACCCACTTGAGTGTCAAGAGGTGGGCAGGGTTATAGCAATGGGAATAATTGAATATTTAATCTCTTTAATAACGGGCTCATTTTATCGCCCCCTGTAGCTGAGGGGTGATTAAATGTACCCGCTATGAAAGCTAATGAATATTCACTGTTCCCCACATCTATAATGCCGGGTGTGGGTAGTAGCCCAAATTTCAGCAGCGAAATTGGGCTCTCATGGCATTGAAATCATGGGCCGCCCCACTTACTAGTCAGTTGCCAGCATCAGAAGAGGACACAGTGCACCAATGGACCAGAGGGAAGGTAAGTAGAATCATTTATTTAGTGTTTGCAGCGTGTTGAGAGACTTATACACCAGGATGGGCCCATGATTGTGATCATATATACCAGGATTAGCCCAGGATGAGGGCCACATATACCAGGATATGCCCAGGATGAGTGCCATAAATACCATGATTGGCCCAGGATGTGGATCGTATATACCAGGATGGGACAAGGATAGGGAACATATATTCCTGGATGAAGGACATATATACCAGGATGACTGCCAAACATACTTGAATGGACCCAGGATGACATTAACACACAGTAAAGGTATATAGAGAGAAGAATATATAGATATATTGACAGTTAAAGACTGCATAATATGAGAGCACATATTACACAGAACACATGAGAAATAAGCTATACATATAAAGTAAAAGGATTAATTGAACAACAGCAAATAAGCACAGGGTATGGAAAAATGAATTCAGAAGATATTATACATTAGTATACACAAGGGGGACCACAAAATAAGCACTAACAATAGCACAAAGAAGGAAGCACTTACGGTAATATAATTTAAACCTAGAGAGACTAATGACCACTTGAGGCAATTTATAAAAAAAGAGCACAAAATAAATCATTAATACTAAGGCATAGCAAAAACAAGGACACACAGTGATCACATAGCACATAGAAAGGAAATCACTAAACAGATGATCTTGATATAAGTGGATTGGTCTCAGAAAAAATTAAGCGTTAAAAGACTGCACCTGATATTAAATTAGGAGCCACATATGCAACACTAGAAAGATCTAAGCAAATATACATTTTCATAGGATTTCATAGGAAGGCAGCAGCGGGCCAGAGCATGGAATAAATAAAAATACTAAGGCATAGCAAAATACAAGGACACACAGTGATCACATAGCACATAGAAAGGAAATCACTAAACAGATGATCTTGGTATAAGTGGATCGGTTTCATAAAAAACAGAGTTAAAATGCTGCACCTGGTATTAAATTAGGAGCCACATTTGCAACACTAGAAAGATCGAAGCAAATATATGTTTTTCATAGGATTAGAAAAGAGAAAATAAATCCCCCATTACCAGAAAAAGAAGATATTTTGGCTCTAAGGGCACCTTTACACATCGCAGTATGGTTCCAATATCGCATACGATTTCACGGGAGCACGCACGTTTTTGGCACTTGTCCAAGATCGCATAGGAGCTGCACACAGGGAGATATCAGCAGGCAACGCTACTAGGCTGTTGTACGCCCCTTTTCTGCGCTGGGTACGAGCAACCCAGGGAACGAGCATTAACATTGTAGTGAATAGGGGAAGTTGTG
The DNA here is from genome assembly GCA_033576535.1 of Allobates femoralis. Lineage (NCBI taxonomy): Eukaryota > Metazoa > Chordata > Amphibia > Anura > Aromobatidae > Allobates > Allobates femoralis. The sequence goes on from JARQOC010000003.1 coordinate 760,243,340, forward strand.
CTCCAAATCGTAGTTGCGCTGTCACACAGCACGATCCTGCCACATCGCATATACAATATTGTATGGTTGAAGGGCTTGCACAATCTTCTTGCAATATCGTAGTTAGGTTGTTTTCGCGTCGCATTGCCCATTTACACGACACAACGCACGAACGATATCAACTGCAACGGCCACACCACGAGACTTTTTGTCGATGTTGCATTGCGATATCGCGACGTGTAAAGGTACCCTAAGAGCTATGAAAGGTATGAAATTGATAATAAAGTATAAAATGGAAATCTTAGGCTGCCTTCACATTTGCAGATGCCTCCGCAGCGTTCTGCGGAGGCATCTGCAAACACCTGCATGCAGACCGCAGCCCCTATCTTTATAATGGAGCGCACGGTGTCTGCAGATGCTTGCAGACCGCCGTGCGCTCCCATTGCCCACCATGAGTGATCTGTGCGCAGGCGGATGCCTGCGCACAAATCACACACTCTCGCCCGCACCAGGGACGCAACATGTCGTGTACCGGTGCGGATGAGACTCTGTGATTTGTGCGCAGGCATCCGCCTGCGCACAGATCACTCATGGTGGGCAATGGGAGCGCACGGCGGTCTGCAAGCATCTGCAGACACCGTGCGCTCCATTATAAAGATAGGGTCTGCGGTCTGCATGCAGGTGCTTGCAGATGCCTCCGCAGAACGCTGTGGAGGCATCTGCAAATGTGAAGGCAGCCTAAGGTGGAAAAATTTATGTACACTATACACACCCTGCATGAGAGATAGAAAGAGGAGAGAAAAAAACCCTGACAGCAGGAAGAAGACGCAAATTAAAAAGAAAGAAAAACTCTAACAGAACATTGCCGGTATTATTATATGCAAAACTTGTAAAAGGTGGTGGAGATTAAGCTATATGTAGTGATTAATCATGTATCTCCAATAGCTATAGGTAACAAAGAAATAAGGACAGATGCAAGAAAACAACAGAAAAGGAATACACCTAGCGGTAAGGAGAGCACATAGGTTAGGTTATACTTAGAAATGAGTCTTTAAACAGGAATAAAAGACTAATATAATATATCCTTGTAGAACCCCTCATAAGGATAGAAGAATTTCAATCCACCATGAAATAAAATCAAACATAAGAATATAAACCAAGGAACATACCATAGAGAAACATAGAAATCTATACAAAGAAGAGGACTCCACCGTACAGAAGAACTTCTACAATTTTTACAATTTTATTTTTATTTTTAAAAATGGTTTAACAATAATTTTATCTTTAGAATATGAAATAACATTTTAATAAACATCCGGCTGACCATTGGCAAAAGGGTATAAGTTTGCGCTGGGCTCCCATATTAATATAATCGTACAATTTTTAAGGGGGAAATAGCACGGTAATCCTCCTGTAGCCTTTTAGCAGCAACAAGGTACAGCACACACCCTTATAGACTAACTCCAGTGTACAACCTAACATACATTGGGGATCATATATAACAGGATTGTACATGGATGGGTAAAATATACCAGGATGGGTCCAATATGAGGGCCATATATACCAGGATGAGGCATATATAAGGCTGGTCCCAAGATGAGGGCCTTGTATACCAGGATGGGATCATATATACCAAGATGGAAGTCATATATACCAGTGTAGGCCCAGGATGAGGGCCATATATACCATGAAGGAGCCACATATACTGGTATGAGGGCCATATATACCAGGGTGGGCCCAGGATGAGGGTCATATACACCAGAATAGGTCCATATATAACAGGAGAGTGCTATTTATACTAGGATAAGGGCCATATATGGCAGAATGAAGGCCATATATACCAGAATGGGTCCAGGATTGGGATTATATGTACCAGAATGGGACAATGGTGGGGAACATATATACCAAGATAGAAGACATATACACCTGTACGGGACATATTTCCCAGGAAGGGGCTCTAGGATGGTGATCATATACACTAGGATGGCATGGATGGGGAATGTTTACACTGGGATGGAGGACATATACACCAGGATAGGGGACATATACACCTAGAAGGGGTCCAGAATGGGAGACATTAGTACAGAATTGAGGGACGTTACCCCCATAACATGTCAGCAGGAGATACCCCCTATAACAGTGCATCATGACAACATTTTTTATTTAAAATTTCCTCTTCAAAAAACCATGTGCGTTTTATAGTCCGAAAAATACAGTACTGCAGTACTATGGTATCGCAATATATACAAAAGTATATCAAATTAGAGAACAATGCATGATCACTTGATTTTTTCAGACTGATTGTAATCTACATTGATGAACATTTGGTGTTTTTTGTGTAAGGGGTGCACCATGCCACTAAAACAGTGCTTTCCAAAATAACCAAAGTTTATCACCTTAAAACCTTTTTTCCTATCGCCATGACAGCACCCACCGAGAGAGGAGATCCGCCCACAAGGACAGGAAACCTACAGATAAAAAGGGGCAGCTCCCCTCGCCTCCTCAGTTGGTTTCCTGTCCTTATAGGGAACCTACAGATGAAGAGTGTACCTGGTTGCTGCAGCTTCTGTGCAGTGCCTGAGAGGACGGCAGAATCCAGGAATCAGCAGCAGCATCGGCGGAGCCCTGCCAGCTCAATCTCCCTCCTCCGCTATTTGGATGGCATGATTCAGGGTCCGGGTGGTGCCACCATGGGTCGAGTGAGGGCGGCCGGGGGTCCTCCTGGTGCTCATCTGGAGTTGCAGGGTGGTCTGTGCAAGGAGATCGGCCGCCCTGCTCCTCATGCAGACCGGAGTCTGGCGTGTGCAGCGCGCATGCCTGCCGGATGGCTGAAGCGCTCTTTGAATCATAAGTGCGGTATCCACTTCCGTGGGACCGGGGAGGACGCATGACCAGAGGGAAAAAGTTTTAAAAGAGCAGAACTTCAGGCACAGTGGCGTGCCCATCATGTCTTCCCCCAAAGATGCGGAGGGGCACCCTGAAGGTGTCATGCAGCAGGTCAGTGGCAATGTCAGTGGTGGTAGCAGGTGGACCACCAGGGATGCTTGTCCTAGCAAGGAAAGATCCACTGATGGGAGAAAAGAGAAATCCTACAAGTCCACTGCTTTGCCTCCACCTCCAGAACTGGTACCCATCCATGTCAGCTTCAGAGGGTGAGTTGTATCTATGTGATCACCTGGTGAGCTGATCCCCAGTTTTTTTTCTCTCTCTCTCTTTTTTCTATGTGCCCAGGCTAGAAAGAAGTTGGACAAAAGCAAACATAAGCAGTGTGCATTGTGTGTGCAGCCCCTACCTGATGATTATAGTAAACGTTTGTGCCAGTCCTGTAAAGGCAAGACCATGGACAAGGAATCTCCAGTACGTACTGCTGACTTCAAAAACTTGATAAGGGATGAGATCAGGAATTCCCTCAAACATATTTTACAGCCTAGTTTATCCACGCCACTGCACCATTCCAATTGTGACTCTGATAATGAATCCCAGGAAGAGCGCTTAGTGGACACCATTCAGTTTCCTCCTCAGATGATGAAGTTGGTTCATGTTTTCCCATACAAGAGGTTAACGATTTAGTTAAATCAGGCCGTACTACTATGGGGATCATAGATAGTAAAGAAGCAAAAAACGTCTCAGGAAGTTATGTTTGCTGGGTTATCTCAGAGAAAACGACGAGCTTTCCCAGTCGTTGATGCCATAAAAGACCTGGTCAAGTAGGAATAGGACAAACAGGAATCTAGGGGATTCATGTCTTCTTCTTCTAAGGGGAAAAATCCCTTTGATGATTCCCAATGAATAGAATGGTCTAAAATCCCTAAGGTTGATGGGGTGGTTGCTACCTTATCTAACAGAAATGTACTACCACAAGATCCGTCTGAACGAAAAGCCAAAACCCTGCTAACAAGAAACTGGGAATCGTCTATAGGAGCCTTTAGACCAGCCATAACCTGTACATGTGTGGCACATTCCCAGTTGGTATCGCTTGACCAATTAGAAGAACAGATTAGATCAGGAGTTCCAAGAGACATTTTGCTGGCAGCAATTCCTCAAATCTGGAATGGACCAGCGTATGTGCGGATGCGTCAGCTGATTCCCTTAGACTGGCAGTCATGTCCGCAGGACTCTCTAATGTGGTCCATCGGTCTTTGCGGTTAAAGGAGTGGAAGGGGGACGCACATGCTAAGAGCAAGCTGTGCGCTATTCCGTGCCAGGGTGAGTACCTCTTTGGCCCTGGGCTCGATGATATCTTAACAAAAGCAGTGGATGTCAAAAAAGGATTCCCTAAACCCTCTATTCCCAATTATATGAGAGTTTTCAGGAAGCGACAGTTTTCATGGCAGAAGTCGGACTCCAGGTGGGAGCCGTCCGAGAAGAAGCAAAGAGGTGCCTACTACGGGGGTCCTCCCACCTCTAAGCACAAGCCCAAGTACTGTTAGTTTTGAACCCCCCAGTGGGTGGTAGATTGTCCATGAATCCTTGACCTAATATCTGGGTTGAAGCTAGACTTCGAGAGGATCCCAAGGGATTCCTTTCTTCAAACTACTTTGTCCAACTTGCCCAACAAATAGGCCCTGGAATTGGAGATTGGAGACTTGTTAATAATAATAATAATAATAATAATAATAAAGCTTTATTTATATAGCGCCAACATATTCCGCAGCGCTTTACAATGTAGGGTTAGAGTACAGAAAATATAATACAGTAAGTAATTACAGTAGAGAACCAATAAAGTACAATAATTGGATACAAAACAATAGGCATAGAATCAATGTAGAAAAAAAATACAATAAATAAAGCAAGAAATGAAGGTGACCCTGCTCAAAAGAGCTTACAATCTACAATGGGATAGGGGTTGCACAAGGTACAGGGGCTTATTGCACTGATGGTCCAGGCATCTTGAGGAAGTGGGGCATAGGGCTAAGCTTACATGAATGGTCATCAGACAGTCTGTGTAGACCTTTTTGGTTTGGTGGAGTTTGTAGAAGAGTAATGTCCAGAGGGATAGCCCATTTACTGTCTACAGTACAATGGACTTCTATTAGGGAGTATGATAGGCCGCCTTAAAAAGATGCGTTTTTAGGGATCGTCTGAAGCCATGCAAGTTGTGGATAGTCCTGATTTCTTTGGGTAAAGCATTCCAGAGGTTTGGTGCAGCTCTGGAAAAGTCTTGGAGCCGGGAGTGGGAGGTTCGGATTAGTGCAGATGTTAGTCGAAGGTCATTTGAGGAACGTAGAGAGCGGGTGGGGTGATAGACAGAGATGAGGGAGGAAAGGTAGGGGGGTGCTGTTCTGTGAAGAGCTTTGTGGGTGAGAACAAGCAATTTGAATTTGATCCTGTAGTATACAGGCAGTCAGTGCAATGACTGGCACAGAGCAGAGGCATCTGAGTAACGATTGGCCAGATGGGTGATCCTGGCTGCTGCATTAAGGATGGACTGGAGAGGAGAAAGTCTGGTGAGGGGGAGGCCGCTTAATAGAGAATTGCAGTAGTCAAGGCGGGAATGGATTAGGGCCACGGTGAGGGTTTTTGTTGTTTCCAGGGTGAGAAAGGGGCGGACTCTAGAGATATTCTTCAGGTGTAAGCGACAGGAGCGGACGAGAGATTGCGTGTGGGAGGAGAAGGAGAGATCGGTGTCAAACATAACACCCAGACAGCGAGCCTGCTGTCTAGGCGTTATCGTGGTGCCGCATACTGAGAGAGAGATGTCCGATTTAGGGAGGTTAGTGGATGGGGGGAGCAGAAGAAGTTCAGTTTTGGAAAGGTTTAGTTTCAAATAGAGAGTGGACATGATATTGGAAACTGCAGCTAGGCAGTCATTGGTGTTCTTTAATACCGCAGGGGTAAGGTCAGGGGCTGAAGTGTATAGTTGTGTGTCATCAGCATAAAGATGGTACTGAAAGCCAAATCTGCTGATGGTCTGTCCAATCGGGGCCGTGTAGAGAGAGAAGAGAAGAGGGCCAAGGACTGAACCCTGAGGGACCCCAATAGTGAGGGGAAGAGGGAAGAAGTGGAGCCAGCAAAAGATACACTGAAAGAGCGGAAAGAAAGATAGGAGGAGAGCCAGGAGAGAGCCGTGTCCTTTAGGCCAATGGAGTGCAGCATAAAGAGTAGGAGCTGATGGTCGACAGTGTCAAAAGCTGCAGAGAGATCAAGGAGAATAAGCAGAGAGTGGTCACCATTACGTTTTGCTGTCAGAAGGTCATTGGTCACTTTGATGAGGGCAGTTTCTGTAGAGTGAAGGGGGCGGAAACCAGACTGTAATGGATCTAGAAGAGAGTGAGCGGAGAGGTAACGGGTGAGGCGGGAATAGACCAGGCGCTCCAAGAGTTTAGAGATGAAGGGGAGATTGGAGACTGGTCTGTAGTTATTTGTGCAGGTTGGGTCGAGAGTGGTTTTCTTTAGTAATGGAGTAATGATCGAGTGTTTGAAGGAGGAGGGGAAAATGCCAGAAGAGAGGGAGAGATTGAAGATTTTGGTTAGATGAGTGGTGACGACTGGAGAGAGGGACTGGAGCAGGTGTGAGGGAATGGGGTCAGTAGTGCATGTGGTGGGACGAGAGGAAGAAAGGAGCCTGGAGACTTCTTCTTCTGTGACTGGGTCAAATGTGGAGAGTGAGCCGGAGGAGATGTGGGGAAGAATGGGGGTGGCAGCGCTTGGAGGCTGAGAGCTGATTTCCTGGCGGATGTTGTCTATTTTCTCCATGAAGTAGGAAGCCAGGTCATCAGCACAGAGGTCAGTGATGGGGGCCTGCACTTTAGGACTGAGGAGAGAGTGAAAGGTGTCAAAGAGTTTTTTTGGATTGTTGGATAGTGAGGAGACCAGGGTGGTGAAGTAGGTCTGTTTGGCAAGGTGAAGGGCAGAGTTGTAGGTTTTTAGCATGAATTTATAGTGGATAAAGTCTCCTGGTGAGCGAGTTTTCCTCCATAGACGTTCAGCACTCCTGGAACATCGCTGGAGGAATCGAGTTTGTGGTGTGAGCCAGGGCTGTTTTGTTCTCTGTTTGGAGGTTCTGCGGGTGAGGGGCGCTACTTGGTCCAGGGAGCTTCTGAGAGAGTCATTGTAGTGATTTACTGCCTGATCTGGACAGGAGATTGAAGAGATTGGGGACAGAGATGAGATGAGGAAGTCTGTGAGTGCTTGAGGGTTAATGGCCTGTAGATTTCTGGATGTGTGATAGGTAGGATTGGGCTGTGTTGGCCGAGGGTTAGTGAGTGAGAAGGAAAGAATGTTGTGGTCAGAGAGTAGAGTTGAGTTATCCAAGGGGGAGGATGAGCAGAGCCGGGTAAAGCAAACAGGTTTTGGTGGAAGTGCCCAGGAACCAGGAGGGAAGGGGATTTTATTCTCCTTTGTTCCTGGTTCCAAAGCCAGATAGTTCCTTTCGAACTATCATTAATCTATGTAAATAAAACTCCTTCCTCAGATTTCAGTTCTTTAACATGGAATCAATCCAATATACAATTCAGTTTCTGTTTCCTAGGTGTTTCATGGCAGTACTAGATCTAAAGGATTCAAGATCTTGTTCATCAAGATCACCAACAATTTCTGAGAGTGGCGGTGACTCTAGAGGGTCAAATCAGGCATCTGCAGTTTACCGCTATGCCGTTTGGACTCTCTATGGCTCCACGCATATTTACAAAGGCGATGACAGAGGTGATGGCTCTTGTGAAACAACATGTTACGCTTATTATTCCATATTTGGATGATTTTTTTAATAGCAGGGAACTCTGAAGCTCAATGCAAGTCCCAACTAAATCTTGTCATGTTGTCCTTACAGGAATTAGGTTGGATAATAAACTTAAAAAAGTCAAGACTAACTCCGACTACCTTGCAAAACTTTCTGGGTCTCCATTTAGACTCAAAAGTGTTTCCTGCCAGAAGACAAGGTGACATCTGTACTTGCCAAAGTAGGCAGGGTGGTGGATGACCCAGAACTGTCCCTAAGACAGGCTATGTCCCTGATGTGAAATTTAACCGCCTGCAACCCGACAGTCCAATGGGCACAGTTCTATTCAAGGAGTCTCCAAAAAAAGGTTCTCAAAGCAAAAGGCTACCTACGGGGTCGTCTACAGGGCTGAGTACGTCTGTTGGACTCTACAGTAAATTTTCTGTCTTGGTCAATGGACCCAGTTCACTTGTCCAGAGTGGTTTCCTTGGTCATAATACCTGACTATGTAGTGACAACCAATGCCAGGCCGTCAGGGTGGGGGCCCACTTGGGGAATCACCTAGCCCAAGGACAATGGACACCAGAGAAAGAGATAGGCTCTTCCAATCTGAAGGAGTTACGGGCGGTCAAGTGTGCTCTCCTCAAGTTCTTGCATCACCTTTGCAATTCCCACGTCAGGATTCAGATGGACAATACCACGGTGGTTGCGTACATAAATCACCAGGAGGGACTCGGTCACCCTCTCTGATGTCCACCACAAAAAATATCTTTCTCCTAGAGAAGAAAATTTTCTCTCTCTCTCAGCCCTGCACATCAGGGGAGTAGACAACATCAGGGCCGATTATCTCAGTTGTCACTCTATCCAACAGGGGGAATGGGTTCTGAGCAGGACAGTTTTCAGACAGATAGTAAGATTGCGGGGAATGCCAGAGATAGATCTGTTTGCAACAAGAAGACACAGACAAGTTCAGCGCTTTTCTTCCTTGAACCCCTCGGATCATCCGGAGGTGTTGGATGCGTTTCTGGTACCATAGGAATATCAGCTGGCCTATGCCTCTCCACCAAATGTCTGATCCCTCTGGTCCTCCGAAAAATCAGGGAAGAGAGGGCAAGAGTAATTCTGATCGCCCCTTTCTGGCCCAGGAGGCCTTGGTTTTCTTGTCTGAGGGCCATGTTAGTTCATACCCATGGGTTCTCCCGACGGATCAGGAGCTGCTCTCTCAAGGTCCATTTTATCACCCCCAAGCAGAAGGGCTACATCTAAACACTTGGGATTTGAGAGGCAGCTTCTGAGACAGAGGGGGTTCTCTGAGGTGTTGATTTCAACTCTCCTCCAAAGTAGAAAGGCAGTAACCACTAACCTCTATTGCAAAGTTTGGAGAAAATTTTTGCAATTTTATACAGGTACTGACCAGGCACCGATTCCAGCCATCCTGGAGTTCTTGCAGAAGGGTTGTGAGTTGGGCCTGGCGGTCAGCACTCTAAAGGTCCAAATCTCGGCTTTAGGAGCCCTATACAACTGTAATATCGCAGGTTATAGGTGGGTTCCCGATTTATCCAGGCCTGTGAATGAAGCGACCAGGTGCACATCCCTAGACTAGCTCCATGGGACTTGAACCTGGTACTGGACGCCTTGACTGGACCTCCATTTAAACCTTTAGCTGCAGCTTCAATTAAAAATGTAACCTTGAAAACGGCCTTACTGGTAGCTTTGAAGTCTGCTAGGTGGGTGGGCGACTTACAGGCTCTCTCGGTAGATCCCCCTTCCTTCTAGTTTTTCCAGATAGCTTAGTTCTAAAAGCAGACCTTTCCTATCTCCCTAAAGTCTCTTCTAAGTTTCATAGCAGCCAAGAGATAGTCCTTCCCTCCTTTTATGATAATCCATCTACTCTAGAGGAACAGAAGTTTCAGACATTAGATGTGAGGAGGACAGTCCTTGAGTACATTGCTAGGACTCAGCCCTGGAGGAAGAGTAGGGCTTTGTTTGTCTCATTCCAGGGTCATAGGAAGGGGTCTAGTACCACATAAAGCACCATCTCCAGGTGGATTCGGGAAGCTATCTGATCAGCTTATTTGCCAAAAGGTGAGCAGCCTCCTGACGGCATTAAAGCCCATTCTACACGGGTCATGTCTGCTTCCTGGACAGAACAAGCTAGTATTCCTATAGAATTAATTTGTAAAGCGGCTACCTGGGCCTCTCCTTCCACCTTTTTTGGCACTATAGCCTTGACTTGTCTTCTTCTGATCTCGATTTCAGGAGAGCAGTTCTTAATACTGTGGTGCTTCTCAGGTGATGGTCTCTGAAAGTCTCTCGGTGGGTGCTGTCATGGCAATAGGAAATTCTGAGATTACTTACCTGTAATCATATTTTACGAAGTCCATGACAGCACCACTCACTTCCCACCCTTAGTACTTATTATTATTATTAGTAGTAGTAGTAGTAGTATTTCTATTGGTGTTATCGTTATTCCCGGGTTTGCCACTTATTATTTATCGCCATTCCTTTTTACGTTATACACAGCTGATTTTCAGTATAAATCAGACCTTTGTCACCTTCAGAAGTACTCTGATGACTCAGTGATAGTCAGAGGTATTGAGAGAGGTCGGGGGGAGGAGGAATACAGAAGGGTAGTTTTGGACTTTGTTGACTGGTGCCAGGCTAACCATTTAGAACTCAACGTAAAGAAAACCAGGGAGTTGGTGTTGAGTTATAGAAGGTGCATGAAGGATTGCTTACCTATCACTATTGATGGTCAGGATGTGGAGATGGTGGAGAATTTCAAATATTTGGGGGTTCACCTGGAAGCAAGCTTGATTGGAGGTGCCATATGGAGAAGGTTTGCAAGAAAGGGATGAGTAGACGTTACTTCCTAAGGAAGTTAAGGTCGTTTAATGTGTGTAGCAAAATGCTTGAAATGTTCTACATCTATTGTGGCGAGTGCAATCTTTGCTGCAATAATATGCTGGGGTAGTAGTGTGCGCACAGCTGACGCTAATAAGCTGAATAAACTTATCAAGAAGGCTAGTGCGGCGGTGGGTCTACAACTTAGGACTTTCAGGAGGTTTTAGAGGATAGAATTAATAAGAAATGCAAGGCTATAATGAGCAACAATACACACCCGCTCTCTGAACTGTTTGCGAAGCAGAAGAGCACATTCAGCAAGCTCTAATCCAACAATGTGTAAAAAGGAAAGATACAGAAAATCGTTTGTTCCGACAGCTGTGGGGATGTTTAACAAATGTATAAGTGTAAAGCATCCAAAGAGTAAGTGAAGTTCTAAGGGTATGGGGCGAATAGGTGAAGTACTTGTACCAGTCTACCCGCATCTGCTGTCCATATAGACTTATTTTGTAAAGTGTGTAATGTTCTTGATCTTTGTTCTGCTGCTGTAATACTGTAATTTCCTCCGGGATCAATAAAGTTTATCTTATCTTATCTTATAAGAGGGTTTATGTTTTCCTTTTCACACCTTAAGGTGATGGTATTTTATAATTAGTTCGTGTATTTATATGGTTATGGTGATTTCTCCAATTTCTCTGTAACCAACTGAGAGGTGAGGGTAGCCACCCCTTTTTATCTGTAGGTTTCCTGTCCTTGTGGGCGGATCACCTCTCTTGGTGGGTGCTGTCATAGACTTCGTAAAATACGATTACTGGTAAGTAATCTCAGATATTTTACTCAAAACGTGATGATCATAATTAGAGAACAGCAATAACTGTAGCACAGAGAAATGATTAAAACTAAATATTGTGAAGGTTACAACAGTCATCAATCAGTAGGAAGTGTACATTCCCCAAAGCATGACACTTCTTCCACCACCTTTCACTGACTTCTTTAAAAACTTTGGGTTAGTCTTTCCCCATTTTGCTGGATTTCTACTGACCTGGAGAATCGTGATTCAGAGTAACTTTTACCACAAAATATACGCTGTAAATAAAAATAAAAAAAACACAAAAAATTTACTTTGGCCAGGGTCATACTACCGTTTTTAGCAGATGTCATAGACATCGCTAAAAACCTAGTCATTTTTTCAGCAGCGCATATGCGCTAGTCAGTGCAGTGCTGCTCAACGCTATCCTTTGTTACCCAATGTTGATCGTGGTAACCGCCCACACATTCAGCTGAATAGCGGCCACTTAAGCAGAGCGGACAGGGAAACGCATCATTTACAATGATGGTATAGTCAACTTGAGGAGATAGGGAACAGATAGGAGCAGTATATGTGGAAATCAACCATTATTTGTGATGCATTTGAGACTGGTGGAGTAAATAGGCTATGTCTAGATGACTTTGACTAGGAATCATGATAGGCCACCCTAAAAAGATGTGTTTTAGGGATCGCCTGAAACTATGTAAGTTGTGGATAGACCTAATTTCTTGGGATAGAGCATTCCAGAGAATTGTTGCAGCTCGGGAGAAGTCTTGGAGTCGGGAGTGGGAGGTTCGGCTTAACGCAGAAGTGAGTCTAAAGTCACTTCCAGAGCAAAGAGAACGGGTAGGTGATAGACAGAGATGAGGGAGGAGATGTAGAGAGGTGCTGCACTGTGAAGAGCTTTGTGGGTGAGAACAAGCAGTTTAAATTGGATCCTATAGTGTATAGGCAGCCAGCGCAAAGACTGGCATAGAGCAGAAGCGTCCGATTAATGGTTAGCTAGATAGGTGATCCTGGCTGCTGCATTAAAGATGGACTGGAGAGGGGAGAGTCTAGTGCGTGGGAGGCCAATTAAAATAGAATTACAATAGTCAAGACAAGGAGTGAATCAGGGCCAATTGAGGGTTTTTGTGGTTTCCAAGGTGAGAAAGGGGCAAATTCTAGAGATGTTCTTCAGGTGCAAGCGTCAAGAGCAGGCGAGAGATTATATATATGGGTGAAGGAAAGATCAGCGTCAAACATAACACCCAGACAGCAAGCCTGCTGACTAGGCATTATCGTGGTGCCGCACACTGAAAGAGATGTCATATTTAGGGAGGTTAGTGGAGACGGAGCAGAAGACGTTCAGTTTTGGAAGAGGTTGAGTTTCAGGTAAAGAGCGGACATGATTTTGGAAACTGCAGTTAGACAGTCATTGGTGTTCTCTATCAGAGAAGGAGTAAGGTCAGGGGAAGAAGTGTATAATTATGTGTCATCAGCGTAAAGATGGTACTGAAAGCCAAATCTGCTGATGGTCTGTCCAATCGGGGCTATGTAGAGAAAGAAGAGAAGAGGTCCAAGGACTGAAACCTGAGGGACCCCAATAATGAAAGGAAGAGGAAAGGAAGTGGAGCCAGCAAATGATACACTGAAAGAGCAGTCAGAAAGATAGGAAGAGAACCAGGAGAGAGTTGTGTCCTTGATGCCAATGGAGTGCAGCATGGAGAGTAGGAGATGGTGGTCAACAGTGTCAAAGATTGCAGAGAGATCAAGTATGATAAGCAGAGAGTGGTCACCATTATGTTTTGCTGTCAGAAGGTTGTTGGTCACTTTGGTGAGAGAGTTTCTGTAGAATGTAGGGGACAGGAAACAGACTGCAATGGGTCTAAAGAGAGTGAGTAAAGAGGTAATGAGTAAGGCGGGAGTAGACCAGGTCTCCAGGAGTTTAAAATTAAGGAGAGATTGGAGACTGGTCTGTAGTTGTTTGTGCAGGATGGGTCAAGAGAAGTTTTCTTTAATAATAGAGTAATGATCGGTGTTTGAAGGTGGGGAAGATGCCAGAAGAGAGGGAGAGATTGAAGATTTTGGTTAGGTGAGTGGTGACCTACCGGAGAGAGAGACTGGAGTAGGTGAGAGGGAATGGGGTTAGCAGTGCATGTGGTGGGAAGAGACGAAGAGAGGAGCCTGGAGACTTCTTCTTCTGTGACTGGGTCAAAAGGGGAGAGTGAGCCGGAGGAAATGTGGGGAGAGGTAGGGGTAATAGCGATTTGAGGTTGGGAGTTGATTTCCTGATGGATGTTTTCTATTTTCTCTGTGAAGTAAGAAGCCAGATCATCAGCGAAGAGGTCGTGATAGGGCCTGTATTTAGGAATGAGGAGTGAATAAAAGGTGTCAAAGAGTTTTTTTGGGTTGTTGGATAGTGAGGAGATCAGGGTGGTGAAGTAGGATTGTTTGGCAAGGTGAAAGGGCAACTTGTAAATTCTCAGCATAAATTTATAGTGAATGAAGTTTTCTGGAATGCAGGTTTTACTCCATAGATGTTCAGCACTCCTCGAGCATCGCTGGAGGAACCGAGTTTGTAATGTGATCCAGGGCTGTTTGGAGGTTCTGAGGGTGAGGGGCACTACTTGGTTCAGGGAGCTACTGAGAGAGTCATTTAAATGATTTACTGCCAGATTGGGACAGGAGAATGAGGAGATTGGGGACAGTGATAAGTGTAGGGAGTCTGTGAACATATGAGGGTTAATGGCCTGTAGATTTCTGAATGTGTGATAGATCGGACTGTGCTGGGGTGGGCGAGGGTTTGTGAGTGTGAAGGAGAGAATGTTGTGGTCAGAGAGTGGAAGAGGTGAATTATCTATGGTGCAGGTTGAGCAGAGCTGGACAAAGATCAGGTCAGGGGTGTTACCATCCTTGTGTTTCTTAGAGGTTGAGAGCTGAGAGAGGCCAAGACATGTGGTTAGAGATAGGTGCTGGGATGCAGATGGGGAGATGGGGCTGTTTATGGGGATGTTGAAGTCTCCAGAATGGGGTTGGTAAGTCTGAGGACGTGAAATGTGGCAGCCAAGCGAAGAAATGGTCTAGGAACTGGGTGAGTGACCCTGGGAGGTGGTATACCACCACTACTCTGAGGGGGAGGGGATGAAAGAGCCTAATTGTGTGGACCTCAAAAGAGGGGAATGAGAGTGATGGGGCTGGAGGGATAACCTGGAAAGTACATTGTGGGGAAAGGAGTAAGCCAACTCCACCACCATGTCTGTTCCCAGGTCTCGGGGAATGAGAGAAATGTAAGCCACCATAAGAAATAGCGGCAGGGGGCACTGTGTCTGAATCCTGCATCCAGGTTTCTGTGAGAGCCAGGAGGTTAAGAGAATTAGTGAGAAAGTAGTTGTCGATGAAGGGAAGCTTATTGCATACAGACTGTGGATTCCAGAGAGCGCAATTAAAAGAGGGAGATGAAGGTGTGCAAGGAATATTAATAAGGTTAGCATGGTTTCTATGTGTAGTGCGAGAGGGGTTGAAGTTGGTGGAGGGTGAACCAGGATTTGGAGAGATATCACCTGACAGGAGTAGAAGTAAAAAGAGAAAAGGCAAATAGTTTTTGTAATTGTGACTTTGATTCTGATGCAACTCCCTGGAATATGGTGGAATGAAATTATTCAGTACGTTGAAGAGAGTATGGGAGCTCAATAAAGTTGAGGGAAGGAGAGTGGCGCTTATGTGGATGAGGGCTGATGAAGGGGGGATGGAGCGGTGAAGGTGAATGGCAAAGGCACATAGTACAATAGACATTGAAGTAAAGGACATGGTAAAAAAAAGAATAAAAAAATTGTTGAAAGTAAAGTAACAAAGACAGTTGGTAGCTGGTACCTTCTGGTTACTTCTGTGTTTTTTCTGGACTATTTCTGAACACTTAAGTGACACTTGAGATGACACTTGAGGAGACCACGCTCCATGAGATCTCCAGGTATCATTTAAATACAGTTATGAGAATCTAGAAAGTGATTTTTGCTGACCAGAGGGGAGAGGCAGGAGGGGTATATGTTAAACAGAACAGCCAGGGTGAGTTAACTAACAGGAAAGAGGACAAAACTTACATAATTAAATAGCAGGGAGGTAGGCTCACACCATAGAGGCAAATGTTAAACAGTTTGTGCAGATCAAAGACATGCAAAGTGATAATCAGGAGTGGATTAAGGCTAGGGTCACATCTCCGTTTTTATTTTTAAAACCTGATCCGGTTTTGAGCTTTCAAAAAACTCAAAACCGGACCAGGAAACGCTCCTCATAGGAGCCAATGCTAAACACCGGATTGCTTCACAAGCAATCCGGTGTCCGTCTCCGGCACTGCAGCCTGCGTGAAAAATCATGCAGGCTGCAGTTTTCGGAGCGGTTCTAGCATCCGCACTCCAGGATTGCTCAGGATGTGTAATCCTGAGCAATGCGGCTACTGCATAGTTTGCTCATCCCTGCAACAGCAGGGAAGAGCAAACTGTTCTCTGTATTGTAAATAGTTAAATTTAATAAATAAATGCTTGCTTGAGGTCTCTAGGGGGAGCTTAGTCCCCCTAGAGACCGTACGCCCACTCAGGTGGGCTTCTCCTGTAATGTGCACATGTGACGGGCTCCTCATAGCTCTGTGCATGACCCCCAAACTCACCCCCTTTATCCCCGTATCTATATAGAGGGGTCCCTGCACCCTCTTTTCTAACTCTCCTATTAGTGCCAAAAACTAAGTATTAAAGTACAGAATTTTGATCATAGTTACGTGTTGTTCCATCCAGTTTCATTTTCATCATAGGCGGGGCTGTGTGCTGCTGCCTCCGCCGCTAATTCATTATGCCTGTGTTGAGAGGGAGGCCGCGTCATGAAAGGAGCAGGGCTACGTTTGTGTCATACGATAGCCCGCCCCTTTCATGACGCGGCTCCCTCTCAACACAGGATCAAGGCCAGAGGGGCGGTCTAATGAATTAGCGGGCGGAGGCAGCAGCAAACACAGCCCCGCCTATGGATTGAAAATGAAACTGGATGGAACAACACGTAACTATGATCAAAATTCTGTACTTTAATACTTAGTTTTTGGAACTAATAGGGAGAGTTAGAAAAGAGGGGTGAAGAAGCTGTGAGGAGCCCGTCGCATGTGCACATTACAGGAGAAGCCCACCTGAGTGGGCATACGGTCTCTAGGGGGACTAAGCCCCCCCTAGAGACCTCAAGCAAGCATTTATTTATTAAATTTAACTATTTACAATACAGAGAACAGTTTGCTCATCCCTGCAGCAGCCGGGATGAGCAAACTATGCAGTAACCGGATTGCTCAGGATTACACATCCTGATTTCACATCCTGAGCAATCCGGTTACTGGAGTGCGGTTTTCTGCACACATTTTTCCAAAAAAATGTGTGTAAAGGCAATTGCGTTTACCGCATCCGGATCTGGATGCGGTGAACGCAATTCTAGTTTTAAGTGTGACCCTAGCCTAAGTCAGAACATTTCCAATTTGTAGCATAGCATAACATAGCATTGCATAAACAGTTCAGCAGGCAGCATCACAGAGGAAAGGATTAGATACATTTTCAGATAGTTGTACCTGTGGATGAGAAGAATTGATGGATGAGATGAGAATGCGGACCATGTAATATAGAATTACATTTCCTGGGCTGTTTCTGAATACTTAAGAGACACTTGTGATGACACAGAGGAGACCACGGTCCAGGAGATCTCCAGGTATCATTTAAATACAGTTACCAGGTATCATTTAAATACAGACTTTTGTTTTTCAACCTTAAAAGCATGCTGTCCTCAACTTACATAGCAAAAACCTGCTGACAGATTCTCTTTAATGATTTTGGTAACTTTTTTTTTCGCACTAATTCCATTCCTATGACCTATAAAAACATTGTTTAGTCACCCTGTGGTTTCTGTCAATCTAAGCTAAAGTATTCAATTTAAGTTCGGTGTGGCTCAAGTTTATAAAAAGCATCAAGCTGCAGATATTCAGATGGTGTATGTCTCAGAAGGGGAAAGTAAATAATTCAAAGACTTTACCTGTCTGGCAGAATCCTCCTGCTTGATTCACAGCAATCCCTGAGCATTATGAATTCATTTACATGTACTTACACGGCATTGTATTCATTTGAACAGAAGGAAACTGTCTTCAGAAATATCATGAATATATTTTTTTGTTTCCATGTTGAATTCTATCTGAAGTATGTCCCATTTACAGATGGATTTTGGGGTCCATGTGAAGCGACCAGTGGTAAGGCCGCGGGTGTGTGTGTATGATCTCTCTCAACAGAATCCCCATACTCAGGTTTAACCGATAATAACGTTTCTTTACTGGCAAACATGTTTATATCACAGTCAACCGAACTATATGTGCACTTGTATATATTAGAGTCTCTGGATCTTCACTTCTTCCGGGTACGCAGTAAGAAAAGAAAAAAAACACAACAATGAAGGTATCTTTCCCTAACTTTCCCTAAAATCACGTACCAGTCTATCACAGAAGAAGATGTCGCTCCCATGTCGCAGGCCTGGGGATCTCACGAGGACGGGTCCCGGTGCAGTGCTGAAGGGGGAAACTCCTCAGTCTTCTTCTTTGGTCTCCTTCCGCAGGTAACGGAATCTTTCTTTGTTAGTCTCTCCCAGTCTCAGGGCACACCGAGCAGCAGAAGGGGGCCCACAGCAGCACAGAAGTCTCTCTCAGTCTCGGGGCACCCCGAGCAGCAGGAGGGAGATCACGGCAGTACAAATGGCTCCCTTATGTCGGTCACGGCCCCTGCACATGCACTCCGGGTGCTCGGCGTGCAAGGTTTTGCAGAGCGGCCAGAGTCACAGCACCAAAGTACAGTGGCCAGGATCAGTCACGGGGGCTTCTGCGGGGTGATTTTTCCGGCAAGGTGTAGCAAAGTAGCCCTCTTTCAACAGACATCCACAAGCAGGTCTCCCCTGGCTCAGCTCTGGATCTGCACTGACTTCCTGCTGCTCTCTCTTCCTGAGTAAACACATTTGCTGAAAAGGGAATTTCCCACTTCCCTTCGTTTGTTTCAGCACTTGTCCACAAGGGGCAGTAGCGGACTGTGCACAGTTCATTTCCATATCCATTTCTATGATACAATCTGAATTGCTCACCTCACTACACATGCATGGTATCTATTGAATTAATAAGATGAATTAACTAGATTGCAGCTTGTTAGATAAGGCACAAATACAAAGTTATTCATAGTTCAAATTATTCACATTATCTGATCTCGGAGTGAAAGTAAAATATGCAATTTACAAGACCAGGTAAAATAAGGAATATTATTGGAAGATCAACATCATTTTACAAGGTATGGCACAGATTATATAAGAGCTGCTCTCTTCCCTGTACCATTGCATCCAAGTGTAGTGGTTAGCTCCCCTTGGTCAATGGAAGCAGCCACAACGCTCTAATATAATGGGCTCGGGAGTGGAGTGACGGTAGCAAGAATACTCGATATGCATGTGAGAGCCTGCTACTTGCCAATCCTTAGTGTTTTGCGTCACATAGGGCCTTTGAGTGGGGGTCTGTTGGTGGTGTCTGCTTTCCTTGATGAAGGGCCTACTTTGAGTGGGGGTCTGTTGGTGGTGTCTGCTTTCCTTGATGAAGGGCCTATCTCTCCTGCGGCATTCTACTGTCAACAGCTACCTGGGCACTTTTTAAATTTACTTTTTTCATGAACTATAACTATTGTTTATTTTTGAAGTAGGGCTTATTTCAAGCATCCTCTAGAATCCTGAACAATCATGCTAGAGCTTATTTATGAGGTAGGTGTTAATTTCAGAGAAATAGGGTAGTTGCCAATTATTGGATAGCAAGCTTGAGTTTGCTGTAGAAAGACAAGCTCCTGTAATACATATGGTAGCTGAAAGCTGCATTTATTGGATACTCGGTACATATGGGCCATAAAAGACTTTGGATAATGATGTCAGCGGTGTTTGCTAGATCACCACATTAACCTGGCAAAAGCTAGCACTCAGGGAGTGCGCCACAGGTGAGGGAAATAACCCGAGCCTGAGTTGAGAGAGAGGAATAACAGGTTTCCTACAAAGATGGTATTTATGCCCCAGCGTCCATGATAATATTATCGCTACCCCATGCCAGCATTGGATAGCAGAAAAGTGGACGTGATGGATGTCCTCATTGAACCAGGCTTAAATACTACTGTCAATGATTAAGTATTGCATGCAATATTTTCTCATCTCCATTATTGTGTGCCTGAGATTACATATTCTTGTCTGATATTTTTCTCAAGAGCACCTTAACATACCAGTGAGCGGGTTTACCCCTTTATAATGATTAAGTATTGGCTACAAGTTTTGATTCACACACCTGCACCTGACGTGTGATGGACATCACAAATTTGGAAGTGGTTACCAAATGTCCTATTTCTTGATTTCTCTTATTAAAACCATTTTCTCTAAACAAATTGACAAGTTAGGTGTAAAGGAATTCTAAAATTGAAATAATGTAATTATATGTTCAGTGGCCACTACTTAGACTAGACAATATGCTGAACATACAGTATTAGACCTTCTTATGCTACTTCATGTTGGATACTATTATAGCACCATTAATCCATGGTGCTTTACATGTAAAAAGGGTTGTGCACAGTAGGAACAAGAACAATATTAATAAACAATACAAGGTACAGGAGTAGAGAGGTCCCTGCCCGTGAGGGCCACAGTCCACAAGGGATGAGTGAGGATATATTAGGAGAGAAGAGAGGACCCTTCCCATGAGGGCTCACAGACTACATTGGATGGGTGAAGATACAGTAGGTGAGGAGAGAACACCCTGCCCATGAGGGCTCACAGACTACAAGGGATGGGTGATGATACAGTAGGTGAGGACAGAGGACCCTGCCCGCAAGGGTTCACAGTCTACAAGGGATGAGTAAGGATACAGCACAGAAGGAAAAAGGACCCAGCCCGTGAGGGCTCACTGTCTACAAGGGATGGGTGAAGATATGTGGCGCCCTGGTGAACAGGGTGGCCTCAGGGTGAACTGCAGCCAGATGAGGTAAGACGGTCGACTCAAAACACACACACACTGACACACTCCAACCCTCAGCGGATCACTCTATGTAGGGCAAGGGGTGGCAGGAGTTTAGAGAAGTGGGGGTGGAGAGAAAGACAGACCAAGACAAAGGGGTGGAGGAACAGTAGTAAAACACTGGAACACCAAATCGGAAGTACACACATTCCCAGGAGGAGAGGTTCCCTGGAGTCAGCAGTACCCTGTAGGCAGTATACCCATGAGGGAGCTCGCCTAGAGAAAGAGGTGAGGGAAAAGCACCACAAGCAGATACACCCCACAGCTGAACACTAAAGATAGCGGGAGAACAATGGACCCGACAGCTGTGACTACTATAGCTGGCCGGAGGACCCAGAGCTGACAACCGGAAATGTGGAAGGAGCCTGGTGAGCCAAAATCACACCTGGTTCACTGAAAGGCTAGGCCAGGACAACCAGAGAGCCAGCTCTGTAGAAGTGACTGGGGAGACTTCAGGACCCTATTCACAAGACATCCCAGCGTGGTGCAGGGACTCTACGACCCATGACTTAACTACCGCAGCGGAGTAGGACAAAGCCATCGGACTAGGGCTAGTAACCCAAGAGAGTGGGAGACATCACTACAGAGCACGTGACGGCCGGACTGAACCCGTGTGCGAGGACCGAGACTAACTGGAAAGGCCTGAGAGGTACTCTGAGGGGAGTGACAGAGGAACCATTTAAGCTGCAGTTAAACCCTGGTCCCCAGTGAAGTGTAAGCACTGTGACTGTAAACTGTGCTGTAACCTGTCTTTAAGAACCGTGAACAGTAAAATATCCGGTCAGCTCAAACGTGTGTGAGAGCACCTGCGGAACCACATCAGCGTCGTCCCTGCGTGCTGGCTGGAGAAGCTGCTAAGGAGAGCGCAGCATCCAGAGCACGCCATTCACCATCACTCTTGCCCTGGGGACATCCAGCCCCACCCGTTGGGGTCTTTACATCCAGGCTGCCCCTCGCCATCGTCTCCAGCAGAAACCCGGCAGCGGTGGTCCTCACTGACCACACACCATGGGTGGCGTCATGAAAAACTCTTTCATCTCCCTTGTAAATACCCCCTAATCCCTTTTTGTTTGCTGCATCGGAGCTGGGCTATGGCACCCTGATACTCCAGAGACGGTACGGTCTGGCCCCAAGTACGCCGGTCCCTAGTGGGTGCGACAGATACAGTAGATGGGGAGAGAAGACCCTGCCTGTGAGGGCCCACAGTCTACAAGGGATGGGTAAGGATACAGTAGTTGAGTACAGAGGACCCTGCCCGTAAGGTCTCACAGTCTACAGGGGATGAGTGAAGATATACTAAGAGAAAAAAGAGGACCCTCCCCATGAGGGCTCACAGACTACATTGGATGGCTGAAGATACAGTAGGTGAGGAGAGAAGACCCTGCCCGTGAGGGCTTACAGTCTACAAGGGATGAGTAAGGATACAGCAGAGGAGGAGAGAGGACACAGCCCGCGAGGGCTCACAGTCTACAAGTGATGGGTGAAGAAATAGTAGATGAGGAGAGAAGACCCTGCCCATGAGGGCCTACAGTCTACAAGGGATGCGTGAGGATACAGTAGGTGAGGGGAGAGGACCCTGCCCATGAGGGCTCACAGTCTACAAGGGGTGAGTGATGATATGTGGTGCCCCACTGGTCAGTGCGCCACAGTAGGGGTACTGCACCCAAAATAGAGTGTGCGGTATCCCAGTCATTGGAGGGGATAATGTCAAACTGAGGCTCTCATCCCAGCATCCCTACACCTAGACTAGGGGACCAATCACCTTACCCGTCACCAGGAACGGTCCCGGTGGGAGGAGTGTTAGGGTAGAAGGAGCGGGAAACACACAGACAGATCTAGTCTAGTCTGAGGAGAGAAGCAAGGAAAAAGTCCTAGAGGGACACCACAAGGAGGGCGCAACCAGACAGAAAGGGGAGACCCAGTACCAGACTGTCTGAGTAAATGGTCTGGGGAAATCCCGGTCCACAAGGGGTACCGGCTCCAAGTTGCGGTGCAGGTGAGTCCAACCCTGAGCCGCCAATACCAGTGAGTCGTAGGTCTGCCAAGCAGCCCCCGAACTCATCCACAATGTACAGCCCCACTAGGTACCCTCAAACCGGGTGAGCCCTCTTAGAGAAGAGGGTAACCTCATCACGCCCGACGGGCCTGGTAGGAAGTGGGTTTGTACAGGGCTGCGCACGGATAGAATGGAGGTGCAAGAAAGACACAGAGGACAGTGAACGTAGTAGAAGGAATACTTGGAGAGCCTCAGAAAGACTTTGTACCCTCTGGGACTACCCGGCCAGCTACCTGCAAAGAACGTGTAACTGTGTACCTGAACTGCCGTGAATTGTTGCCAGTAAAGTACCTGTACAGAGTCAGCAAGCCTCCTGTATTTTATTCTGTTTAAGTTAAGAAGAAGCTGCTGGCCACATCGACCAGCTCAGCAGCAGCACTGCCCCGGGGACCCCACTCCGCCTGCAAGGAGCGTACCAACTGGCTGCAATACCACCATCCCCGCGGTCTGACAGCGGCACTAGTGAGATCACCAGAAACTGCAGGTGGCTTCACAAAACTTATTCTTTTATTTATTTATTTTTTTCCCTTTTACCTAGTGACCCCCAGGGTTACGGGCCTGGGCACCGGCCACTGAGACATCACCCCCAGCACTAACGCCCGAGTACCGAGTTCCCAAAGACCCCTGGGTGGGTCAGATACAGTAGGTGAGAAGAGAGGACACTGCCCATGAGGATTCACAGTCTACAAGGGATGAGTGAGGAGGATACAGTAGGTGAGGACAGAGGACCCTGCCCGCATGGGCTCACAGTCTACAAGCGATGAGTAAGGATACAGCAGAGGAGGAGAGAGGACTCTGCCCGCGAGGGCCTACAGTCTACAAGAGTAGGCACAAACACAATAGATTTGCATGCAAAACTCTGGCTTTTTCTGTTCAGTAAATCTCGATCATCAATCCTAAAGGCGATCATATTTTAGCCAGTTTTCTAAGTAGAAGAGTATAAAGATAACGGATTCTGCAGACGAGAATAGTAATTTCCATTTTATTTATTTTATTTTTTGATCAGATTCTTAAGCACACATTTATCTAAGCAACATTTTACAGATTATGTATATATATTTCAAGCCAAGGGCTTTATGTCATTTTATTAATGTAATAAAAATAAAAGACATTACCTATAATACTGGGAAACACATTTCCCGTCTGTGGAGCACAATTCTTTATTGCATTAACCAATCATACAGGGGATTCATTACATTACAAATGAGTAATATGCATAGTAAAGCACATGATGTCATCCACTTTAGAAAACAGACAGGAAGATGAAATACATTTTAATAGCTGGTCTCAGGAGCTGTTTCATTTTATGTCTTAGAAGTAATATTATTTAGGACATCGGAAATAAATCAGTAATTTTCTTACATTGGATTTTTCTTGTACTCTGTTCATGTAATGAATTAGTAGACAATAGAAAAATGGGATGATGATAGGAGACATGTCATGTATTCCCTTGTATGTATTTAAATTACACAATTATTATTTTGTATTATTATTTTTTTTATTTTTTTCTAATATTTGTGTTACGATATAGTTAAAGACGTTTTTGAGGTGGAGCATACAGGGATCTTGTATGTATTATAAAAGTGCGTTCCAAGCAGTGTCCTCCAAACAGCTAATGTAAAGAAAAACCAATACGAGAGAACATGTAATTCAGAAAGAGAAAAGAGGTGCTCCTGTGTGTACCCGGATATCTATAAGAGGAGAGGGGCAGGGTATAGAAGGTTACTAACCTTGTGTGGTTGTGCACCCCTGCACAATCATGGATTAAGCACACTGCATGGTGTACCAGCTGACCAGATCACATGGGGTGTGACGTCACTACAAGGACCTTGAAAACTTTAGCAATCTGATATCTGCAGCACCCACTACTTATGTGGTGCCCCTGAGGGCCAATCACCACAGAGGTAATGCACCTCAGCCAGAGGTGTGGTACCCCACTCTCGGGTATGGAGGGGATACGACAGGGCATCCACACACCTGCATCCAACACTACATACTCCAGGTTGGGGATTCGGGCGGACCTTGTTTAGGGAGGCCCCATTCCCGGCTGGTGGGAAATAATAGAGGGGTGAGTTGAGGAAATAGGAAAAGAGAACACCAAGAAGTTGGGAGGCAGGAAGTAGGGAGACGTGGAGACGGACGAACGTAGGTGACGTGAGGAGAACGAGAGAGTTGGTGTCAGGAGTCTGACACGAGAGGACGTGTGAGAGAGACATCCTGGGGACTGGAGCCAGTTGGAGCTCATCCAAGGGAAAGAAGGAAAAGACCAGACAGGAAGCTAGAGAGGAGCTCTGGAGGGACAGAAGGGGTCCCAGGGGCACGGGTAGTGAAAGAATCCACCCGTGGTCGATGGTGACTGGGGTTGGCTGGAGGGACTGGGCTGCAGAGGGGACCGGACCCAGACTGGTGGAGTGATGAAAGACTCAGCTAGCAACCGGAGACTGTGGGAGTTTCAAGTGCAACAGTCAACGATCACACTGTAGGGTTGAGGGGACTACGACGAAGTTGCCGGCCAGGACCCAAGGTTACTGGCTCGAGACACTGTGTGTGGGGCATGGGGCGGAGGTGTGAGAGCCAGGACAGGAATACGACCCGGGAAGGAACACCAGAAGGGGGTCCCAGTGGGTCGTTCCCAAGTTATCCGAGAGTTGGTTGGAGCCCTAATCCGAGAACACAGCACCTCGTGGACCGCTGGAAACACCTGGTGTCGTGTATGAACAGTGAGTAAAAATATAGAGACTGCATCCCGCTGTGTCCTCCAAGTTATTTACCACATTGTTGCCCCTGCTTAGACTCTGAATTACTGCCCTTGGACCTCCTGCTCCACTCGTGGGGAGCTGAACCACAATAGCTGCATCTGCCCCAGAGGATCTGCACCTCAGTGGCGGCCAGCCACCTTTCTTGCCGAACACATAAAATATCCCATTTAATGACACTGCCAGCACCACGGAACCGGGTCACAGCCCCGTTACCTTCCAGAAAAAATGCCCGATCTGGTTCTGAGTACTAGGATGGGCGAGTCTACTCGTAGGACTCGTTAGTCGGCGAGTAGTAAGGGACTCGCAGGACTCGGTACTCTGCGAGTTTCCCAGCGATTACTCGCACAGTAACAGTCCAATGCAAGTCAATGGCAATCCTAGTTTTGTCAGAGTTTACTTTTTCTCACTCGCTAGACTCGCTATATCACATCGCTATGTAGCTTGAATCTCCCCAAATCGTTTAAACAATCGCACCGCTTCACGGATACCTGCTGTCAGCAGCGAGTTACGGTCTGAGCGAGTCTACGAATCCGAGTCCTGTATTCTGTATTCGGGACGTACGAATTTACGAAAATTTCGTGTATGTTCGACAAAACTGTAGAGACAAGCATGTAGCAATATTAGGTAATGCAAAGCTTGGTTGGAGAGGACAAGCATCGTTAGCCAATGTATGAGAGGCGAAGGCTGTATATAAGCCTTGCCACCGCCATTTTCTCCACATTCCTGTGAGATCTGACCTAGTGCAGGGTGAGGTAGATGCTGGAGCAGATCATAGGGAGTGTCAGTAAGTGTAGGGAAACTTAAAAATTCCTTATATTTAACCCAAACAGCTCTTCTGAGAGCTACCAGGAGGACAGAGGAGTACTGTGTAGAGGACTGTAGGCAGGCAGGCAGGGAGGTGCAGCCTTACAGTGCACACAGGACCTGACCTCATAGCTTAGCTTACTACTCAGCTGTCCTAATAGCTGAAGTCAGAGGCTTAGCTGAGGTACTATTTCCTATTTTTTTTGCACCTGATAGATTTTGGGTCATAATAACCCATTCAGTTTTCTTTTCTCTGTGGCAGACCAGTGCGTTGCTGCTCTCCTAGCTGCAAATAGCACGTACGCCACCTACTTGTGGACTACTTGTGCGCACTTAATAATTTTTGCAGGGACTAGTGTGCTGCTACACAGACGCGGACACATTTCTTACTTAGGCTGGCTTCACACTGGCGTTCCCCTCCGCACGTTCTGCGGAGGGGAATCGCCATGTGTGCGCAGCCAGCGCAATCCCCTATGTTTAGAATAGGGACGCATGGTGCTGCGCTTGACAGCGTAGGACCGTGCGCACCCATTCACTCCCATATGTGATCTGTGCGCAACATGTCGCTTCCCTGGTGCGGACGAGACTTGTGATTTGTGCGCAGGCATCCTCCTGCGCACAGATCACATATAAGAGTGAATGGGTGCGCACGGTCCTGTGCTGTCAAGCGCAGCACCGTGCGCTCCCATTATAAAGATAGGAGCTCGCGGCCGCTGCGGTCACATTGCGGACCTCTCCGCAGAACGCTGCAGAGGGTCCGCAAATGTGAACCCAGCCTTAAGGTACACTTTTAAAATATAACCTTTAATAAATATTTGTTAAAATAACAAAAAAGTGTTCTCCCACACCTAGTGTCTATAAAACACACATTACAGACAGGGATGGGACAATATCCCTATTAAACTCTGTCTGTTGTTCTCTTGTTATCATATAATTTGGATAAAAACCACAGACATGGACACAGCAGCAAAAAACTGTTTTCGAGTGGGGTTTCCAAAACGGCAATGGAGCGCTTTCCGAGACATCTGCAATTTGTAAATCGCACATTACTCCTATTACTCGTTCCCCATTCATTAACATTGGACTCGCTAGACTCGCAACAAATAGCGAGTCCCGGGCTCGGACTCGCTAGAGTCAAGCGATTCCGAGTAATTTAGGACTCGCCCATCACTACTGAGTACCCCACAGTCCTGGTGGGGCTCTCACTTACCAGAAGGGAACCAACGGTATGAGATATAGTTTACCTGATGAAGGCATTTTTCACCAAAACAAGTTGTGAAGCCATTTGATTAATAAAGAAGACTACAGAATAATAACTACCCTGTCTTACTGTCATCTTGTGCCCAGAGAAAACGCACTATTTTTACATATTGTAATAGGAGAGAACAAGCTGCTATATCTTGTGCCTTCAGCCTTAATGTGCCATTTACCAGATTCTCTTCTACCAGTTAAGGGAGGAGAACCTGGATATTGTTTTCTCCAGTGACACAATACAGGCATTGGAAATACTGGCTTTGGCTCAAAAGACTTCACGTGTGAATCAAGCCTTTTTGTTTTTTCATATTTCTTATGGAGCTAGACACTCTTTGCAGCGCTACCGACTACTCCTGCCAGGGAGTCTCTTACGTGCCGTCATATCAAGGTTTCTCTGATCACAATGGTGCACCCGTCTTGTATGGTGAATTGTGCATTTCTTTCTTTCCTTCCTATACTGTCAGTTACACACAATTCTCTGTAGATTTTGATTACATCAGCCATGTTTTTCCATATTAGTCTGTTCTGTTTGTTTCCACCTATTATGTTCCACTCTTTTTTTTTTCAGCTTGATATTCCTATTTGACTACTTTCCCCATACACAGACATCCTTAGGTACTATTTTCCTACGTTGCGTTTTGATTCATAAACAACTTATATTCACTCATTCTATTCAATATTATTCTAAACCTTCCATATCTTTTTTCTATTGTACCTGGGTTTCCCCACACAGCATAACCCTCTTTTGTTACATGGCCTCCACACTGTCTTCTCCATAATGGGGCCCTCTTCATACTGTCGCCTCACAATGTATATCTGCTATGCTACCCATTCTGTATAATTTGACCCTTCCTCCCGCCCGCTCCCTTCTGCATACTGTCCCCTGCCTACTGTCGCTTCATGATGCCCCCTATCCATACTCCCACACTACCCAGTCTTTATATTGTATCCTGTCACATCTTTCTCCCCCATACTGTTTCATACCATTCCCCTCAATACTGTCCCCTCACACCTTTCACCCCCATACTATCCCCTCACATATTTCTCCCCTCACTACTGTTCCCCCACATTTTTGTCTCCATATACTATCCCTTCACACATTTCTCACCCCATACTGTCACCTCATTCATTTCTACCCCCTCACTGTCTCCTCACTCTGCCCTCTCTATAAGATGCCCTCACACTATCCATTTTATATATTGTGTCTTCTCCCCCCATAGTGTTGTCAAACACATTTGACCCCTCCATACTGTCCCCTCACACAATATTCCCACATACTGTCCTCACACATTTCTCCTTCCATATTGCACCCTCAAAGTCTTCACTACTGACACCTCACACATCCCACCTCCATATACTCTATTTACACAGTCCCCCGCTCCTCATACTGTCTTCTAACACAACTCCCCTCATCATTCTATTTCCTCACATACATAACCCTTCTTCCCATACTGTCTCCTCACTTATTTCCCTCCTCATCCTCATATTGTCATTTGACACTTTCCCTCTACCCATACTGTCTCCTCACAGATTTACACCTTCCCATACTGTCATCTAGTCACATATTAATCCATCCAATAAAACTCCTTTGTCTTTGGCTCCAATGGAGCGCTTGCATTACAACCAACAGTCTCCTATGCAGCACAAAGGCAGCATGGTCAACTGATTTCATTACCCCACTGATGGCGCCCTAACCCAGAAAGGCCAGTATCCATGCCTTCAGTTCAGCCTGTGCCTCATAAATGTGAGTATAATTGAATTCAGAGTGACAGTACTTTACAACATCTCTGAGTCATCTGTTAGTTTGACAACCAGAAAATGGGCGAGCTCCCGATGGCCCCCCAAAGATAAGCCAATTATTATTTTTTAAGTAAATATATTTATAAAGGTGCTATTGACACAAATTTCTCACTGGATGTTGGTAACAACCTGTCCAATCTACAAATGCACGGAAATCAAACTGTAGATGTCCATAGATTAGGCTATTTGTAGTAACGAGAAATATAGGGAAAAATTATTGAACACAGGATGAAGGAGAGGGGCAAAAAGGCGTGGAAAATCATGACACCAGCAGTAATTAGAAAACAATCCTGCCACTTAGTGAAAAATAATATCAGCTGTTTCAATTGATGGCCAATATAAAGTTATCTCACTACTAACAAAAAGCATGTTCAAGCTCATTTACAGTTTGGTCAACAACATTTAGAAAAGCCTGTGAAATACTACGGGAATAAACCATATTTTTTGGATTATAAAATACACCTTCCCCTCCAAAATTCTGGAGAATTGGTGCTGCATCTTATAATTCAGATGTAGCCATAAAATATCCCCCATTTAAAGACACCGCCAGCGGGGGCACAGTGGCGGTGGAGCGAGGTCACAGGAGGCAGGCTCGCCACTGAAGGAAGATGGCAGCGGCACGGTGGGGCACTGCTGTGGATGCAAGGCTAGGAGGAGGGGGATGTCCCGGCAGGCAGCATTGGATGCCATTGATCTCCTGGCAGTGGATGCAATGGGTGAAAGGAAAATGGTTTCACAGACAGCGCACTTGCAGATTGAGATCTTGGATAGCTGAAATTCAATCTGCGCGTGTGTTATTTCCAACTTGATGGACTTCAGGAAAATGGCTGCTTTTCCAAGGACTCAATCTGCACGTGCGCTGCCTCAACATCCATTTTCCATTCCCCCATCTTTTTTACCATTTCGTCCACTGCCGGGAGCTCAATGACACTCGCTACACACCTGCTGAGACACCCCCTTCTCCCAGACTCATACCCGCAGCTTTGCCCCACCCTACCACCACTGCCGAACCTTTTGCCTCCTGTGGTCCTGCTCAACCACCATTGCGCCCACCCCCAGGTAAGCTACACTATCTATAAAATGAATTTAGGATTATAACATGGGCCCCCCCCCTTTTTTTTTTACAATTAAAAATTATTTTTCCTAATTTCTCTACATTTTGGGTGTGTCTTATAATCCTATGCGTTCTACAATCCGCAAAATATGGTACTTTGCTATCTGTAATCTTGCAGTGAGCACCTGATTTAGTTTTGCATACAATCAAAGGACTCAAATACATGGAATGGCCAAAAGTGGATGAAAAACCCCATCCACCATAATGATGAAAATAGATTTTTTGGGAGGCAAAATATGTGACTAAAATGAAGCCTTTTTCTGAGGGTTTTATGATTATGTTGATACCACCTCCGATAGTATACTGCAAAAAAAACTGACTAGCACCATCTACCAAAATTAAGCAAAACAGGTGCAAGAGCTAAGACTGCATAACACGAGTAAAAAAGAATACATCAGTACACCTCACCACAAGATATCCATCTGTAATTGAGTGTTGTGGAAACAGACATTTACTCCTATTCATCTGCTTACATGCCAACTAAACTCACACCTGGTCAAGTTGCTATTGGTACAGATGCTGCTGTGCCACATTATAGAGGTGATTATCCTGCAAAAAAGGATGCCCTGCACTCAGCATTGGTGGAAGAAATTCAAGCATCATTATTTCTCATATAAAGTGGTGCCTCCTCTGCTCAGAGAACAACATCCACTCTTTTGACTTGTTTTTAGAATTTAAAGTGCACTACACTGTACACACCGGTATGAGGCGCTATGGGTAGGGACAATACATGATTTTCACAGCCTACTGGTTTAATGTTTTGAGTGGTAGTGATGCACCACCTCAGCCAGGACAGGAGTAAGGGTATGTGCACATCAGTCTTTTTGTGGGCTGCTTTTTACCGGTTTCCGTCTGCGTTTTCCGCTTAGTTTTATGTTAATTTATGTTAATCCTAGCCACCGGCTGGATTAACATGATACTCAATGGAGTTTAGAAAACGCTGTGTTCATTAGAACGGTTTTTTTCTGGTCGTTTTCAGTTTTTCACCGGTTTCCACCGGTTTTCAAAGATAGAGCAAGTGACTTCTTTTGAGCGTTTTTCCAGCGGTTCTAGCTTACAAGTGCCCAAAAAAACCGGCCTAAAAACGCTAGAAAAACCGCCAGAAAACCGCCGACAAAACGCTGTATAAACGCTATAAAACCGTCGGAAAAAGCTCAAAAAATGCTAAAAAACGATGGACACTGCTGAGGTCAGAAAACTCAGTTTCTGCCATTCTCCACCGGTTTTAGGAGGGTCTGCAAAGATGCAGAAACGTCAGATGTGCACATACCCTTAAAACCTCTATGACTAAGGCTCCTTTCACATCAGCGGTTTTCGCTGATATGCGGCAGATCCAGCTGGTGGCGCCACATTTGCTGGATCTGCTGCATAACGGCCGACTTGCGGCCTGGATCCAGCAAGCCCCATGCATTGTCTATGGGGCTTGCGGTGCGGTGTGGCAAGTAAGGTACTGCTGGATGCGGCAGATCTGGCACTTGCGGCCGCAAGAAAAAAACGCTTGCAGCGTTCTTTTTTTCACGTCCGCAAGTGCCGGATCTGCGGCATCCGGCAGAACAGCACTTGCCGCACTGGACCGCAAGCCCCATAGACAATGCATGGGGCTTGCTGGATTCGGGCCGCAAGTCGGCCGTTATGCAGCAGATCCAGCAAATGCAGCGCCACCTGCTGGATCTGCCGCATATCAGCGTAAACCGCTGATGTGAAAGGGCCCTGAGAGCTGCATTTGTTTCCACTGCCCGGTAGCAGTTCTGTCTCTTCCTTTGTGTCCTCCTCGACAGACATAACCCAAACAGCAACAGATCACATTGTCCTCATTCTTGGTTAATTCAAGGTAAAGTACTACCAAGGGGTTTTATATCTTGAAAGCTTGCTTGGTCACCCTATCATCAGGATATCATTTCATCTGTCACAGACATTTATCAGCCTTATGAGGAACAATTGGGGAAATGCGTTGAGGTATAGTCAAGACTGCATCAGACTATATAGTTCTGATAAGTACCACTATCTGTTACCTTTGATTGTATGACGCTAAGGCTATGTGCACAGACAAAAAAGTGATCAGTTTTTGGACAGGAAAATTCTGCATCAAATCCTTAGATTAAAAAAACCAAAAAAACGCACCAAAAATGTATTGTGTTTTTAATGCGTTTTTGAGTAGTGCGTTTTTCATAGAATGGAATCTATGGAGAAAAGACATTAATTAATTGCCATTGCACCGCAACCTGAAGAGGAAACAATGCAGACGTCGGCATAACATTTCAGAAAACTCATAGACTTTGCTGGCCTAACAAAAATGGATGCTTTATTTGTACAAAAATGCAGCACAAAAAAAGGATCAAAAACAACCTGTGTGCACATTGCCTACTGGCCACTTTACACGCGGCTACATTTCTAGCTTATCCACAGGTAACTTACTGGTTGCAGTGAAATCATGGAGACATGGTTCTATCTTGTTGCTGTGTACAAATGGAATAATGTCTCCATGATTTCACTGCAGCCAGTAAGTTACCTGTGGATAAGCTAAAAATGTAGCCGCGTGTAAAGTGGCCATAACAGTTATAGCGGTGTATAACATTTTGTATATGTTGCATGGCACCTTATTTTCTAAGAACTTGCACTTTTTTGATATATCTGTTTTAGGGACAATAGGGGCAGTAAGGGGAAGTCGACGAGTAGTGGGGGCGCTATAAGGGTGCCAACCTTCTCTGTCAGGAGGTATCATATACTAAGGGAAATTATAGGAACTGTTTTTCCTTTCCCTCTGTTTTTGCATATCTTGTACAATTAGAGTTTCTCTCATTTGGCAACTGTGGATTCAATTATATCATCATTAATCTTATACTACCGCAGCCGTAGTACCCGGCTACGCCCGGGTTAGTAAATAACTGCTGTTAGCTATAACAAAATAGAATTTGAATATGTCAGGAAAATAGAAGCTGAGCTGTGATTGGTTGCTATAGGCAGCCTGATAAATCTCCAGCCAACAATAAACCCTCCCCCGGCCGGGCAGTATATGTTACCTCACTCATACACATAATAGACAGCTCATGTGACTGACATCTGCCTTAATTCCCTATATGTGTTGCACATTGGCTATTTTTAATCAGATGTTTATTTTTGGAAATTAAAGATACCAGAAGTGTGAGGTGAGTTGTGTGAGGCGATTTGTGCACATCTGTGTCTGTCTGTGTGGTGTGTGTGTCCCTGGGGTGTGTGTGTCCCTGGGTGTGTGTGTCCCAGTGGTGTGCGTGTGTCCCTGTGGGGGGGTCCCTGTGGTGTGTGTCCTTTTGGGGGGGAGGGGTGTCCATGTGGTGTGTGTCCTTGTGGGGGGAGGGGTGTCTCTGTGGTGTGTGTCCATCCCTATGGGGTATGTGTGTTCCTGTGGGGTGTGTGTGTCTGTCCCTGTGGTGTGTGTGTCCCGTGGGGCGAGTGCATGTGTCCCTATAGGGTGTGTATGTGTGTGTGTCCCTGTGGGGGGGGTGTCTGTGTGGTGTGTGTCTCTGTGTTGTGTGTGTCTCTTTGTAGTGTGTGTGTTTGTGTTCTGGTGCATGGTGAGTATCCAATGTTGGGGCTCCAACTTAGCTGTTACTCTTTGTGTGCATGTGGTGTGTATACATGTCCCCGTGTTTGGTGAATATTCCATGTCAGGGCCCCACCTTAGTGACTATATGCTGGTATATGCTGTTAGCCTTTGGTGCTGTCATTAAGCCCCTCTCATTCACAACTGTCAACTGTCAGTTTCTCTCCATTATGTAGATAGGGCCAAAATTGTTTGGTAAATTGGAACGCGTGGGGTTAAAATTTTGCTTCACAACATAGCCTATGATGCTCCCGGGGTCTAGACGTGTGACTGTGTAAAATTTTGTGGCTGTAGCTGGCAGCTGTCGATTTTCCTCCAACAATTTTCCTTTCACTTTTTCCCTATTATGTAGATAGGGGCAAAATTGTTTGGTGAACTGGAACGCGCAGGGTTAAAATTTCGCCTCACAACATAGCCTATGACGCTCTCGGGGTCCAGATGTGTGACTGTGCAAAATTTTGTGGCTGTAGTTGCAACGGTGTAGATGCCAATCCTGGATACACATACATGCACACATACATACACACATTCAGCTTTATATGTTAGATTAGAATTATCACTCTATCAGGGCTTTTGATATAAGGCATCTATAGCTTATTGTCTCTTACCCACTATGGGACTGTAGTGGCTTCATTACTGTTGTTCTGGTGTATCCATGGATGTAATATCTCTTGTAGTTGTACCTGTAATGGTTAAAGGATTCCTTTTAATATTTGTTATTTTTCTCTATAAAACCTTTTGTATAATATATAATCATCTAATTCTGTTTGCTTGTCTGTAATGGAAATCCCACGTCGCTGATTGGTCGCGCCAGCCAGCGACCAATCAGCGACTGGCGCAGTCCGACCGTGAATTGGTGCGGGATCGGCCGCGACCAATCAGCGATATTGGTGCGGGATTTAAACCCCGCTTCAATGCATTATTCTTAAATCTTCATAAATAAACTACATACATATTCTAGAATACCCGATGCATTAGAATCGGGCCACCATCAAGTTTTGTAATATTTTTAGTTACCTGCGATTCTGTCTTTAAAATCTTAAATCTTGGATTTACATCAGAAGTACATAAACAGGTCTTTGTATCCTCTAATAGTGTCTGTAATTTATCAAATTGGCAATGTTACCATTAGTACCCCTTCTTATAGGGTGTTCCTATTACCTGTCCTTTTATTTCTCTTAAGACCGCTTCACACGCTAGGATATAGGTGAACGAGATCGTTAGCTATGTCACATGACCGCGATCCTTCCAACATCGTTAGTGCGTTGTCACACGCAAGGATATCGTTAACGATCTTAAATTTGGCAATGCTCCAGCTATTTGGAGCAGATCGTTTGAACAATTTTTCAAAGCGGCAGGATAGGAGAAATATGAACGACATCGTTCAAAAAGGTGTCACACTGAACGATGTTGCTGCTTCCCAGTACGTTAATTGGACGACGAACGATAGATTTGAGGTCATGATCTCAAATTTTGGATGAACGTTCCAACAATTTTTCCTTTCTACATCATTCGTTTACATGCAATGACGCACTAACGATATCGTCGGAACGATCACAAATGCGTGACGTTTCAATGATATCGTTAACGATATCCTAGTGTGTGAAGCGGCCTTAGCCCTGCTTTTCCTGTGGAGGTGCTTCCTCCTTGGCGTTAAGTCTGGCTTTCACTTTCACTACTGTCTCTATCAGTGGCTGCAATTATCAAATTCAATGAAATTTCCCAATTGTATGACGTGCAATGGATAATAGGTTGTCACTCTACCTTTCAAAGCTCCTTTCTGGTTCTCTCCTCTGTTCAGCGGTCAGTTGACTGTGACGTTGCTGTCTGCATTGCGATCATGTGACGTGGTGGGCGGGGTTAGTCTTGGAGCAGAGCGGAGCCTTCTGGAATCTCAGTCAGTGTATGGTTAGCGGGTTACCAACATGTTTCAAAGGCTAACAGCCTTCTCCATCAGGGACCCTGATACCCATCCAAATGATACCAACCAGTCAAGAG
Source organism: Allobates femoralis (assembly GCA_033576535.1). Taxonomy (NCBI): domain Eukaryota; kingdom Metazoa; phylum Chordata; class Amphibia; order Anura; family Aromobatidae; genus Allobates; species Allobates femoralis. The sequence continues at coordinate 760,279,054 of JARQOC010000003.1, forward strand.
CCTTCAAACTCCTGTCACTTGATTCATCCTGTAATCCAAACAGGAGTGGTGAATCTGGTACGCGCTGCTGCCCAAATTGATGCAGAAGAAGACAATGCTTCTATGTGCTGCTCCTTTATTCGACCTCTCACCAACGCGTTTCGGTGCAAGCCTTGCACCTTCCTCAGAGTTACATTCCTGTTTGGATTTCTGGATCTTTTCCCACGGTACACGTGGCGGTGTGGGTCCAGCGGCAGCTGCATCTCAGGCGTACAAGCCGGTTGTGGGTGATCACAACCTGACCACTGACCAAGTGAGCAAGCAACCCGTTGGGGCCACCTCTACCTGACATAAGTGATAGGGCACAATCTGCACCTCTTTGTCTCCTTTATATATTTTTTTGATTCATCCTCTGGCCTCTCTCAATGGTCCTCCACAGCCACACAGATGGACATACACTAGACCTCATCTTTACCTGCCTCTGCCCCCTAACTAACTAACCCCACAACCTCCCCTCTCCCCCTATCTGACCACCATCTACTTACCTTCTCATACTTGTCCTCCTCACCTGCCACCCATGTCCACCAACTTGCACACCCTTGCAGAAACCTCACACATGTTGACACTCACATACTCTCTGACACTATTCTACCACTATCCTACATGTCCTCATTCCATGACACAGATAATGCCACAGCTTTCTACTACTCTACACTCACAACAGCGATTGATGCAGTTGCCCCTCTTGTTCACGGCAGAACACGACGAATCAACAGACAACCCTGGCACACAGACACCATTAAAATGCTGCGGCGAGTGTCTAGGGTTGCTGAGCGGCGCTAGTAGAAAACACATTTGCAAGAAGACTACACAGCATTCAATCAAGTACTTCTCACATTCAAATCAGCACTCACCACCACTAAACAGAATTACTTGATTACCCTCATATCCTCTTTATTCCACAACCCCAGGCAGTTATTCAACACATTTAACTCTCTCCTTTGCCCCCCACTGCCCCCCCTACTTCTTGTATCTCTGCAGAAGACTTTGCAACACACTTTACCAACAAGATCGACCAGATCAGACAAGTCTTTGCTACCCAACAATCACAACCCCTATGTATATCAGACCACTCCCCCCCCACTAACCCTTCTCCCCTCCATCACTAAAGGAGAACTTGCACACCTCCTCTCCAAATCGCACCTCACCACTTGTACATTGGACCCCAACCCATCCCACTTCCTCCCCAATCTCACCACCATGCTTATCCCTGCCCTAACCCACCTCTTCAATCTATCACTAACCTCCGGTACCTTTCCTTCCGCTTTCAAACATGCAACAATTACACCTTGAAGAAGCCATCTCTCGACCCAACCTCCACATCCAGCTACCGCCCCATATTGCTGCTCCTGTTCGCCTCCAAACTTCTTGAAAAACATGTCCACACTATACTCTCATCCCACCTCTCATCCAACTCTCTCTTCGACAACCTTTAATCTGGCTTCCGCCCCCACCACTCCACTGAAATCGCCTTAACCAAAATTACTAACGACCTACTTACCGTCGAAGCTAACGGACACTTCTCCATCCTCCTCCTTCTTGAACTGTCCTCTGCATTCCACACAGTCGGCCGCTGCCTCCTATTACACATCCTCTCTTCCATTGGTATTACTGACCTTGCCCTCTCCTGGATCTGTTCCTACCTTTTAGTGTCTCCCACTCCAACACTACCCCTTCTTTTTTCCATCTATACCCTTGGGCTAGTGTGGCGCCCCTATGGCAAGGTGCCACAGGGAGGTACTGCACTCCAAACAGAAGGTGTAGTGCCTCCGTAGCCGTGGATATGGAGGACCCTACAGAGTCTGCACCCAACACCCATACAATAGGTCACCTTAGTACAGGGGACCGTATATTCAGTAGGTCCCATGGGGTGGAGCCTAGATGAACGGGAGATGAGGAGTGACAGTTAGAAGACTAGTGAGGGAGACGGTGTAAGACAGCAGAGAAGACGGACGCAGGGGATCCTGAAACCATGACAGGAAGGCACCTCTAAGGAGAGGGGGTGACCCAGACGGAGAAGGGGGCCACTCTAGGACTGGTCGGAGCCAGCTGGAGACCCAGGTCATCACCGGTACACCGGAACCGAGGTGGTTAGTTACGGTCTTTCCCTAACCGCAGACCAGCAGGCTGTGGGCCCGATATAAAGAAGCCACAGCACCCATCATGCAGTCCAACATCAGACCCATAGCTGGGTTCACGACGCTGAGAAGTAGAGAAATTTTAGGCAACAGACCCCAAGGACTAGAGACTAGACTCATGAATGGGAGTACAGAAGACCATCAGGGCACAGAAGGGAAAAGGACCAGGAGATTCATTTTAAGGACACCGCTGATGGCCTCTGGAAAAGCCTCCAAAATCCGCGGCTATGGCCCCCGGTTAATCCAGACTGTACCGTGTACCGATTTCATCTGGTGCAAGTAAAGTATTGTTGGAATTGATCTGGTGTTTGGTCTGCTTTCATACATCGCCCGGAGGGCCTCTACAGCATCACAGAGGTGAGGACTACGACTCCCATCTTCTACCCCGCTGCCCTGAGGTAAAGCTCCGCCCGGTATCCAAGTACCCCCTACCCTGTCGATTGACTCACTAGGATAACTCATAAAGTCCCATGGATTCCAGTACCACCTGTACGCTGATGACACTCAGATCTACCTTTCTGGCCTAGACGTCACCTCTCTGCTGTCCAGTATCCCAGAGTGTCTATCAGCCATATCCTCCTTTTTCGCTTCCTTAAACTAAATGTAGACAAAACTGAACTCATTATCTTTTACCCATTTCACGCACCTCCCTCACGTGAACTATCTATCACAATAAATGATATCACACTTTGCCCTGTACCTGAAGTCCGCTGCCTTGGAGTGATCCGTGACTCTGCCTTATCCTTCAGACCACACATTCAAGCTCTCGCCACCTCCTGCCACCTCCAACTCAAAAATATTTCCAGAATCCGTCCCTTCCTCAACCCTAAATCTACTAAACTACTAGTGCATGCCCTCATCATCACATGCCTCGACTACTGCAACCTCCTACTCTGTGGCTTTCCTGCTAACACTCGTGCACCTCTCCAATTTATCCTTAACACTGCTGCCTGACTAATCCACTGCTTTCCACTTCTACCCTCTGTAAATCCCTCCACTAGCTCCCCATTCCCCAGCATATCCAATTCAAACTACTAACACTGACTTACAAAGCCGTCCACAATCTGTCCGCCTCATATATCTCTGAACTAATCTCCCGATATCATCCAACTCATGATCTTCAGTCCTCCCAAGACCTCCTCCTTTCCTCCACACTTGTACGTTCCTCATCTAACCGCCTGCAAGACTTTGCCCGAGCATCCCCCATCCTCTTGAATTCTGCACCTCAAATCGTTGGACTGCCCCCTACACTCGGAACCTTCAAGTGGAACCTGATAACCCATCTCTTCAGAACAGCCTACAGCCTACAATGACCACGGTGCCACCTCACCACCACTGGACCTGGTGCTCCACCACCACCTGAGCAGACCCAACTTACTATTCCCCTTCCCATTGCCCTGTAGAATGTAAGCCTGCAAGAGCAGGGTCCTCTCTCCCCTCTGTACCAGTCTGTCACTATTAGTTTGTTCATTGTATTTTTAACTTGTTTGTATGTAACCCTTTCTCATGTACAGCACCATGGATTCAATGGTGCTCTATAAATAAATATTAATAATAAATAATATTAATTTAAGATTTTAAAGACAGAACCGCAGGAAACTAGAAATATTACAAAACAAGGAGTTTTATAGAGAAAAATAAAATATTAACCATTACAGATACAACTACAAGAGATACTACATCCCTGGCTACACCAGAACAACAGTAATAAAACCACTACAGTCCCATAGTGGGTAAGAGACAATAAGCTATATACACCTTATATCAAAAGCCCTGATAGAGTGATAATTCTTGTTCTAAATATATCTAGAGACTACACCATAACCAAGAAGTACTACACCAACCCATAAAGAGCTATCCTGGAAGGAGTCAACTAAACCAAGAAGAGATAATATCATTTACTACTCAAAAGTGTTTCAAACTGTTGTATTTTTTAATAATTTTTATATATACTTTTGTTACAAATAAACATCCCGCAACAGGGTTAAACATGCACAGTGCGTAATGTCCCTTATTAATGCCTATTAAGATTTAGCACTGAGCCTATTATCATTTTAGAGTATAAACCACTAACAATATTAGGTGTAATAGAGCACAGAAAGCACCTAAGGCTTCCTAGCAGCAAATCAGGAAGAGGAGCAATAAATCCACTCCTCTACACGTTATCTCCGGTGTGTACAACCCCATATAGCACATTAAATCTTTGGCTCCTTAATAGAGCACTTACTTTTGGTCACCGGCTCCACTGCCTCTGCAGGGCTGATGTGCCAGCAGTAGAGTGATGAGGTCAAAGCATGGGGACCTCATGCAATGCATGTCATTTCAGGGGGACTAACCAGCGCGCCTCTGCTCCAGCTCCGGTACTCAAATGTTCAAATTTACTCATGTTTGAAATGCACACATTTTTTTGGGATATTGAAAGAAAGGAGCCAGCGTCTCCTGGACAGCTCTGCGGGCTGCAATAAAACCTTTGATGGGGCCACATGTGGCTCATGGGCTATATGTCATGCAGTCCTAGACTAGAACAAGTGATTGAGGCAGTAGCAATTGCAGTATATTTAGATATGCAAGAAACCTCTTTAGAGAGAAAGAAGAAAAGAACTGAAGTGCAACTTATGGACATACTGGATGAGATGATCAAAAGGAAGAAGAAACATTTCAGGCATGAAAATGTCCTTAATTGTCATGATTAAGGGCATTTTCTTGCCTGAAATGTGTAGACTCTTCTAATTTTCTATCTACATGGTTTTAATGTTTTTGCAACTATACCGTGTTTCCCCGAATATAAGACAGTGTCTTATATTAATTTTACCCCCAAAAGTCCCACCCTGTCTTATATTCGGGGTATGACTTATATTAAAAAAAAAAATGACAAAAATGAAAAGTCCCAGCCCCATACAGTATGCCACTGCAGCCCCCAGCACAGTACCGTTAAAACCGCAATTCCGCCGGACAGCCGACTTGCGGCACACTTGCGGCATACTTGCGGCAGGTCCCCATACAATGTACGGTACTGTATGGGACACTTGCGGCAAGGTGCGGCAAAGGTGCGGTAACCGCACCTTGCCGCAAGTGTCCCATACAGTACCGTACATTGTATGGGGACCTGCCGCAAGTCGGCTGTGCGGCGGAATTGCGGTTTTAATGGGGAAGTCGCCAAGGAAACATCCTTACTTTTTAGGGTAATGGCGGCCTCGGGCTATGGATTCCTCCACGGTGCAGGGCGTTGTTCAGATGCTTCTTCATGCAGGAGCTTCTGGCCAATCAGCACTCGAGCCGCTGAGCCAATCAGCACTCGAGATGCTGGGGAGCCGCTGGCCAATCAGAAGCTCCTGCCGGCAGCGGTGACGTCAGGCCGGGGCGACAGGCGCACAAGATTAACCCTATGCCCTCGGGGTTACCTGCGGCACCTGAGGGCAGAGGGGAGCCCACGGGGGACAGCGGACCTCCGGCTGCACCTGAGGGCAGAGGGGAGCCCACGGAGGACAGCGGGGCCAGTGGGACAGCGGGGACACAGGTAAAACATGCAATGGGCAAAAATGGCACTTTATGGGTACCCTGTCTTATATTCCCCGAAAATAAGTCACCCTGTCTTATAATCGGTGTATGACTTATATTGGAAAATTCTGCGCCAGCCCTGCCCTGACTTATATTCGGGGGTGACTTATTTTCGGGGAAACAGGGTATTTATATGATGAATAAAGGCAATGCTTTAACCTTGGAATTCTCAGCAGATGTTAGATTTTCTTTCTCCTATTACCCATTTCCACCTAAAAGTCGGTTAAATGTTTCCGTGCACCACACCCCAATCATTGCTGTCTTTCAAGTCTGGTGAGCTGGAATGCTCTTTTTCTTTTTTACTTAACTGAATAATGGATGAGATGTTTTATCAGATTTTGTGTTACCCTCATGTACTTTACCAAACCACTAGGTCATACATGGACTTTATCCTGTCTGTGGCAGATACCCTGAGCCACAAATCTATTAAATTCTGGCTCAGCACATTGGACCAGTGGCAAGAATTGGCCCAGCATCCACTCCCTGTCCATCATGTGATCTATATGGTGAAGCTGCTTCAGAAACGTCTCCAAAATGAGAGATTTGTTTTCACCGGGTTTTGATAAGCCATTGCTTCTTGACTAAGGCTGGCTTCACACTGCGGCGTGATCCGGTCCGGGGCTGTCCGGGATAGCTCTGACAGCCACGGACCGGATCAGCACACAGGACTGGGGGGCTAATATGCCCTCCGGTCTGGTGTGCAGCGCACGCAGTTCCCGCTGCTGTTAAGTCAGGACCGCGGGCGCCGCAGTCCTGACCTGTGAGCAGCTGCAGCTGCGTGCGCTGCACACCAGACCGGAGGGCATATTAGCCCCCAGTCCTGTGTGCTGATCCGGTCCGTGGCTTTCAGAGACATCCCGGACAGCCCCGGATCGGATCACTCCGCAGTGTGAAGCCGGCCTTAGCAATAAGCTAACCTCATATAGGGATACCTTTTTTAAAGCGTGATAAAAAGCTTCTGTAATTACTTTTAAATAGAATACCTGTTGTGGAAAAGGGGTATTTTTTCACTGCCATTTGAAAGTCCATTTTATTTCACTTTCAAAATAGCACAGTTGTTTCTGCTCCCTAAATAAAGGGATAATTCTTGTACAGCTTGAGAATACTCTACTGTTTCTTCAATTTGTCAATAGCAAACTTTTAGCAGATCCCAAAAAAGGGATAATTTTGGTATGGCTTACTATGAAACCATTGCTTCTTCTCATTTCAAATAATTTTTAATGAGATTTTAAGGTTGACAAATCTTAAATGTGCAATCAATGAATAAAGTAAGTCTAAATTTATACATAGCAAAGGTTATTACAAACGGCCAAAAAGCAACAATTGACAACCCTTATATAAGTAATGACCAATGACCAATTATCGTTATTTATCCTTAATTTTAACTTTGGTTTTGGTCATTGTTAAGGAAGCAAAAATCAAAAACAACATCAAGCAAAATATAATACAAATTTACACATTTTAACAAACAATGTGCTCTCTGAATCCTGATGGTATATATTACATAACTTTATCTGCCATTGCTTCTTCTCTAGACAGTGAATGTGTTGCTGATCCCAAAACAAAGATAATTTTTGGATAGATAGTGAAATAGATATTGTTTCTTCATTTAGCAAAGACCAAACCTGATACTCCCAAAATGGAAATTTGTTCACCCAATCACCGGATCCGGACACAGCGGGGCACTTTCACTTCTGCAATGTATAATATACATTACAGAAGTGAAATATAATAAAGAGTTAAAAATAAAAAATCATTATGCTCACCTATCCTCGATCCAGCTCTGCCTCCCACAGCAAGGTCCTTGTGCTTACAGGACCTGTGATGATGTCACAGAGCATCATCGGGTCACATGACCGCAGATTTTAATTTCACTTTTATGGTACTGTCACATGTCACGATATCGTGTAGGATATCGCATAGAAGTCACGTGTTTGGAGGCGTGGCTGTGACATCCTACTCTGACACTGATTGCTGTGTACTATTGCTTGAGTGGGTAATATGCCTAGGAGTGCAATTAAAATCAGCTGGGATAGTATGTCCCAGGACCAGGGCTACGGTAAAATGGAGGGATAGGTGTAGCTACAAGGTGGGGGAAGGGTGCACAGTCCAAAATAAGTAATACATTACATATAAAGGAAAAGGACTGGCATCACCTAATGTAAAGGTGCAAGCAAAAAAAATCAATGTACTTAGAAAAAAGAGAATTGCTGCAACACTAAACATAATATGAGTGTGAATAAGCTAATGGCTAATGGCAAACAATGAAAAGCAGGGCAAGTGTATACAGCTAAAAATGTATATGGTAAAAGAACACAGTAAATACTGTACTAGGAAAAAAGAAGTGAGAGACTTAGCTTCAACACTGGCGCCACTGTGAAGAGCCTGGTAACTACTCCAAAGTGCTCTCATTATACCGGGTCCTACTCTGACACTGATTGCTGTGTACTATTGCTTGACTGGGTTATATGCCTAATGGTACCGTCACACGTCACTATATTGCGTAGAGTATCGCATAGAAGTCACAGGAGCGTGCTTGCACGGAGATTTGGATCGTGATCGGAGTTTAGATGTGTGACATTGAGATATCATCTACAACATTCTGGCGATTCTGGGATGAGATCATGAATAGCGGTCATTAGGATTCCTTATTTTCACAGCGCTGAATGGGAGAATTCATGGAACGCATCGTTATCGCGGTGTCACACCGCACGATGCAGCAGATGGCGTTATCACAGATCGCCTGATTTGAGAACATGTTCTCAAATCTGCGATGTGCGATCTCACGATATCTCACACTGATATCGCGGTGTCACACGCTACGACGCACTTACAGCATCGTTCCGATGTCACAGCCACGCCTCTAAACACGTGACTTCTATGCGATATCCTACACGATATCGTGACAGGTGAAGGTACCATAAGAGTGAAATTAAAATCAGCTGGGATGGTATGTCCCAGGACCAGGGCTATGGTAAGATGGATGGATAGGTGTAGCTACAGGGCAGGGGAAGGGTGCACAGTCCACCCTGTAGCTACACCTATCCCTCCCTCATTTTACTGTAGCCTGGTCCTGGGACATACCATCCCAGCTGATTTTAATTGCACTTTTAGGCATATAACCCACTCAAGCAATAATACACAGCAATCAGTGTCAGAGTAGGACCCGGTATAATGAGAGCACTTTGGCATAGTTACCGGGCTCTTCGCAGTGGCGCTAGTGTTGAAGCTAAGTCTCTCACTTCTTTTTTCCTAGTACAGTATTTACTGTGTTCTTTTACCATATACATTTTTAGCTGTACACATTTGCCCTGCTTTGCATTATTTGCCATTAGCCATTAGCTTATTCACACTCATATTATGTTTAGTGTTGCAGCTATTCTCTTTTTTCTAAATACATTGATTTTTTGCTTGCACCTCTACATTACTTGATGCCAGTCCTTTTCCTTTATATGTAATTAAATTGAATAGTGAGACAGGGCAAGTTAGCTAGGGATTGCAGACAACTATCGTATATACTCGCGTATAAGCCGAGTTTTTCAGCCCAAAAATTGGGCTGAAAAGTTCCCCCCTCGGCTTATACGCGAGTCATTACACATGGGCGCCCCCCCCATCGGTATACAGGCCCCCCATCAGTATCCAGGCCCCCCCCCATGCTCCCACAAATCTGTAAAGTAAGATCATTATATTTATCACTGTCCTGTTGCCGCCGTCCCCGCCGCTGCCATCGCGCTCCTCTGGCTTCATCCGTCTTCTTCCGGCTTCCTCTGGTCGGCGCAGGCAATGACGTCATTGTCTGCGCCGACCAGAGGAAGCCGGAAGACGCTGGATGAAGACGGAGGAGCGCGATGGCAGTGGCGGGGACGGAGGCAACAGGACAGTGATAAGTATAATGATCTTACTTTACAGGTTTGCGGAGCATGGGGGGGGGCCCTGGATACTGATGGGGGGGCGCCTGTATACCTCTGGGGCTGCTGCTGTATATACCCCTGGGGCTGCTGCTATATATACCTCTGGGGCTGCTGTATACTACCACTGGGGCTGCTGCTGTATATACCTCTGGGGCTGCTGTATACTACCACTGGGGCTGCTGTATATACCTCTGGGGCTGCTGTATACTACCACTGGGGCTGCTGCTGTATATACCTCTAGGGCTGCTGTATACTACCACTGGGGCTGCTGTATATACCTCTGGGGCTGCTGTATACTACCACTGGGGCTGCTGTATATACCTCTGGGGCTGCTGTATACTACCACTGGGGCTACTGTATATACCTCTGGGGCTGCTGTATACTACCACTGGGGCTGCTGTATATACCTCTGGGGCTGCTGTATACTACCACTGGGGCTGCTGTATATACCTCTGGGGCTGCTGTATACTACCACTGGGGCTGCTGTATATACCTCTGGGGCTGCTGTATACTACCACTGGGGCTGCTGCTGTATATACCACTAGGGAGGCTGCTGTAGCACTGCTGGGGCCTGTATATACCACTGGGGAGGCTGCTGTATACCACACTGCTGGGGGCTGTATACCTGTGCTGGGGTCCACCCTAGGCTTATACACGAGTCAATAGGTTTTCCCAGATTTTGGGGGCAAAAGTAGGGGGGTTGGCTTATACACGGGTCAGCTTATACACGAGTATATACAGTAATTGTGTGCATTCCTGTGGAGAAACTGACCAGTCTAGGTCTATTCAAGATTCTGAACACTGAGTAAGAACTTCACCCCTGCAGGAGGGGAATTTGTATTTACTGTGAATAGTTTGTGGGATAGATTTATAAAGTGAATCAGGGATCCTGAAGTATTTTGTAAATAGCGTGGGAGGTGGGTGTAAGGTTATATCCCAAGGGGAACACGTGCCGTGGCTGCAGTAGGCCGTGAACGGAGTAAGGGTGGGGGTGGTATAGTCAGGGGTAGTTGTGTTCCCTCCCTGCAAAACTGGTGTGGCACCCCAGGGGTTAAGTACCACAGACACAACACCATGGGTTAACTCCCCACACAACACTAGACACTGCACTAGCACCTCTAGGCCAGAAGGGGGAGCTAAAGCAGCTCCCTTATATATTCTGGTCTGAGGAGGAAGTAGTTAGTTGATAGTTGACAATTGACAGTTCAGTTTAGTGCAGGGAGCACTAGGAGGAGGAACTGTAAATTGGATCAGTGCCGAGCTCCTGACAGGGACCACTGACTACTTTCAGGCCTGAAGCCAGGGTCTGAGGAGAGGAGTACAAGAAACAGAGGAACACATCTGGGAGACTGAGTTACCTCATAACTCGCCTCAGAGGAGCGCAGAAGCCAGATACCGGATCCGAATCTGTGACTGAAACACGCAGCACAGAAAACACCGGGATAGTGGAGGTTGTATACCTACACTGTACCTCAGTTTAGCAACACGTCGGGGTCAGAAGCACACAGAAAGACTCAAGTTGCCTAGCAAAAGAGGGTACCTGTGAGGAAAAACAGGGCCAGCAGCGTAGCTAAAGCGGCAGCAGGGTCACACACACAGCGCAGCAATGGGAAGCTGATGACCCAAACAGGGTGGGAGCAACCCAGCCCCGGTACAGACTCCATGGACAGTACTATACTGAATAGCATCACCAGTAAAGCCTTGGAAAACTTCAAAACCATGAGTGTGTGTGATCCTTGTGCTCAAACCCTGCGTGCCCTCACAAACTACCATCATCTCTACTACTACCCCTATCCTACAACATCCATAGCCTCAATCATAGACTATAACTATGACTGCCCCGGGGAACCAAGCTCTACCCGCGGAGAGCCGTTACATCTCCAGCTGCCAAACATCATCCCTGGAGGTTCTGCAGCAGCAGTGGTCCCCTCATTGACCACAACCCGTGGGTGGTGTCATGACAAAATACCCTGTAAATATACGCCCCATTTACTTGCGGAACCCTTGACACGGTCTGGAGCAAGACCGCCGTGATATCCCCAGCAGTAACCCGGTCCGGTACCGAGTACCCCGTCCCAGTGGGCTCCACACTGGCAAGTGAGTTCCCTCAGGCTGCATAATTTGTACATTGTGTTCGGGCTGTTGGGGCCCATATCTTTGTTGAAAAGTTTGAATGTGTTAAATTTTTGACACTCTTAAAGAAAGTTAATTTGCTGCTATTTTGGAGTCAGAGTCATTCATAGCAGCGCTGTATTCCTCACAAACAAATGACTGTTGTTTCGGTCATTATACCAGCAGACTGAAGTTTCCCTGGCCCTCTGGTCTTCTCTGCAGGGCTGACTGGACCCGTGCAGACTTGGACTCCAGCATCCGGGTTGCTTCTGTTGCTCCTTTAAGGTACCTTTACACGCCGCCACTGTGCCTAGCAACAGGTATTCACCGCACGTGCACGCGCACCGTACGTTTTTAATGGTGGATACCGATCGCTGATGCTGCATATAGAAGCCGCAATTGCGTTGTCAACTGAAGGTATCTTTGTTCCTCGGAAGTGCCGACAGATCCTGCGGATAACTTCCTGTTGAATACCTTCGCTGCATCACACGCCGCTACCACAAAGGAATATGGGCGGGAATCTGGCGCTGACGTCAGGCCAAATACTTTGCAGCCACTCTAAATGACCTCTGAGCGGCAGGTTGAGTGACAGAGAGCAGGAGATGGGGAGGGCAGAGCCAGCAAAACAGAAGGCAGCGCAGAGACATAGAAGGGGCGGAATACACAAAGGGTAGGCTGGAGGACTGTACCAGCAGTAAAGACCTCTTCATAAGATTACTTATCTTCAAGTTTTCTAATGTCTTTTTTAAAGTTTACAGGGGTGCTACAGATATGGGGGAGCTGCATTCATTGCTGCTCTTAGTTTGCCATGCAGCAGGGGGTGATCATTCCTCTTTAAGTGCAAGGCATAGTCAGTTTGCTTTATACAGTGGGTACGAAAATGATTCAGACCCATTTAAATTTTTCACTCTTTGTTTTTTTGCAGCCATTTGTTAATTTAAAAAAATTGTCATTTTTTTCTCATTAATGTACACTCTGCACCCTCACTTGCCTAAACAAAACAGTAATGTAGAATTTTTTGCAAATTTATTAAAAAGAAAAACTAAAATTTCATATGGTCATAAGCTTTCAGTCCCTTTTCTCAGTTTTGAGTCATTTGGTGCTAATACAGCCATGCGTCTTCTTGGAAATGATGCAACAAGTTTTTTACACCTGGATTTGGGGATCCTCTCCAGTTCCGTCAGGTTGGATGGTGAATGTTGGTGGACAACCATTTTCATAATTTTCTTTGACTTTGCATATTTGTACCACATATTGGCTTTTCTATATTTGAAACACATCATTTTGTTGAGCTGGACTGTGAAAAAATAATGATATTCTTGTGTCTGTGCTGCTTCTTTTTTTATATTCATTAGGATGTTTTTTTCAAGTTACAAATGAGTAATTAAATGGACATTACAAATAATTACATGCATATGAGGGTGGCTTTTTTAAGGTTATATACATTGGCAATCAAAATTAGAGAACAACACACAATTTCTTTAATGTTAAGGTCATTGTGTTGCCCTATGTGAAAATATCCTAACATGAATAACATAACAGTATTTTAAGCTTACCGTATATACTCGTGTATAAGCCGACCCGTGTATAAGCCAACCCCCCTACTTTTGCCCCCAAAATTTGGGAAAACCTATTGACTCGTGTATAAGCCGAGGGTGGACCCCAGCACAGGTATACAGCCAACAGCAGTGTGGTATACAGCAGCCTCCCCAGTGGTATATACAGGCCCCAGAAGTGTTACAGCAGCCTCCCCAGTGGTATATACAGCAGCAGCCCCAGTGGTAGTATACAGCAGCCCCAGTGGTAGTATACAGCAGCCCCAGTGGTAGTATACAGCAGCCCCAGAGGTATAAACAGCCCCAGTGGTAGTATACAGCAGCCCCAGTGGTAGTGTACAGCAGCCCCAGTGGTAATATACAGCAGCCCCAGAGGTATAAACAGCCCCAGTGGTAGTATACAGCAGCCCCAGAGGTATATACAGCAGCCCCAGTGGTAGTATACAGCAGCCCCAGTGGTAGTATACAGCAGCCCCAGAGGTATATACAGCCCCAGTGGTAGTATACAGCAGCCCCAGAGGTATAAACAGCCCCAGTGGTAGTATACAGCAGCCCCAGAGGTATATACAGCCCCAGTGGTAGTATACAGCCGCCCGCCCGCCACCCCCATCAGTATACAGGCCCCCCATCAGGATCCAGGGCCCCCCCTCCTGGCTCGCAAAACCTGCAAAGTAAAATCATTATACTTATCACTGTCCTGTCACCGCCGTCCCCGCCGCTGCCATCGCGCTCCCCGTCTTCTACCAGTGTCTTCCGGTTTCCTGTGGTCGGCGCAGGCAATGACGTCATTGCCTGCGACCACAGGAAGCCGGAAGAAGACGGATGAAGCCGGGGTTCGCGATGGCAGCGGCGGGGACGGCGGCGACAGGACAGTGATAAGTATAATGATTTTACTTTGCAGGTTTTGCGGAGCAAGGAGGGGGGCCCTGGATCCTGATGGGGGGGCCTGTATACTGATGGGGGTGGCGGGCGGGCGGCTGTATACTACCACTGGGTATATACTCGCGTATAAGCCGAGGGGGGACTTTTCAGCCCAATTTTTGGGCTGAAAAACACGGCTTAGGGTGCTTTCACACTACAATTTCTTCATTTCCGATGCTGTCTGATAAAAATCGGACAGCATCGGACCGATTTTCGGACCCCATGCATCCCTATGGGGATCGGACTGAATCGGATGTGCACTAAATGCCATCCGATTTGGTCCGATCTGACTCTGCCCGATTTTTCCCGATTTTTTTCTGGTGAAAAAAATCGTTGCCTGCAACGATTTTTGCACCGAAAATAAAATCTGACAGACTCGGATCGGACCAAATCGGATGGCATTTAGTGCACATCTGATCCGACCCGATCCCTATGACATGGGGCCCTATGGAGAAGGGTCCGAGGAAACATCTGATGTCTCCTCGGACCCTATTTTACTGTACTGAGCATGCTCAGTACAGTAAAAATGCTCAACTGGGAGCGCAGGGGTTACAAAAAAAAAAAAAAAAGTTTATTCTCACCTCCCCCCGAGCCCCCGCCGTCTTCCTGGAGGTTGCCGGTGGCTCATGCAGGTTCCCGGTGTCAGCAGAGGTCTTCCTCTGCTGTATAGGACCTGCGGTGATGTCACAGTCATGTGACCGCGGGTTACCATGGTGGAACCCGCGGTCACGTGACTGTGACATCACCGCAGGTCCTGTGTACAGCAGAAGAAGACCTCTGCAGCCACCGGGAACCTGCATGAGCCACCGGAAACCTCCAGGAAGACGGCGGGAGCTCGGGGGGGAGGTGAGAATAAACTTTTTTTTTTTTCAGACCGGCAACGATTTTATGCCGGAATCGGGTGCCTATTTGGCACCCGATTCCAAGCATCAGAAGGGAGCCGATGCTGTCTGATTTATATCAGACAGCATCGGCTCCCTAAAAATCCGTAGTGTGAAAGTACCCTTATACGCGAGTATATACGGTATTTCATAGTTTGAATATATTCTGATGGTGGGTTTACACACACCAATTTATCTGTTCAATATCTGAACCAATCTCTGGTTGCAGTGAAATCATGGATACATTGCTCCATGTTGTACACAGCCACAACATGGAGCAATGTATCCATGATTTCACTGCAACCAGAGATTGGTTCAGATATTGAACAGATAAATTGGTGTGTGTAAACCCACCATCAAGCACAGAATAAAAATGTAAATGAGATAAATGAAAAAGAACATTGATCAAAATAAGAGAACACTTTCAGATACCTGCCAGTTATTGGTGTTAATCTGGCACCTGGTGCTAATTTCCTTAGTTATTTGACAAACCTTATTTATCTGGCAGCCTAATTTACCAGTTTGCACTCACCTTACAAAAATGGTGTGCCGTTCCAAAGTGACTGAATCCCTCCGGAAGCAGGTTGTCCAGATGAAGGCCAAATAGTTCGCCCTATCAGCAATAGCAACAGAAGTTGGTCGTTGCAAGTCTGGGATTTCTAGAATATTGCATCTTTACAACATCACAAACTCTTTCAAGTCTCGCAAGAAGGCTAGTCATCCTCAAAACACAAATGCAAAAGAGGACAAGATAATGTGGAGAATCTCCATGGTCAATCGTTTCAAACACCGCAGCTGGAATAGCTTGCCAGTTTAGCACTGAACAGGGTAAGGCTCTGTTTCGTCATACAGTGTCCCAAAGTTTAAGAGCATTTGGGCTGAAAGTCCACTCTCAAGTAACCAAACCTCTCATAAGCAGAAAAATAAAAAGGCAAGACTCACCTTTGGTTAAGACCTTGTTGTGTGAACAGAAGAGAAATGGTCCACAGTTTATTTTAGTGATGAAAGCAAGTTTTATTTATTTGGGTCTGAGGGGAAACATTATGTTCGTTGACAAACTGGGGAAAGACTGAACCCAAAATGTGTAAAGGACTCAGTGAAAGGTGGTGGAGGAAGTGTCATGGTTTGGGGAAGGTTTTCTGCTGCAGAGGTTGGACCTCTCATACATGGCAGAGTGAATGCAAGTGTGTATCAAAACCTTCTTCAACAACACGTGGTTCCTTACTTGTGTTCAGGACTCAATCAGTTAGCAATTTTCAGGCAGGACAATGCCCCCTGTCACACAGCAAAATGTGTAAAGCAGTTCCTTGAAACCCAAAACATTGGGACAATGAAATGGCTGCCCAGAGTTCTGATCTAAACCCAATAGAAAACGTCTGAACAATCCTTGGTGATAAAGTTATGGCCAAGAAACCCACAACAGTCACAGAACTGGGGTAGAGACTGGAAAAATGGACCAAAATCCCACCAGAGCAGTGTGAGAGACTAGTGATGTCCTGTGGCCACAGATGTGCTGAAGTCATTCGAAGCAAAGTCCTGAACAAAGCAAAGGCCTGTGCACGTCCTACTCATCGGTGACTGTTGTAACCTTCACAATATTTAGTTTTAATCTTTCTCTGTGCTACAGTCATTGCTGTTCTCTAATTATGATCATCGTGTTTTGTGTAAAATAAAGGTTTTAAGTTCATAAACTCTGGTTATTTTGGAAACTACTGTTATAGTGAAAAGGTGTACCCCTTACACAAAAACCACCAAATGTTCATCAATGTAGATTACATTCTGTCTAAAAAAAATCAAAGTGATCATACATTGTTTTCTAATTTTGATCCCCAGTGTATGTTGTATGTGTCTCTTCTGTTGTCTATACCTAAGACTAAGGACAGGCCTGGCGCCAGCACCCAGCATACCTGGGCATGTGCCGGGGCCCTGAAGAAGTGAGAGGGCCCACACCCTGTGTGTGAGCGGAAGCAGTATGGAGACTCGCTCACACACAGTTGCCCTCTCTCACTCTCTTCTCTCCTACTCTGCACTGATCTATTGGTACACAACAGGAGAGAAAGTACCGGGAGCTGAAAGGAGGGTGAAGAAGGACCTTTCAGTTCCAGTCATGTGACTGGTCACATGACTGAAATCAAGGCCCTTGAAGATACTGCAACTCTTTAACTTCTGCAGCTCCCAGTGGCTCCTATTTCCTGCTCAACTTGTGGTAATGTATAGTGTGTTTGTGTATGTGTATACATGTATTGTACATGTAGCAGAGCTGGGTGTGTGTCTGTTTGTACATGTAGCAGAGCTGGATGTGTAGTGTGCATGTAGTGTCCATGTAGCAGAACTTTGTGTGTGTCTATATGTACATGTATTGTACATGTAGTAAAGCTGGGTGTGTAGTGTGCTTGTAGTGTCCATGTAGCAGATCTGTGTGTGTTATTATGTTGTTTGTACATTTAGCAGAGCTGGATGTGTAGAGTGTGTGTGTACAATGAGAGCGGGTGTGTGTCTGTATGTATTATTTTATGTAGCATCGGGTGTGTAGTGTACTGTGCATGTATCAGATCTGTGGTCTGTGGTATGTATTTGTATTTACATGTAGCAGAGCATCTATGTAGTTGCATTATGCAGTAGCAGAGCTGTGCATGTCTTATATAATTTGACATGAGCAGACATTGACTATGTAATGTCATTCGATGTGTGTGTGTTTATTTGTGTATGTATTGTACATTTAGCAGAGCTGGGTGTGAAGTGTGCTGTAGCAGAGCAGGGTGTGTATTTTTGCATGTATTATACATTTAGTAGGTCTGGGTGTGTAGTGTGCATGTATCAGATCTGTGGATCTGTGTATGTTTGTATGTGCATGTAGCAGAGCCATCTATGTATATGGGCATATAGCAGAGCTGTGCATGTCTTATATAATTTGCCGGATGACATTAACTACAGATTTCTTCTGTATTATCCCTAGTACATTAAAATTAGCACTAATGACGCTCCCTTTTACACCACAGGGAGCTTTAATAGGAAGAAATGTTTTCTTATTTTTAGCTGTCTA
This sequence comes from Allobates femoralis, assembly GCA_033576535.1. Taxonomy (NCBI): domain Eukaryota; kingdom Metazoa; phylum Chordata; class Amphibia; order Anura; family Aromobatidae; genus Allobates; species Allobates femoralis. The sequence goes on from JARQOC010000003.1 coordinate 760,297,213, forward strand.
AACCTGGGGTGCAGTTTATGGTGCAGATGTGCAGCAGTGCGGAGGGGCGGGGCGGTGTTTTAAAGGGATCCTGTCACCTCCAAAACGCCACCTAAGCTTCAAAATCATGTCCCTACAGCATTATCACTAATCTCACCCTCCTTTTGGCTCAGAAAAGCATCCTGTGACAGTGGAGAAAAACGTTTTATAACTTACTCATTAGCGATGTTAATTAGCAGGGGCTATATTCTTTAGTCCATAGGGCGGGCCATCTTCATCATAAGATCACGCCCTAATAGGCATGATCTTCTATTCATATTGTATTCAGCGCCTCCCTGCTCTCCCCGGCGCTGCCTGGGCTGTAATGGGGCTGTAATGACGCGAATCGCGTCATTTCCGGCATCGGGTGACGTCAGTACACCCACGCCGCTCTGTAGACTTCAAGCACCACATTGCGCATGCGGTGGCGTTTTGGAGGTGACAGGATCCCTTTAAAGGAGCCCACTGAGACTCTTTTCCTCGGGGCCCACAAAAATCTGGAGCTGGCTCTGACTAAGGACTCTGTCCACAACGTGTCAGCCATGGAGGGGTCATGTACACCTCAAAGCATGAATTTTGAATAAAGAATGTTCCACTATTAGGTCTAGTGCTACTCTGCATCTTTTGCAGTGTTTTGTTTTAACTTTTGTCACAGAACTGCATGCTTAATCCTTCCCCAGCAAAGTCTATGGAGAATTCTGAAGTGTTGTGCCCACAATGCTTTTTTTTACCTTGCAGATTAGGTGTATTTTGTGGTCAAGAAAAAGAATGATCATGTGAATTGTTGGGGCATTTTTGCTGCATTTTTTAGCTCTGTCAGCCATTGAGTATACTAACAAAACCGCCACAAAGCCATCCCTATAGAGCGAGACAGAGATCATCCCCGAGTAGGGACCAGAAGCAAGAATATTAGAAGGGCACCAAATAAAGTATCTGGAAAAGACTCTATTGAATTCACATATCTCTTATCTATCCACCCATCTCTCTCTTTATTTATATTTATAGAACACTTATAAGCCTTGACTTATAATATAATATACAGAGTCACTTCCACTAACTTCAGAAATGCAGTTTTAACCATTGGTGTCCTCCTAATTTGGCTGCAGGGTTAGGGAAGGTTACAATGATGAGGAGGTCAGTTAAGGCAAGGGGAACTTACTAGGGAATAGCAAACATCACTGAAAATGCCTTGTTTAATTCATGAGGTTTTTTTCTACTCCACTTGTCATCTTGTCATTCCCTCACTGAGTATTTCATGAATAATATAGATCATAGAAAAGTGACAAACCACTTTTATGTAATAAATGTGATGACCACATTAGACCTTTACTTGGTAAAGTCGATAAAACATCTGAACTACTGATGACCTCGGTGTACTCAGCATTATGTACTATTAAAGTGGTTTTCCTAAGTCTATAAAAATAAGACAAAAATAACAGTGTAATTACCAGTATTATTGATAAAAACATGGCCAAAATATTTAATCTTTGAAATGATGTTCCTGCTTCCCTGCACATTATAATTTATTACCGGTGCACCGTTTCAGAAGTGTCAGATGCATGAGATGACCATGGATGCACTGTTCTATCACTATAGGGGTTGTCTCATAAAGAACATTTGTCACCCATCCACAGGATATGGGAACCCTGGAGGGTTGAGGTCCCCTTGGAATAGATCAACTGTATGTGCATCTACCTCTGCTATAAAGAGTGAATGTATCCGGTGTTACACATGCTCAAAACTAGAGATGAGCTAATTGATTTGAAAACAATTGATATCAATACAAACTTACCCCAAAATAGTTTATTGGAAGTTTGTTGTGAGTGGCAGATCATACCTGTATACACAGAGTTCAAAAAAGCCCCCCCAAAAATATAATTGTTAATTCTCAGCCTTACCCTTACCTCTGCTGTAGATGTGGTACCCCTGCGTTGGTCGCCACAAGGGGTACTGCACCCACTCCACTGGGTGTGGTATTCCTGTTCCTAGGAAACGGGATGGTAAGTTCAGTCACCCACAAAAGCACCCAACACATCCAGGTCCCAGTGTCATGCACTTAGATGGCGCTGACATTCTTGCATGCTGCTGTGTATGTTGTTTGTCTTTAGGAGCTGCATGGTTGATAGTTGTGAAGGTCCTTGCCTCCTGTGGTGTGCTCCAGAGCTGCAGTCACTATTATGTTCAATTGCTGGTTCAGGAGTTAATGTGTGAGTCACCTGGAATCCCCTCCCCCTCGGCTTTAAATAGCCCTTCCTCTCCTCTGTCAGGTGCTGCTGATAGCTATGTGCTCTGGGTTTCTTGGTGCTGTGCTGATGCTTAGCTGCTGGGCTAAAGTCTTTCCTTGGGAGAAGCTGTGATTCCTGACCCGTGGGTGGAGGTAGGGGCCCTCAGCCTAGAGCTAATACAGGAGGTTTAGGGTACAGGGTGGCGGTTCGGAACTCCTCACCATCAGAGGTACCTTCGAGATCAGGGCGAGCCAGGGACCCCAGCATCAGGGTCAGATTAGGCTCCCCTGACCCCCTTTTACCCAATTCACCTACCTGTTACTTGATTCCCTTACCTCCCAAGTGTAACACCCAGGGACGGTGGGCAGACCCAATACAGGGAGGGCTCAGTCAGTCAGGGATATGGAGGGAAGAAAGGTGGAGAGTGGGGAGTTTGTACATGTCAGTCGAGAGGAAGTGGTGAGAGGAGGACCCCGAGGACCATGGAAGCACTGTTCTATCATTATAGGGGTTGTCTCATAAAGAACATTTGTCACCCATTCACAGGATATGGGATCCTGGAGGGTTGAGGTCCCCTTGTGAATAGATCAACTGTATGTGCATCTACCTCTGCTTTAAAGACTAATGATCCGGTGTCACACATGCTCAAAACTAGAGATGAGCTAATTGATTTGAAAACAATTGATATCAATACAAACTTACTCCATAATAATTTAGGGAAAATTTTCCTGTGGTCATACCTGTACACAGAGTTCAAAAAAGCCCCCCCAAAAATATAATTGTTATTCTCAGCCTTACCCTTACCTCTGCTGTAGATGTGGTGCCCCTGCGGTCTGGTCGCCACTACTCCCACTTACTGTGTGGTATTCCTGTTCCAGGAAACGTGATGGTAAGCACCCAACACACCCGGTCCCAGGAATGGTGAGCAGACCCGATACAGGGAGGGCTCAGTCAGTCAGAATGATGTAACATATGCTGTTGAGAAAGGTTCTTACCGAAACGTGTCCAGCAGTGTGGGTCAGCGTTCCCTCAGCTATGTGATTTTATTCTTCTTCTTGCACTATTAAAAAAGAAAAATGAAGATATCGTCTGGTGCAAATTCCTCATCATTCTTATTACTGGATTGCAGCTTCCCTAAATTCCTGCACCAATGGCTTCTGGCTATCCCAGTGGTGCGCACTATTCCCTTTCCTAAATTCCAAAATTGACACTCAGTTAGTCAGGGTACGGAGGGAAGAAAGGTGAAGGGTGGGGGTTAGTGCATGTCAGTCGAGAGTAAGTGGTGAGTGGAGGACCCCGAGGACTTGAGCGGAATGAGGCTCGTCCTGGGTCCGGAACACCGAACAGACTGCAAGTGAGAAGAGAGCCCTAGGGGTGTGGGCAGAGGCAGAGAACCACCCATGTGCCCTGAATCCGAGTTTGACAGGAGTCGTACGGAAGAGCTGGTTGGGAACCAGGATACCAGCCCTGAAGGTGGCGAGGAGAATCCATACTTCAATCATGAACCAGAGGTCACTAGATCTAGAGGAGTGCATCCACACCAGAGAATGTAGCCATACTAGGGTCAGGGGACTTGGTACCGGTCGCCCAGCAGGACCCGTGGCTGCTGGATTGGGACGCTGTGTACAGAGGCACAAGCAGAAGAGAGACGGACAGTTAGCACTGGAGAGAGGAGAGAGCAACCCGTAAGGAAAGGGGGTGTATTGGACAAACCTTCCCGTTCTTGAGGACTTTCTGGACTGAGACTTGGCAAGGACAGCACCCGTTGGCATCGCTACAAAGAACGCTATGTAAACCGGTTATAGAACTCAGAACTGTGTGTGAAACTGTTCACCCAACTACATCTGACCACGGCTGCTTCTGACCTGCAGTTGCAGCACCTCACCACATGCTGCGCCACTTCACCACTCCATCATCTCATCCTCCGGCTGCATCATCTAATTCTCCAGCGGCATCAGCTCATCCTCCAGCTGCAGCATCCCATCATCTCATCCCCGGCCGAATCAGCTCGTCCCCGGGTGCATCATCCAGTTCCTGGCTGCTTCATTTGGTCCCCAGCTACATCTCCCCCTGGACTGCATCTCATCCCTGGACCACCGCTGCATCTTCTCATCCCTGGCTCCATCACCTCGTCCCGGCTCCACCAACTTGTCCCAGGCTGCTCAATCTCTTCCCGGCTACATCTCCCCCTGGACTGCTGCTCATCCCATGGTAGCATCCCATCCCGGACTGCTCTTGACTGCTGACCACTCGTCCATCACTACAACTCTCCTTCCTGCTGCACTTTACCCCTGCTGCGTCTGACCCCGCTACCCCTCATCCCCAGCTCACCATCTACAATGTTTTCACTCCTTTGCACTCTCACTCCCATCCTTCTCCACTTCCTGCTTCCCCCACTCACCCCCCACCCAGCAACAAAGAACTTCTCTCACCCTTCATCCTACCTAACCATCTCACCCACTTCTCTGAGCTATTCCATCACTTTCAATCCTCCATCTCCAAACAGACATGCCCACCGTGTAAACTCTCCTGCTCCCACCTGCTAAACCTCTCTCCTGCTCCTCCTGCTCGCTGGCGACATCCCCTAATCCCTGCCCCCCCCACCACATCCCCACAGTCACCTAACAAGCCACCCCCACGACCCATCACCAACTCTCGTAACCTCACCAACCTTCGACCCATCCCCCCAGCCCCTGCTCCCCTAATCACCCTGCCAGGCGCACTCTGGAACGCTCGCTCAGTCTGTAATAATCTCCCATACATCCACAATCTCTTTATCTCTAATAAACTCTCATTCCTTGGCATCACTTAGACCTGGCTCACCCCCTCCAACACGGCCTCCCCCTTCAGTTTTTTCCCATACCACCCCTCCGACAAACACGGCGGAGGTGTCGGCATACTTCTGTCCAACACTTGCTCCTTCGCCCCCATTCCACTGCCTCCCTTTTGCTACTCTCCCCTCTTTTGAGGCCCTCTCTGTCAGCATCTTCTCCCCCTGTAACCTTCAGCTGGCCATCATCTACCGCCCCCCTGGATCCATCCCCACCTTCCTCGACCACTTCACCACCTGGCTACTTCATTTCCTCTTTGCTGACATCCCCACCATCATTATGGGCGACTTCAATATCCCCATTGACACCGCCCACCGCTTCTCTCCTGACCTCTTCCTTTGGGCTCTCCCAATGGTCCTCCTCTGCCCACAAAGCTGGACCTCATCTTTACCCATCTTTGCTCCCTCACTGACCTCACAAACTCAACCCTCCCCCTGTCCGACCACAATCTGCTGACCTTCTCCTCCCTCACCTCCCCTACTACGCCACCTCCTCTCCGCAAACTCGATCACCCCTGCCGAAACCTAAAACACATCGATCTACACTCACTCTTAGAATCCCTCCTCCCTCTCAATGACATAACATCCATACGTGACAAAGACATTGCCACCACCCTCTACAATACCACATTAACCCAGGTCCTCGACCTAGGTGCCCCCCTCACACACCATGCTGCACGCACTAACAGGCAACCCTGGCACACCACCCTCACTAAAGACCTGAGACGGGCATCCAGGGTTGCCAAGAGGACTTGGAAAAAAATCACACTCCACTGACCACTTTGCGCTGTTCAAACATCCTCACACTTCAAGGCTGCTCTTGCTGCCACCAAACAAACCTCTTCTCATCCCTAATACCGTCACCACTCCACACCTCCCTCACCCTACCCACTATCTGTCAGGATCCCCAGACTCAGTTCTGGGGCCACTACTCTCTTAATCTACACTCTGGGCAGGAACTCTTGAGTCCCACGGCCTCCAGTACCACCTGTACGCCGACGACACCCAAATCTACCTGTCTGGACCTGACATCGCCTCCCTACTATCCAAAATTCCACAATGCCTGTCCACCATCTTCTTCTCCACTCGCTTCCTTAAGCTGAACATGGACAAAACCGAGTTCATCGTCTCCCCCCCAAGCCACTCCCCCTCACTACCTGACCTATCCATCGTCGTCAATGACTGCTCTCACTCCCCAGTTCCCCACGCCAAGTGCCTGGGTTATCCTCGACTCTTCCCTCTCTTTCAAGCCCCACATCCAGCCCTCGCCACCTCCTGCCGATCTCCAGCTCAAAAACATCTCCCAGATCTGTACTTTTCTTAACCACGACACTGCTAAAACCCTTATTCATGCTCTCATCATCTCACGCCTTGACTAATGCAACCTCCTGCTCTCCAGCCTTCCTATTACCTCCCTTGCACCTCTCCAATCTATCCCAAATTCCGCTTCCCGTTTAATCCATCTGTCCTCCTGCTACTCCCCTGTCAAGCCCTTCATTGGCTCCCTGCTACCCAGAGATCCCGGTTTAAAACATTAACCATGACAAACAAGGCCATCCACAACCTGTTCCCTTCATACATTTCCAACATGGTCTCCCGATACCTACCCTCGCACAACCAGAGATCCTCTCAAAAACTCCTCCTCTACTCCGCCCCTCATCTTTTCTTCGCACAACCGCATTCAGGATTTCTCCTGGGCATCCCCCACACTCTGCAACTTTCTGCCCCAACACATCAGACATTCTCCTACCCTGGGAACATTCAAAAGAAGCCTAAAGACCCACCTCTTCCACCAAACCTACAACCTCCTATGAGACCCGGTCCACCCACCGCGTCACGACCGGCACCTCCCCCCTACTGCGCATCGCGATGTCCTCGATACACCCAAATGGGTGTACTGATGTCATGATAGCCGGATATGATGCGATTAGCGTCATACCAGCTAAACCGCCCATGGATCAGGGTGAGGAAGATCACTAAGGCTTATCACGCCCATCTGGGCGTGAATAATTGCAGTAAAGGCGGCGGAGAGAAGCCACAGGGAACGCCCTGTGTGACTTCTCAAGAGCTCAGAAGCCACAGTTCAGGAAGTAATAAAAGCTCTTTTATAAACTTTGTAAATACACAAAGGGATAGCTAGAATAGCATACTGATGGTGCAGGGACATTAATAGGCTGGGGGGTGATTTTTAGGGGTCAGGTTCCCTTTAAAGTAGAAGATGGCAAGTACTTTCTTGCTCATTACTGTACGCTGTTGTGCATTTATGTTCTCTACTGGAGATTTACAGTGCACTAAGATAGCTTGTCCCACCTGATCTGCAGGGATTGGGAGACTCAAAGACAAATGACTAGAAGATCATACCACACACTGGCTGCGAAAGGGTTAAGCTACAAGTTTGGCTCATACAAAGAAAATCTCTAACAAAAGATAACAAATGATGCTATCAGAATCCACTGTCATGTTCTGAATTTTGCAGAAAGGCCATATCCTTTACTTGTTGCCACAGGTCACAAGCCTGGGGAAAAATGTGGGCTCAACGTGTGAACTTGCATCAAAGGCAGGGACATGGCCGATGGTGTTAATGTAAGTCATTGGTTGTGAAGGGGTTAAAATTGCTGGGCTACATTAATCCTACCATGGCTCTTTCCCCTCTCTAGACTTTGTACATAGAGAGCCTGGCGTGGGCAGATTTCTGAGCCTAACCACTGAATGTGTCACAACTCCTGGACCCAGTAAACTAAATGATAAATCATTGGATTCAGAGCATCTTTGCCTACATCTTACTGGTCTCAAATAAGGTAGAAAAAACCTGGTGACAGATTCCGTTTAATGCCATTACTATATGTAGGCACTACAACTAGGGCTGTAGAGTTGGAATCAGATTCAGGTAAATTGAGGATACAACCCGGTGTAGGATAGTTAATAATTTTTCCAAATTTCTATGAAAAAATATTCAGCACATAGTATGTTGAACTAACTGTACCCAATTGGTCCATTTTATAATGACTCCAGCTCCATTCGGACTCCACTGAAATGAACACCGACGCCAACTCCACAGTCCTGGCTACAAAAATCATGATGCAATATTGTAGTGACTTCAGATACAGTCTTATATTCTACTAGCTGTGAGCCCGATGCAAATGCATCGGGATTCTAGAACGTGCATTAATTTGATTATAGTAGTTATAGCTGGTGTGAGTACTTTTTGGGGGGGTTTGAGTATTTTTTTGGGGGGGTGTGAGGACTTTTTGGGGGGTGTGAGTACTTTTTTGGGGGTGTGTGAGTACTTTTTGGGGGGGGGTGAATACTTTTTGGGGGTGTGTGAATACTTTTTGGGGGGTTCAATACTTTTTTGGGGGGTTTGAATACTTTTTGGGGGTGTGTGAATACTTTTTGGGGGTGTGTGAATATTTTTTTGGGGGGGTTGAATACTTTTTGGGGGTGTGTGAATACTTTTTGGGGTGTGTGAATACTTTTTGGGGGGTTGAATACTTTTTTGGGGGGTTTGCATACTTTTTGGTGGGGGTTGAATACTTTTTGGGGGTGTGTGAATACTTTTTGGGGGGTGTGAATACTTTTTGGGGGGGTTGAATACTTTTTGGGGGGGTGTGAATAGTTTTTTGGGGGGGTTGAATACTTTTTGGGGGGTGTGAATACTTTTTGGGGGGGGGTGTGAATACTTTTTGGGGGGGTTGAATACTTTTTGGGGGGGTGTGAATACTTTTTGGGGGGGTTGAATACTTTTTGGGTGTGTGTGAATACTTTTTGGGGGTGTGTGAATACATTTTGGGGGTGTGTGAATACTTTTTGGGGGGTTGAATACTTTTTGGGGGGTGTGAATACTTTTTGGGGGGGTGTGAATATTTTTTGGGGGGGGTTGAAAACTTTTTGGGGGGTGTGAATACTTTTTGGGGGGGTGTGAAAACTTTTATGGGGGGGTTGAATACTTTTTTGGGGGGTTTGCATACTTTTTGGTGGGGGTTGAATACTTTTTAGGGGTGTGTGAATACTTTTTGGGGGGTGTGAATACTTTTTTGGGGGGGTTGAATACTTTTTGGGGGTGTGTGAATACTTTTTGGGGGGGTTGAATACTTTTTGGGGGGGTTGAATACTTTTTGGGGGGTGTGAATACTTTTTGGGGGGTTGAATACTTTTTGGTGGGGGTTGAATACTTTTTTGGGGGTTGAATACTTTTTGGGGGGGTGTGAATACTTTTTGGGGGGGTTGAATACTTTTTGGGGGGTGTGAATACTTTTTGGGGGGGGTTGAATACTTTTTGAGGGGGTGTGAACACTTTTTGGGGGTGTGTCAATACTTTTTGGGGGGTTGAATACTTTTTGGGGGGGTGTGAATACTTTTTGGGGGGTGTGAATACTTTTTGGGGGGGTTGAATACTTTTTGGGGGGTGTGAATACTTTTTGGGGGTGGTTGAATACTTTTTGGGGGGTTGAATACTTTTTTGGGGGGGGTGAATACTTTTTGGGGGGTTGAATACTTTTTGGGGGGGTTGAATACTTTTTGGGGGTGTGTGAATACTTTTTGGGGGGGGTTGAATACTTTTTGGGGGGGTTGAATACTTTTTGGGGGTGTGTGAATACTTTTTTGGGGGGGTTGAATACTTTTTGGGGGTGTGTGAATACTTTTTGGGGGGGTGTGAATACTTATTGGGGGGGTTGAATACTTTTTGGGGGGGTTGAATACTTTTTGGGGGGGGGTTGAATACTTATTGGGGGGGGTTGAATACTTTTTGGGGTGTGTGAATACTTTTTGGGGGGGTTGAATACTTTTTGGGGGGTGTGTGAATACTTTTTGTGGGGTGTGAATACTTTTTGGGGGGGGTGTGAATACTTATTGGGGGGGGGGGTTGAATACTTTTTGGGGGGTGTTGAATACTTATTGGGGGGGGTTGAATACTTTTTGGGGGGTGTGAATACTTTTTGGGGGGGTTGAATACTTTTTGGGGGGGGTGTGAATACTTTTTGGGGGTGTGTGAATACTTATTGGGGGGGTGAGCGGGAAATCGCTAACTTTGTGGCTGAAAATCGAACCAGAGGCTCGGCCACAAAGTTAGCGATTTACCGCTCAGGCAGCGACTCGCTACCTGAGCGGTAAATCGCTAACTTTGTGGCCGAGCCTCTGGTTCGATTTTCGGCCAGCGACTCGCAATGGCCGCTTCGCGGCCATTGCTCGCACTCAGCCAGCGACTCGCAATGGCCTCGCGGCCATTGCTCGCGCAGGCTAACGACTCGCATTGGCCGCTACGCGGCCAATGCTTCGCTTGTGGTGACGTCACAGAGTGACAAAGCCACGGCGATTATATTCATAATACAGGGTGCCATTGGATGGTGAAGTCTGAGATGGTTTCCATTAAGAGGAAAGTTGTTTTTTGGCATAGTTTAACCCCTTCACGACCTTGTGATTTTTCCATTTTTACGTTTTTATTTTCTCCTCCCCTTCTTCCTAGAGCCATAATATTTTTATATTTTTCCATCAATATACCTGTATGAGGGCTTTGTTTTTTGCCGGACAAATTTTGCTTTTGAGTGACACCATTCATTTTACCATAAATTGTACTGGAAAATGGGAAAAAAAATTCCAAATGTTGTGAAACTGCAAAAAAAAGTGCAATTCCACAATTGTTTTTTTTTTTTTTTGCTTTTGTATTTATCAAGTTCAGTTTATGGTAGAACTGACTTGGCAGTATGACTCTCCAAATCAGTATGCTTACATAGATACCAAACATGTATAGATTTGTTGCTATTTAGGTGGTGAAAAAAATTTCTACTGTTGGTGCCATTATACAAGACCTGTAATGTTTTTATTTTTCGTGATCTGGGGCTAAGTGATGGCTTATGTTATGCATCCTGAGTAGTGATGAGCGAATACCATAACATTCATAATCGCTATACTTTTAATGAGTACTTTGTAATACTTGTGTATGTGTCCCGAATAGCGAGTACAATGCAAGTCAATGGGAAACGTGAGTAATTTTCTGCTAGACTCTGCAAAAAGGTCTGGGAGCGCTGTAAAAAGGCAGAGATGGCTGAAACAGCGCTAAAACTGCTGGGAACAGTAGACAAACATGATGTACACTGTCTGCGTACTGTTCTGCCATATAGCTGCGACAAAACCTAGTGAAGATAAATAGAAGAACAGGTAGATTGGATTTATCAGACTCCTGCTGCTGCTCCCGGGGCCGCTCAGTCTCCCACTCTCCTGCAGAATCACTTCCAGGTCAGCTCAGTCTCCCACTGAATCTCTTCCGGGGCCACTTATTAAGCTACTTGCATTTTCACTGCACTGACAAACAGCCAGTCACAGATGCTCACACTCTGTGAGCACCTCTGTGATTGGCTGTTGCAGTCCGAGTGTATGTCCACAACCTGGACAATGGTTGTGCTTGGTTTCCATACACATTAGTGTATACCAACCAACCTGCCATCAAAGGGTGTTAAATAAATAATAATAAAAAAAACACGTGGGGCTTCGCAGTATTTTTAAGTCTAGCCCAGTGAAAGCCGACAGCTGCGAGCTGCCACCCTCAGCTGCATAATTTTACCTTCGTTGCCAAAAAAAAAATGAGCGCTCCATCCTATTTTTAATTGCCAGCCGAGGTAAAACTAGGCAGCTGAGGGCTGGTATTCTCAGCAGGGTGAGGGCCCATTGTAGGGCCACCCATGCTAAAAAATAGCAGCCCGCAGCTACCCCTGAAAAGGGCGCTTTTATTGTAGCGCCATTTTCAGGTGTTTTACCAGGCTCTTTCAGCGGCCCTGGTCGCAGTGGCATGCTGGGAAATAAGGGGTTAACACCAGCTTTGTATTGCCATCTGGTATTAAGCCCAGAGATTCTTAATGTCAGGCCAAGATAGACCGGTCCATTAAGAGTCTCAAATAAATAGTAAAAAAGACACAACACAGAAAAAATTATTTTATTTAAAAAAACACAGACACTTAGTGACTTCATTTTTATTATCCCCTCCCACCCTTGTACCGCTCCACGATCCTCTTCCTCTCTTCCTGGATAGACTCAGCTCTGCTTCATCAGAGACCATGGGGAGGAGTAACACATCCAATCCCGTGGTCTCTTAATACTGAATGACAGCGCTGAGACCTGCGGTATAGTAAAGGTGAGGTCACCGTTGCCAAAGCAACAGCAGTTTCTATAGCAACGGTGACCTCAGCAATTAGCATATAAAAGTGCTGAGACCTGCACTATAGAAAAGCGGTAAAGCGCAGGTCTCAGCACTCTCCATAGCAACAGCGGTCACTATGGAAATGGTGACCATATGACAGCACTGAGACCTGCACTCTATTGCTTTACTATTGTACAGGTCTCAACGCTTTCATATTGTAAGCGATGAGGTCACTGTTTCCATAGCAACAGCAGTTATCATGGCAACGGTGACCTTAGCGCTCAGTATATGACAGCATTGAGACCTGCGCTGTCATATACTAAGCACTGAGGTCACTGTTGCCATGGTAACCAGTGTTGCTATGGCAACAGTGACCTTCCAGCTTACAATATATAAGCACTGAGGTCTGCGGTATAGTAAAGTGATAAAACGCAGGTCTCAGTGCTGTGATATGTCACTGTTGCCATAGTAACCGCTGTTGCTATTGACAATGCTGAGACTTGCGCTATAGTAAAGTGCTAAAGCACTGGTCTCAGTGCTGTCATATAGTAAGCAGTGGGGCCACTGTTGCCATAGCAACAGCGGTTATATGGCAACGGTGACCTCCCAGCTTACTATATGGCTACATTCACAGGCAGCATTTTGGCTGCGTTTTGTGAGAATCCATTTTTGGTGCAGTTTCTGCACCAAAAACGGATCCTTACAAAACGCAGCCAAAATGCTGTGTGTGAATGTATAGTATAGTAAGCCGTGAGTTCAGAGTTGCCATAATAACAACTGGAGGAATGTGCGTACAGACACAATTGATAGTATGTATGGACATATATATATATAGGGGACATATCACATGAATATCAACTACTTAGCTAAATAGTTACAGCATATATTAACTCATACCAAGACTGAACAGATGATACAGTACCTGTAATTTAGTAATTTGTTCCTAATGTTTCTCTGTGTTGTGTCTTTTTTACTATTTATTTGAGATTCTTAATGGCCCGGTCTATCCTGGCCTGACATTAAGAATATTAGAGCTTAATACCAGCTGGCAATACAAAACTGGTGTTAACCCCTTATTACCCAGTGTGCCACTGCCACCAGGGCCGCTGGAAGAGCCTGGTAAAGCACCTGGAAATGGTGCTATGATGAATAAACCATTTTCAGGGGCAGCTTCAGCTGCCATTCTTTAGCATGGGGGGAGCCCTAAACAATGGGCCCTCACTCCCCCCCGCTGGGAATACCAACCCTCAGCTGCCTAGTATTACCTTGGCTGGCAATCAAAAATATGGCGGAGCACACACATTTTTTTGGCAATTAAAAATAGGATGGAGTCACACAATTTTTTTTGGCATTCAAGGTAAAATTATGCAGCTGAGGGTGGCAGCTCGCAGCTGTCTGCTTTCACTGGGCTAGACTTAAAAATACTGTGAAGCAGTTGTTTTTAATTATTTATTGATTTAACACCCTATGATGGCAGGTTGGTTGCCATACACTAATGTGTATGGAAACCAAGCACAATCACTGTCCAGATTGTGGACATACACTCTGGCTGCAACAGCCAATTACAGAGGCTCTCACAGAGTGTAAGCACCTGTGATTGGCTGTTTGTCTGACAGTGCAGTGAATATGCCAGTAGCTTAATAGGTGGCCCTGGGAGTGATTCAGCCGGAATCTCAGTGGGCCGGGAGCAGCAGCAGGAGACTGGTAATCCCAATCTACCTGTTCTATCTATCTTCATTAGGTTCTGTCACAGCTGTATGGCAGAACAGTATACAGACAGTGTACATCATGTCTGTATACTGTTCCCATGTAGTTTGAACATGTACTCAGCCATCTCTGCCTTTTTACAGCCCCCCCAGACCTCATTGCTATTCGGCTTGCGAGTCTTTTTTTTTTTTGGTTATACTGCGCCTGCCAATCACAGTAATAGCATTATCAAAGATCGATATGGCATTACTATCCCTGGCAAGCAATCCCAACATGTTAATTGACTGAAAATTGACTGTTTTTCAGCTCACTAAAACATCACAAGTAAAATCCAAAAAACTTGCCGAGTAACGAGTATCGCAAATACCGTACTATCCATGCGAATAGTGAACAGTAACGAGTATACTCGCTCATCACGAGTCCTGAGCTGAAAATTTTGCTAACACCATTTTTGGGTAGATATAATATTTTGATCACTTCTTATTGTATTTTATTGCAATGTTGCAGTGGCAAAAAAAATTTAATTCTGGCATTTAAATTTTTTTTTGTTACGCTGTTTACCAATTGGATCAATTTATTTAATATTTTGATAGATCATCAATTTCTGAATGCTGGCGCACAGCCAGTGACCACAAAAAGATCGTCATCGCAGACATAGGGGTCATCAGCTGACTCCTGGCTGTCATAACAGCCTGTTAGCGCTTGATGATGACATCACAGGAGCACCGATGGGAGTGGGGAATGATGTGCTCACTGCTGGCACATGTTAAATCTCTTTGTCAGAGATTGACAGCAGCATTTAACTGGTTTAAGAGCAATAGATGGATCTCCAATTCACCCGGGACTGTTAAGGTACCGTCACACGCAGCAATTTTGCCATCAATTTCACTTGCAATTTGTTGGTTGCAGTGAAATCATGGACACATTGTTCTATTTTGTTGCCGTGTACAAATGGAACAATGTGTCCATGATTTCACAGCAACCAGCAAATTGCCAGTGAAATTGCTAGCAAAATTGCCGCGTGTGATGGTACCTTTAGGGTGCCGTCACACCTGGCGACGGCACCGCCGATGTTTTAGGTGATGTAGGGGCGCCTATTGGCGCCGATATCGCCCCTGCGTCGCCTAATGTAAAGGGGCGATGTCAGTGATGTGAAACCAGGCGGCCGATCTGGGGCGATGTGTCCATATCGCCCCATGTAAACGGCCGCCGGCGACCTGACAGGCGATAGGAGCCATAGGCTCCCATTGTACTGCATTGCTGCTGGGGTTTTGAGACACCGCAGCAGCGATGCCGCCTGTCAGCTCGCCGGGGCATCGCTAGAGGTGTCTCCCTGTGTAAATGGGGGGCGGCGACGCTGGCGGGGCGCCAAAAACAAGTGCGCTCCCACCAGTTGCCACTGACATCTCCGCCAGGTGTGACATGGTAAGAGAAGTTGCCGACTCGCCTGCATCAAAGCAAGGGACATGACCTAGGACGTACCAGTTCATCATAAGTCGTGAAGGTCTTACATTTTGTTCTTTAAGTTACTAGAAACATAGCTAGGTCAGAGGGAAGAATGTGTCAGCCCCATAACCATATCTATCTACTATGGTAGAGTTGCAGTGAGCATAAAGTTCCTGTTTTTCTCCAGTACCCTGATAAAGGAGGACATTAGCTTTGAAACTCGTAGGTTCACTTTGCAATTTGCTTTTGCCCACACTCAAGACACTCCACTACAATCATCTGACTTATTTAATCTATTCCACTGCATTATACAGTAGATACCAGTATTTATACTCTTACCTTGGATCTTCACTGAGTATTTCTTTTATCAACAACAGAAGAATCTGCTCATTCCGGTGGTTTGACACATAGCCTCCTCATGAAATAGTTAATCTCATCTGCACAGGTGAGCTTATTGTCAGCCGTGACTTTTGTTTATATGATCTTTTTCTTCCACATAGGCTATACTCACATTGCATTTGTGTTCACAGTACTATATAATGTATGTATAGAAACTTGAGTGACTTGAGCAACGCTGCAAATGTCTGGTGCTGTCAAGGGGTCGAATGGAGAGCTGTGACTAGTGCCCAGGACTCTTTGCTTTGATATAATGTATGTATATTTGTTTTATTTCTATTTTAATATCTCCACGTACAAAGGCAGTGAGTGGGTTCATTTATGTAGCTTTTGGTAAGAATGAGCGAGTACTGAAATATTCGGACTCTCTAGACTCGTAACGAGTAGGTCCCGATACTCGGTACTCGTTACGAGTATAGCTAGTTCTATTTAAGTCAATGGTGAAGTGAGTATTGCGATTAATTCCTCTGTTGCTGGACCCTATAAAGAGGTCTGGCAGCAGAGGAAAAACCTGCAATTCCCTTATTTATTGTTTAGAAGTCGGCGGTAAAAAGCCGTAAGCTGTAAATTCAAACCGGATTCTCCCGGATTGCCCCGGTCCGGTGCAATCCGGTATCTTAGAGTCCCATGTTACAGGGCGCCGGATTGCTCCAGACCGGGGCAATCCGGAAGAATCCTGTTTAGGGTATGATTAAAAAAATCGGTCAAAACCGGATTCAGCCGGTCCGGGACAATCCGGCACCATAGACACCCATGTTACATTTCCTCGGATTGAACCGGACCGGTTTTGTCCAATTTTTATAACTGGATCAAACCGGAATTCTCCCGATTTGTCCGGGACAATCTGGCGCACCGTAACATGGGACTCTATAGTACCGGATTACCCCGGACCGGGTCAATCCGGGAGAATCCGGGTTGATTTTACAGCTTATGGCTTTTTACCGCTGGCTTCTAAACAATGAATTAGGGAATTGCAGGTTTTTCCTCTGCTGCCCAGACCTCTTTATAGGGTCCAGCACCAGAGGAATTGCATTTCCCTTGATTTATATTGGACTCGTTACTGTGCGAATAATTGCTAGGAAACTCGCAGAGTAACGAGTAGCCTGAGTACCCTACTATTCGGCGAGTAACGAATAGTAACGAGTAGACTCGCTCATCCCTACTTTTGGTACTTATATAGGAGAGTGAAAGCGCATATGCATAGTACATTTATAATTATAGATATAAGTTCTGTGAAAAATGGGTAGAACTTGTACTCAGAAAAGGGATGTCCAAATGAGGCAAGAAAGTTACCGTATATATAAGCCGAGTTTTTCAGCACAAGTTTTGTGCTGAAAAATGCCCCCTCGGCTTATACTCGAGTCAGTGTTGAGGGCCAGTGAGGAGGGGGCAGTGACCAGGAGCTGGGGGAGGCTACAGAGAGAGCGGGTATTCACGTGACCCCACTCATTAATCTAATGCAATATGCACTGCATCCCCCGGTCCATCAGTGGCGGGGGGAGCGGTGCATATTACATTAGACTGTGCCCCCCCGTTATAGTATATGTGTCTGATGCTGCTGCATATAAAATATTATAACTCATCTCACCCTCCAATAATTGTGTGCAGGCTCCGTGGCATCCGTGATGTTCTCCCTCAGCTGTTTGTAATCATGTGACCGGCGCATCAGTGACATCATCGCTGCTGCGACGGTCACATGATTAGAAGCAGGAAGAGTGGAAGGAGAACATCACGGATGCCATGGAGCCTGCACACAACCGTCGGAGGGTGAGATGAGTTATAATATTTTATAATATATACAAATTATAATATATATACAGGGGCGGACTGGCCCAGGTGGCAGGGGGGCAAGTGCCCCCAGGCTGGTGGTATAGCCCTCACCTAGGGCCGCCCCCCCACTGAAATGGGCCGGCTGTACTTTGCGGCCGGGGCCGGCAGTACAGCAGGTGATGCAAAGGGTAGCCTGGTAAGTGAGCCGCGGCGCCGATAACACCCCCCCGCTCCTCGCCTCATCGTCCAATAGCAACACCACCCACCCCCCGCTCCTCACCTAGGGCTGGCAGGAGAACACTGCCTGCCAGAATATGAAGCACTAGCCCGCCCCTGCCTATATACCTGCAAAGGTGTCTCATATCCCAGCAGTGGGCCCCTATATACCTGCAAAGGGGGCTCATATACCGTTGATGGGACCCATATACCAGCAAAGGGGGCCCATATACCAGTGATGGGGCCCATATACCAGCAAAGGGGGCCATATACCGTTGATGGGACCCATGTACCAGCAAAGGGGGCCCATATACCAGCGATGGGCCCCATATACCTGCAAAGAGGACCCATATACCAGTAATGGGGCCCATATACCAGCAAAGGGGACCCATATACCAGCGATGGGGCCCATATACCATTGATGGGGCCTGTATACCAGCAATAGAGCCTATATACAAGCGAAGGGGGCGCTATACCAGTGTTGGGTGCTATATACAATGATGGGGGCGCTATAGCAGTAATGAGGGCTATATACAATGATGGGGCCATATGTCAGTGATGGGGACTATATATAATGATGGGGCCATATATCAATGATGGGGACATATACAGTAATGAGGAGCTACTAAACAGTGATAATGGGCTATATACCAGTGATGAGGGGCTTTATACCAGTGATGGGGTTCTATATACCATTAGTGGTGCTATATTCAATGATGGGGCGCTGTATACCAGCGATGGGGCACTATATACCAGTGATGGATGGTGCTATATACCAGTGATTGGGGCGCTATATACCAGCATGAGGGGCTGCTGCATTTCCCACCATAGGCTTTATACTCGAGTCAATAAGTTTCCCCAGTTTTTGGGGTAAAATTAGGGGCCTCGGCTTATACTCGGGTCGGCTTATACTCGAGTATATACGGTACTCTGAACGCTGTCTGTCCTCTCTTCCAGTGATAGGCTAGGGTCACACTACCGCTATTAGCATCTTTTACCGGTCTGCGCTTATGACTTATGCTGGGGTCACACATACCGATCCGCCTTTTTGAGGCTTTAGAAAAACGGATTAGTTAAATTTAGGGTGCCAATAGTGTCTTTTGAGCTCCTGGCCATGTTTTGGACTTAGTCATTTTTTAACCAAAAACGCATATGTGTTAACGCATGGTGCCTTTATGTACCATGCGTTAACGCATGCGTTTCCCATAGGGCCCCAGCAGCGTTTCTTCCGAAATGCAGAACAAAAACGCATGCGTCTTTGAAAAACGCAGTGACACTTAAGTGCACCATGCGTTAACGCATATGCGTTTTTGGAAAAAAATGACAAAAATGATCTCAAAAACAGATCCAAGGCAAAAACAGATGGCATGTGTGACCATGGCCTTAGAAATTTTCTCCAGAAGCACATACCGTTAATGCTATGCGCTTCTGGAGAACGCTGCCCCATAGCAATATACCTTCACAGCGGCCGCTCACAGAGCTGCTAGGTGGCCGCTTTTCAGGAGAGCACAGGAAATGCTGCAGGCACTGCACGCCGCTCACACCAAGAACATTACAGTGATATCAGATTTATACAGATTTTCTTTGCTACTTTTATACATTTAAAAATAGTATAAGTACTTTTAGACTCTGCTTGTGGCAGGATCTAACAGACCACCATACTAAGCAGACCTGGAGGTAATTCTTTGACCTCATGGTGCCATGACAATCACAGGCTCCTCTCAATCACATTTTAGGGGCTGGTGGAGAGAAAAAGGGAGCCTTCCTTCTCTCTCTCCCAACTTCTAAATACACTATTGTAAGCAGCATCTAGACTCTAGAGGGAAAAACAACCAGGGATAGTACTGGGAACTACACTAGCTTTTATAGCAAGGGCTCAGCTGCTAATTAAAGGGAATCGGTCACCACTTTGACCTTTCTAATCAATTAATAAGGGCTTAGAGTTTATAGAATGCTGATAAGAATCATACCTGTCTGCCTCATATCAGATGCCTTGTTGAGGAGAAATCATCTTTTAACACTTTATATAAATAAGCTGTTCCAGGCTATGGGGCATATCCTTCCTGAAAGACAACTCCACCTACAGAAATTATTATAAATAACAGAGGGAGTGACCAGTGTGAGACAAGGAACTGACACAGAACAGGAGAATTTACATTTGATTTCCTGCAAACACATAATTTGCAGCTCACTGAGCTCTGGTGTATTGTCACAATGTTGCACCCAAGCTGCCTGTGACATGACAGCTGAAAACACTTAGGGCGGCTTCACACTGCTTCTCATACCAGTTTTCTAGTGCTTTTTGAAGTGTGTTTTGGGACATTGTCCTGCTGGAAGACCCATGACCTCTGAGGGAGACCCAGCTTTCTCACACTGGGCCCTACATTATGCTGCAAAATTTGTTGGTAGTCTTCAGACTTCATAATGCCATGCACACGGTCAAGCAGTCCAGTGCCAGAGGCAGCAAAGCAACGCCAAAACATCAAGGAACCTCCGCCATGTTTGACTGTAGGGACCATGTTCTTTTCTTTGAATGCCTCTTTTTTCTCCTGTAAACTCTATGTTGATGCCTTTGCCCAAAAAGCTCGACTTTTGTCTCATCTGACCAGAGAACATTCTTCCAACACGTTGTAGGCTTTCTCAGGTAAGTTTTGGCAAACTCCAGCCTGGCTTTTTTATGTCTCGGGGTAAGAAGTGGGGTCTTCCTGGGTCTCCTACCATACAGTCCCTTTTCATTCAGACGCCGACGGATAGTACGGGTTGACACTGTTGTACCCTCGGACTGCAGGGCAGCTTGAACTTGTTTGGATGTTAGTCAAGGTTCGTTATGCACCATCCGCACAATCTTGCATTGAAATCTCGCGTCAAATTTTCTTTTCCGTCCACAAAACGTCCAAGACAAATTAAATGAAGATAATTCCAAAGAATTTGTCATTGCAATCATTTTCAGGAAGAAACTGAGTATTATCTGACAGAATTGCAGGGGTGTCAATACTTTTGGCCACAACTTTACATTAACATTTGTCTTTTTTAATATGATCTAAATGAAACTTATCATTATGTATGTCTGGGGTGCAAAACTTCAGATCTCGAGGGCTGCCAGCAGTGCAGGTTTTCATGATTTCCTTAGTATTGCACAGGTGATTATTGAATCACCTGCAGTGGTGATGATTCCAACCCCTGTGCAATGCTAAGGAAATCCTGCAAACATGACCTGTTGGCAGCCTTCGAGGTGTGGAGTTCCCCCCCCCGATCTATTTGAAGACAGATTGGACGTGAAGAAGGCTTGAAGCAGTGTGGGCAGCGTCTTCACTGTGAATGGGTACCAGAGACATCCCGGTTCATCAAGACAGGGGTTTAGCTCGACAGACTTGATGTACTGTGTGCGCTGGAGTAACACTGTGACCATATTACAACCACTCTGCCAGAAATGTTACTCCAGTCAGAGAATAGTATATGTTTATGCCATAATATACACCACTTTTGTGGTGGCTTTATTCATGTCCCATCTAAATTTAGTTCCCCCCACTTTTCAAAAAGTCGACGGAGCTGGCATTAAAAAGTCGCTAAATTTTGTGCAACTTTGAAATGCACAAACCTTTAGTGACATTTCAACCAGTTTTACACTACAGATCTGGAATAAACTGCTTGATGAATCTGGGTCAGGGAGCATATTTGGCGCACTGCATGTACACTGGGTCTTAGGCCGGCTTCACACCATGGCACATTCCGATCTGGGGCTGTCCGGTGTAAACCGGACAGCCCCGGACGGGATTTTGGCCCCATAGTATCCTACGGGGCCGGATGGAGTCGGATGGCAGCTCTCTGCCATCCAGTTTCCATGTGTCCGGGAGAATCTGGAAGGAATCAGATTTTTCTCCTGTACACAAAATCGGACCATGCACCATTTTTGTGTCTCCCCAAATTGAATCCTCCCGGATTCGGGGCAATCCGGCGTTCCCTAATATGGGAGCCTATGGGGTCGGATTGCCCCGATCCGGGAGGATCCAGGAACCGGACACCTGCGGCTGCACGCTGATGTAATTTCAGGGCCGTGGCTTGCTCCTGAAGTATCAGCAGCGGCAGCTGCATCCGGCTGCACACCGGACAAGAGGGCATATTAGCCCTCTGATTCTGTGTGCTGATCCGGTCAGGGGCTATCAGGTTCATCTCTGACAGCCCCAGATCGAATTGTGCGATGGTGAGAAGCCGGCCTTAATGTAGAATTCTGCCACTTTTTTTTTTAGTAAATCTCCCCTATTGAATGTAAATAATAGACTGCTACATTGCTAATGCCGTTGTCGCTTTAAGTCGTTTCCCATTCTAAACAGGTTTTACAAAGCAAATTTATCCTTCACGGCTCCAAATGTCATAAACAGACAAAGACTCATGAATAAAGATCAAAACCCAGTTTGGCAGTTTGACAAGAAAGCAATAAAATACAGAATAAAGAAGACATATCTGTGTCAGTTTTATCTTTTTTATTTCAAATACTTGTAATATATTCAATCACAGAAAACTATCAGAAATATGGAAATGATGAAGCACACACGGGTGGTATCTTATTTTAATCAAGTTCCACTTAGACGCTTTATTTTGGTATTAAAACCAAGAAATTATTTTCTAGTAACTTAAAAGTGTATTTTTTTTAGCAAATATACTCTGTCCAGATCTTAGAATGGATTCTAATATATACTCTGTCTGGAATTTAGAATATTAACCCCTTAGTGACGCAGCCAATTTCCCCCTAAATGACCAGACCGTTTTTTGTAATTCTGACCAGTGTCCCTTTATGAGGTAATATCTCTGGAACACTTCATTGGATCCGAGCGATTCTGAGATTGTTTTTTCGTGACATATTGGGCTTCATGTTAGTGGTAAATTTAGGTCGATAATTTTTGCGTTTATTTGTGAAAATATTAAAAAATTGGCAAAAATTTTGAAAATTTCACAATTTTCAAATTTTGAATTTTTATTCTGTTAAACTGGAGCGTTATGTGACACAAAATAGTTAATAAATAACATTTCCCACATGTCTACTTTACATCAGCGCAATTTTGGGCAAAAAAATTTTTGTGGTTAGGACGTTATAAGGGTTCAAAGTTCATCAGCAATTTCTAATTTTTCCAGCAAAATTTACAAAACCATTTTTTTAGTGACCACATCACATTTGAAGTCCCTTTGAGGGGCATAGATGACAGAAAACAGCCAAAAGTGACACCATTCCGAAAACTGCACCCCTCAAGCTACTCAAAACTATATTCAAGAAGATTATTAACCCTTCAGTTGCTTTACAGGAACTAAAGCAAAGTGGAAACAAAAAATGGACATTTTAATTTTTCCAACAAAAATATTCTTTTAGCCTCAATTCTTTAATTTTCACATGGGCAACAGGATAAAATGCATCCTAAAATTTGTTGGGCAATTTCTCCTGAGTACACCGATACCTCATATGTGGTCATAAACCACTGTTTGGGCGCACGGCAGGGCTCAGAAGGGAGGGAGCGCAATTTGATTTTTGGAGCTAATTTTCCATTCAAAAAATCAAATGGCGCTCCTTCCCTTTCGAGTCCTGCCTTGCGCCCAAACAGTGGTTTATGACCACATATGAGGTATCGGTGTACTCAGGAGAAATTGCCCAACAAATTTTAGGATGCATTTTATCCTGTTGCTCATGTGAAAATGAAAAAATTGAGGACAAAAGAAAGTTTTTGTGAAAAAAAAAGTACTTTTTCATTTGTACGGATCAATTTGTCAAGCCACCAGAGGGTTCAAAATGCTCACTATGCATCTAGATAAGTTCCTTGGGGGGCCTAGTTTCCAAAATGGGGTCACTTGTGGGGAAGCTCCAATGTTTAGGCACACAGGGGCTCTCCATACGCGACATGGTGTCCGCTAACAATTTGAATGGAAAATTAGCTCCAATTGTTAGCGGAGACCATGTTGCGTATGGAGAGCCCCTGTATGCCTAAACATTGGAGCTCCCTCACAAGTGACCCCATTTTGGAAACTAGACCACCCAAGGAACTTATCTAGATGGGTGATGAGCACTTTGAACCCCCAGGTGCTTCACAAATGAAACCATAAAAACGAAAATAGAAAATGTTTGTGGAAAAGAAAGTACATTTTCATTTTTACGGATCAATTTGTGAAGCACCTGGGGGTTCAAAGAGCTCACTATGCATCTAAATAAATTCCTTGGGGTGTCTAGTTTCCAAAATGGGGTCACTTGTGGGGGAGCTCCAATGTTTAGGCACACAGGGGCTCTCCATACGTGACATGGTGTCCGCTAACAATTTGAATGGAAAATTAGCTCCAATTGTTAGCGGAGACCATGTTGTGTATGGAGAGCCCCTGTGTGCATAAACATTGGAGCTCCCTCACAAGTGACCCCATTTTGGAAACTAGACCACCCAAGGAACTTATCTAGATGGGTGATGAGCACTTTGAACCCCAGGTGCTTCACAAATGAAACCATAAAAATGAAAATAGAAAATTTTTGTGGAAAAGAAAGTACATTTTCATTTTTACGGATCAATTTGTGAAGCACCTGGGGGTTCAAAGAGCTCACTATGCATCGAAATAAATTACTTGGGGTGTCTAGTTTCCAAAATGGGGTCACTTGTGGGGGAGCTCCAATGTTTAGACACACAGCGGCTCTCCATACGCGACATGGTGTCCGCTAACTATTGGAGCTAATTTTCCATTCAGATTGTTAGCGGACACCATGTCGCATATGGGGAGCCCCTGTGTGCCTAAACATTGGAGCTCCCCCACAAGTGACCCCATTTTAGAAACTAGACCCCCCAAGGAACTTATCTAGATGCATAGTGAGCACTTTCATACCCCAGGTGCTTCACAAATTAGTCCGTAAAAGGAAAAAAAAAGAAGATTTTTGTGATAAAAAGTACTTTTTCATTTTTATGGATCAATTTGTGAAGCACCTGGGGGTTCAAAGTGCTCCCTATGCATCTAAATAAATTCCTTGGGGTGTCTAGTTTCCAAAATGGGGTCACTTGTGGGGGAGCTCCAATGTTTAGGCACACAGGGGATCGCCATACACAACAAAGTATCAACTTACAATTCCAATTGTTAGTGGACACCATGTCACGTATGGAGAGCCCCTATGTGTCTAAACATTGGGGCTCCCCCACAAGTGACCCCATTTTGTAAACTATACGCCCCAAGGAGCTTATCTAGATGCATAGTGAGCACTTTGAACCCCAGGTGCTTCACAAATTGATCCATAAAAATGAAAAAGTACTTTCTGTCCACAAAAATGTTCTTTTTTCATTTTTATGGATTCATTTGTGAAGCACCTGGGGGTTTAAAGTACTCATTATGCATCTAGATATGTTCCTTGGGGGTCTAGTTTCCAAAATGGGGTTACTTGTGGGGGAGCTCCAATGTTTAGGCACACAGAGGCTCTCCACATGCGACATGGTGTCCGCTAACAATTTGAATGGAAAATTAGCTCCAATAGTTAGCGGACACCATGTTGTGTATGGAGGGCTCCTGTGTGCCTAAACATTGGAGCTCCCGCACAAGTGACCCCATTTTGGAAACTAGACGCCTCAATGATTATATCTAGGGGTATAGTGAGCATTTAGTATACTGAACATTTTCTTTTTTTCACATAATTTCTCACTTTTAGAGCATGTGCACAAGATTCGGAGACACCGTGTCCTGGGCGTCTCCTCTCCTGCATTTTTTTTAGTATTTCTTTATTAAATTTTTTTAAAAAAATGACGTGGGGCTTCGCCATACTTTTGGTCCAGCCAGGTACAGCAGGCAGCTACGGGCTGCCACCAACCCCTTCTGCCTAGTTTTACCTGGCTGGAAACCAAAGATATAGGGAAGACCTTTTTTTTTTAATTATTTCATGAAATAATTAAAAAAAAAATGGCGTGGGCTTCGCCATATTTTTGGGCCAACCAGGTACAACTAGGCAGCTGGGGGCTGGAATCCACAGCGTAGGGAGGCCCAAGCTTTCTGGGCCCCCCCCGCTGCGAATTGCAGTCCGCAGCCGCCCCAGAAAATGGCGCATTCATAGAAGCGCCATTTTCTGGCGCTGTATCCAGCTCTTCCAGCTGCCGTGTAGCGGTGGCAGACTGGGTAATAAGGGGTTAATGACAGCTTTTTTTGCAGCTGGCACTAAGCCCGAGATTCTTAATGTCTGGCCAATATTAGACCGGGCCATTAAGAATCCCTAGTAAATTGTAAAGAAGACACAAGACAGAAAAAAATATTTTTATTAGAAAAAAAACACAGACACTATTTAGACCCCATCTTTATTATTCTTTGGCATCCGACGTAGTCCAGTAGGAAGGTCCGACGTAGTCCAGCAGGAAGGTCCGACGTAGTCCAGTGGGAGGTCCCTCGATGATTTCCAGTCTTTTACAGCATATGGGGGCGTCCCCCATATGCTATAAAAGCTGGCATTTCTTCCAGGAGAATGACAGGTCATGACCTCAGTAGGGTGATGTGAGGTCAGGATCCTTGGTTCACAAAGCGTCAATTGTGATCCCATCATGGGATCACAATTGACCCTTTGTGAACCAAGGATCCTGACCTGACATGACCTCACTGCGATCATTAGCTGTCAGTCTAATTGCAGGCAGAACAGTCTCTGCACAGACTGACAGCTCATGATTGCAGTGAGGTCATGTCAGGTCAGGATCCTTGGTTCACAAAGGGTTAATTGTGGTCCCATCATGGGATCACAATTGACCCTTTTTGAACCAAGGATCCTGACCTGACATGACCTCACTGCGATCATTAGCTGTCAGTCTAATTGCAGGCAGAACAGTCTCTGCACAGACTGACAGCTCATGATTGCAGTGAGGTCATGTCAGGTCAGGATCCTTGGTTCACAAAGGGTTAATTGTGGTCCCATCATGGGATCACAATTGACCCTTTGTGAACCAAGGATCCTGACCTGCCATGACCTCACTGCGATCATTAGCTGTCAGTCTAATTGCAGGCAGAACAGTCTCTGCACAGACTGACAGCTCATGATTGCAGTGAGGTCATGTCAGGTCAGGATCCTTGGTTCACAAAGGGTCAATTGTGATCCCATGATGGGACCACAATTAACCCTTTGTGAACCAAGGATCCTGACCTGACATGACCTCACTGCGATCATTAGCTGTCAGTCTAATTGCAGGCAGAACAGTCTCTGCACAGACTGACAGCTCATGATTGCAGTGAGGTCATGGCAGGTCAGGATCCTTGGTTCACAAAGGGTCAATTGTGATCCCATGATGGGACCACAATTAACCCTTTGTGAACCAAGGATCCTGACCTGCCATGACCTCACTGCGATCATTAGCTGTCAGTCTAATTGCAGGCAGAACAGTCTCTGCACAGACTGACAGCTCATGATTGCAGTGAGGTCATGGCAGGTCAGGATCCTTGGTTCACAAAGGGTTAATTGTGGTCCCATCATGGGATCACAATTGACCCTTTGTGAACCAAGGATCCTGACCTGCCATGACCTCACTGAGGTCATGAGCTGTCAGTTTCCCCTGGCAGACAGAGCAGTTTCTGCTCTGTCTGCGCATGCTCCTGACAGAACAGGAAGTCGGCGCAGGGGGCAGGATGAAAGAAGATCCCGGCCGGTAAGTATGCACCGGTGACCGGGGGGGTGACGCTGGTGACTGGGGGGGTGACAGTGGGGTGACAGGGGGGTGACCGAGGGAGCGATCATCTCCCTCCCATCTGACAGCTCAGATGGGAGGGAGATGATGGCGGCGGCGGGTGCAGAAACGGCGGCTGAGGACCGGAGCTGGGGAGGGGGGGCACCTGAAGACCGGACCTGGAAGGGGGGGGACTAAGGGGACCCGGAGGCAGGGGGCTTATTCCTCTCTGATGTGACATGTGTGACATGTCACATCAGTGAGGAATCCACAGCATGGGGCTGCAGGCGGCCGGCAGCGCTGCTTGTGAAGCGCTGCGGCTGCATTTTAGGAGGAAAGGAGGGGGTGGGGGCCGGGTACCGGTACCGGGGGCTGTGTACCGGTACCAGAAGACAGGGAAAGACATTTCTCTGTCATGCCACAGGTTTGATCCTGTGGCATGACAGAGAAATCATTTATTTACCGGCGATTCACTGTATATTCATGTGATCACGGTTATACTCCGGTAAACGGTGTATAACCGTGATCACATGGCGGGTACCGGTAAAAACCGGCCCGATTCATAATCTGCAGGGTCTCAGCTACCCCCGGTAGCTGAAACCCCGGAGATTTTTGACCACTGGGGGGCGCTAGAGCACTTTCCCTGGCTGACGTCTACAGACGTCAGCCAGGCATAAGTACCCATTTTTTCCGACGTCTCTGGGCGTTAGGCCGTCGTTATGGGGTTAAACAGGCCACATCATGGTATAGCGGCTGCAGATCTTAATGAAGCATATTTTTTTATTTCTCCTTTCTGTTGCAGAGACATTAGCTAGTAAAGTTTAGGTTACAATTTATGTTAAGTTCAAGGGGGCATTACCAGAGAATTTTTACTGAGATTTTGTACTTCTTCCCCTGTATGACGTTGACCAATCACATGCAGAGGGCATCATGCAGGGAAGAGATTGACCCACCTCCACAATAACTCAGCACAGGCTTACTCCCGTGTGAGACATAAAGTGACAGACAGTCTGCTCTCCTTACTGGTCACATTGCACAGTAACTACAAAAGCAAGGAGTTGAGAAATGTTCATATCAGGGCATTGACTTTAGTTTGCTCCTTGTTGTTGAAATCTGTGATATCACCATGTCTAGATCCAGATCCAAAGAGCACTTTATGACCTTCAGAACGAAGGTATAAAAGTTTGGAAAGTTGAGTTACAAGGTGTTTAAGAGATCACCATTTAGACATTAAGGCTATGTTCAGACAGAGCGTTTGTGCTCCGTTTTTTATTGATCCATATTTGGTGCAGTTTGTGCACCAAAAACAGATCCTCTTTTTGCAAAAAAAAAAAAAAGCATTGCAAATGCATCATTTGCTTGTGCTGATTTTTTGCTTTATTTTCAGGGGACACAGGCAGACAGACTCACATACACTTTTTTACTCTCCCCGCAGTCCCATGGTGATTCCCGGTGATGTCTTCATCCTGGCAGCAGCAGGACCTGTGAGTTGTCTGTTCAGTGCCTCCAGGACCTTGCACTCCACCATGTGACTGAGTCACATGGTGAATCACATGCACAGGTCCTAGAGGCACTGAACAGACAACTCACAGGTCCTGCTGCTGCCTGAGATGAAGACATCACCGATGGTCAATGTGTTATCACTAGGAGGGTAAGGTATTGGAGGTTAGTGGTGCAGAAAGCGCATCAGAAAAACACCATAAAAATTGACATGCTGATTATTTTCTGGATGCGCTTTCGGCACCACTACCAGAGCAGTCAAAAAATGTAGGCGTTTGCACACCAAATGGCAAATTCCATTCACTTTGCTGTCAGATGTTTTGACTGATCTGTATTGGGTGCTGTTTCCAAAAAATAACTCGCAGCACCAAAAACGGGTCAGAGAAGTCCAGTGTGAACATAGCCTTACTGTATGAAATTTCATAAATTGAGCAGATCAATCATCTGTGAATGTTTTTATCTAAAAGGAATCTTTAGGATCAGGATTTTGCTACCTTTTAGAAACACTGATTTCAATGTTTCCAGTATTCCAGCCCACTTACTGGGCTTTTTGCTGTAGTTTTGATAAAATTACTGTTTTATCTGGTGCAGATCTACCATTTCTCTAAATGCTGTGCTTTGTCTTTTCCCACCAACAACACTGATTGACAACTTTCTGTGTACATTAATGGGACACTGTCAGGTCATTTTTCAGTATGAAACTAATAGTATCCTCGAATAGTGCCTGGGCAGAACTTATAAAAACATGAAAATCATTATTCTAGCCTTTGTAGTTTCCTTATAGCATTTCAGACCCTGCAGGGAGCTCCTGCATTAGTCCTGTCCATTACAAGCACAGACAATTAGTCCAGCTGTGTTAAACTATTCATTTAGTATGCACTACTTCTCAGCAGCTCCCTCTTCCCTCCTCTCTCCTTCCTTTGCTCTGAGTGCAGTGTCAGGTTTCAGTTTCCATTAGGAGCTTCTGTTGTGTTGAGGACATGAAGGGAGAGAGCTATTGCAGGTCTGCCTTACCTGATCCTGCTGTGCTATGACAGATTCTGTGTTTTATTTGACCTCTTGCTTAGCTGCAAACAAGAGCAGAGAGGAGGTTACAGCTCCCCACCAGGGATCTCCTTAGCAGTGATGTGAATATGCGACATGAATATTCATCCTATGGGGAGTGGACAGCAGAGAACTAAGTGGATCATTCACTGTGAGTGACAGATGGAATGATTCTATTTATTTGAAGTTTACAGAGGATAGGAGGGAAATATGAATAAAAGAAATACATCAATAGAGAGAGATTAGAAAAAGGACTTAGAAAATGCTAGTGGTTATATATGGATTTTTGACCTGACGGATTCCCTTTAAGCATAGCCAGAAAACTGCCTATCAGTGATGGAGTCAGGATTGTACAGAGTTCATGAATATGGAGGAGTAAATTACAGTAGGTTTATTAGTCTTGCTGATAAAACACATTTTATAAAAACTACAGCGAGCAGTCTAGTAAGCGATGCATTACTGGAATTAGGGTCTCGGTCTCTACATCATTTTGCTCACAGCTTACAGTAGGTGGTTAAAGCATGGTGATAGGTTCCTTTTAAGTCCACTCCAGCTGTCACCTGTTCAAAAGCTACATCCATCGTTCATTAGATATGGTGGAGTTTTCTTAGGCATTTATAGACTATTTTAGTTATACTTGAATATACACCGCTAATAATTCGGGGGGGGGGAGATGGAAATATAAATATATAAAACAGCTGCACTGGGACCTTGGGGTGGAGGAGGCCCATGCTGACTTGGTAATAATGAGTGCAATCTGGCCTGTTTGGAGGTAAAGGCTCATCACAAGCAGTGTGTTGGGCAGGGAGCGGACCTGCAACGCCGCTGCACCAAAAAAAAGGGATCAACAAAGATGGAGCACAAATGCAGTGTGTGAACGAGGCCTAAGTCCTTGGGAAGAACCCGATGTGTAATAAGTAATCCAACCAGTGATCTGGCAGTTGTGAATTATGGAATAATAATAAAACTTGTATGTATCACAGAAAACATTTATTACCAAAGAAGAAAATATAGGTGACAAAGGCTCTCTACTAAAATCGTATACAACCCTGCTCCCCTGCGCGTCTGGTTATTAGATGATCATATATGCTGGTTTTGTAAGGGTAACATGATATATTTTCTGTTTATATCTTCAAAATGTGTCCATGAAATAACCCAGGATGATCACTAGGTGGCGCTGTTGCCCAAGGAATGATCCAATGATCATGTGAGATGGGAGAAATGACTTTTCTCCTTTATCTGGATTGCATTAAAATGCGAGAAAGGCTTCTGTATGACTGCACTAAAGCTGTTATCACATTTTGTAGCTGTACTGGAATTAAAAGAGAATTAGTTTTACTTTTATTTTTTTGGGGACATTTAGATGTTAATGAAGACCAAACAAGTTCAGCATTTTGATATCCATTCCTTCCCACATCGTGACCCTATAAATGACCACAATGTAGCAGGAAATATGACATTATGTAAAGATGGATTTTGACCTGAGCTGAATATAAAAAAGTTATTTAAGTTTTCTACTAAAGTTTAGTCATCTCCATTAACTCTGCTAAGGAGGGGACGGTTCTCCATAAGAAGGTGGACAATAAGGCGGTCCATGACCTGTCCGGACACCAAGTGTTGACAATTAACATGTGCCTGGTGCACATGGTGATCCTTGGCGGGAATTCGGGAAACCTCTGTGTATCTCAACCAAAGCCATAGAAATATGAAATAGATTCCGGCCCATAGCGGGAAGTAAAGGGGGGTGCAGTTTGCTGGACTGGAAACGTTTCAGGATCGTCTTCTATTCCCATTGTTAGTGGCCTCATTTTATTCCCTGCTTTTATGCCAAGCAAAAGTCATCTCTATGCAAATGAATGTTTCATTAAAACAATGTCTTTTACATTATTAATGACACTAACTATACTGTTACTCTTACTCTTATGCAGTATGTACACTAAATGAAACTCATTTTATTTTCAAGGTATCCTAGTATTTTCTAGGAATATTTTTTGCCATGTAAATATTAATTTCTATAACCAAGACACACCGTACTAGCGGGATCAGTGATTCATCCTGACATTATAGTGATCCTGTCCACAACGGACCTATCTGTAGGCTGCATATTATACAACAGGATTTGATGAGCAGATATATATAGTGGGTATGGAAAGTATTCAGACGTCTTTACATTTTTAACTCATGTCAACTTATGTTGTTTCATTGCAGCCATTTGGTAAATTAAAAAAAGTTCATTTTTTTTCTCATTAATGTACACTCTGCACCCCATCTGGACTGAAAAAAACCCAGAAATGTAGAATTTGTTTGCAAAAAGAAAAACTGAAATATTACATGATCATAAGTATTCAGACCCTTTGCTCTGTATTGAGTAGAAGCACCTTTTGAGCTAGTGCAGCCATGAGTCTTTTTGGGAATGATGCAACAGGTTTTTTCACACCTGGATTTGGGGATCCTCTGCCATTCTTCCTTGCAGATTGTTGGCAGCAGATTATTCAGGATACTCTCCAAGCATGTGACAGCAGAGCATTTTTTATTCAGCAACAATCAGTAACAATATATGATAAGCTTAATAGATCAGCATTAATTCATTTGTGTGTCTCTGTGCAGCATCTCTGCAGCAGGATGCTTCTCCTTTCATACACAGACATAGGAAACTGAAATACAGTCACATGCTCTTCCTGTGTGAGCCTCTGGGAGGTTTTTTTTTGTTTTAATTTTATAAACAGCATACAAATCTAGAAACTAAACACTCATAGACAGGAATGGAGTTGTTGCACTAAACGTATTCCAACACACCCACTCAACAACGATTTATCCTGTTAGTCCCTTTACAATTGTGAAGTTCACAAACTTGGCTCTTGATAATGGCTTTGTCATACCACTAGCTATCATCTTGTCGGAGTCGCAATACACAAACTCAAGTATTCCATGTTCTACTAAGTCATGTAAGTGGTGATGTCTTACATCAATGTGCTTAGTCCTTGCACTAATCTTCTCACTACTGGCAGATTAATACATCCTTGGTTGTCCTCATAGATAACTGTTGGCTGAGCTAGTGGCTTGCCGAAATCTTCCAAAAGTTGTTTCAACCACATTACTTCTTGACTTGCATAAGCAGCAGACATATATTCTGCTGCTGTAGAGGACAATGCAACTGACACTTGTTATCTGCTGGAAGAAATTGAATTTTCTCAAAACACGAGCAAGTAACCAGTTGTTGATTTACGATCACTTGAATCTCCAGGCAATCTGCATCCACATAACCTCTGAGAGTGAGATCTCATGATGCAGATATCTCAAGATTTAGCCTTTGAGTTTCTTTAATATATTGTAGAATTCTCTTAATTGCATTCCAGTCTCCTTGGTGTGGCTTGCTTACACGTTGGCAGAAAATTCCGACTGTGGCTGTAATATCTGAATGAGTTGTGGTTGCTATGTACAGAAGCACCCCCACTGCTTGCCTGTAACTCTCATTTCTGGGTAGAAGATCTTCTCGTCCCAACTTTAAGTATGACGGATTCATTGGTGTTGGCGCACCTTTGTCTTCTGACACTCCAAACTAGTATAGGAGTTTGGAAATTTTCGAACTTTGGTTGAGAAGAAAACTCCCAGAGGTTCACACAAGAAGAGCATGTGACTGTATTTCACTTTCCTGTGTTTGTGTATGAGAGAAGAAAGAGCCTGCTGTAGATGCTGCACAGATAGAGACACACAAATGATTTATTGCTGATCTATTAAGCTTATCATATATTGTTCCTGATTGCTGCAGAATAAAGAAGCTCTGCTGTCACACGCTTGCAGAGTATTGTGAGTAATCCGCTGCCAAGTTATGGGCCTAGAGTGACACAGAACCCCAAAGTACCACAGCAACAGAAGCCCAAAGCAAAAGCAGCACAGAGCAACAGAGAAGATGTCCACAATCAGTGATCCTGTCAAGTTCTCAGTGCAAAGCCTGACTAATCAGAACTATCAGTCCTGGAAATTCAAGGTGAAGATGCTGCTCATTAGTGATGGGCGAATCCTAAATTATTCGGAATCGCTTGACTCTAGCGAGTCCGAGCCCAGGACTCGCTACTCGTTGCGAGTCTAGCGAGTCCAATGTTAATGAATGGGGAAGCGAGTAATAGCGAGTAGTGTGCGATTTACAAATCACAGATGTGTCTCGGAAGCTTCAGCCTGAAGCAATCCTAGTTTTGCCATTGATTTGCATTAGACTCGTTTATTGTGCAAGTAATCTCTGGGAAACTCGCACAGATAAGAGTCCTGTCTGCTCTGTGTGCTGACTGCCGCAGCTCCAGTGTCCTAGAGCCCGCCTGCTGCCTGATGTAGCAGAGCTGAGATTGTTCTCAGTCTGCTCATTCCCTGTGCATAGACATCTATATCTATGCACAGGGATGAGCAGAGAGGACATCGCGTTTTGGACTGCGTCGGACGGAAGAGGATTTTTTTAATTAAAGATGGAGTCCCTAATGGCTTTTTTTTTCTATTTCTAATAAAAAATTTTCTCTGTGTTGTGTTTTTTTCAAAACAATTTAATAGAAATTCATGGCGGTAATGTCTAATATTGGCGTGACCGCCATAAATTTCGGGCTTAGGGCCAGCTGATAATACAAAGCTGGCCCTAACCTCTTTATTACCCAGCGTGCCACCGCCACCAGGGCTGCTGGAAGAGCGGGGTTCAGCGCTAGAGGATGGCACTTCAATGAACGCGCCATCTTCTGGGGCGGCTGTGGGCTGCAATTTGCAGCAGGGGGTGCCCAGAAAGCTTGGGCATCCCTGCGCTGCGGATTCCAGCCCCCAGCTGCTTAGCTGTACCTGGCTAGACATAGAAATTGCGCGGAGCCCACGCATTTTTTTTTAATTATTTCATGAAATTCATGAAATAATAAAAAAAAAGGGCTCCCCTATATTCTTGTGTCTGGCCAGGTACAAATAGGCACCTGGGGGTTGGGGGCAGAACGTCGCTGCCTGCTGGATCCGGCTGGTTCCAGAAATACGGCGAAGCCCATGTAATTTTTTTTCTGAAAAATCAATAAAACAATCCTAAAAAAGGGACTGCATCTTTATTAACCCCTCGCCCATGGTCCAGGGGTTAATAAAGATGCAGTCCCTTTTATTTACATTGTTTTATGGATTTGTCAGAAAAAAAATTCACGTGGGCTTCGCCGTATTTCTGTAACCAGCCGAATCCAGCAGGCAGCGACGGGCTGCCCCCAACCCCCAGGTGCCTATTTGTACCTGGCCGGACACAAGAATATAGGGGAGCCCTTTTTTTTTAATTATTTCATGAATTTCATGAAATAATTAAAAAAAAATGCGTGGGGCTCCGCTCAATTTCTATGTCTAGCCAGGTACAGCTAAGCAGCTGGGGGCTGGAATCCGCAGCGCAGGGATGCCCAAGCTTTCTGGGCACCCCCCGCTGCAAATTGCAGTCCGCTGCCGCCCCAGAAGATGGCGTGTTCATTGAAGCGCCATCCTCTGGCGCTGAACCCCGCTCTTCCAGCGGCCCTGGTGGCGGTGGCACGCTGGGTAATAAAGGGGTTAATACCAGCTTTGTTATACAAGCTGGTATTAAGCCCGAGATTCTTAATATCAGGCCACGTTTGACCCAGCCACTAAGAATCTCCAATAAAGGGTTAAAAAAACACAACACAGAGAAAATTTTTTATTTGAAATAAAAAAAAAAGCCATTAGGGACTCCATCTTTAATTAAAAAAATCCTCTTCTGTCCGACGCAGTCCAAAATGCGATGTCCTCTCTGCTACATCCCCTGTGCATAGATATAGATGTCTATGCACAGGGAATGAGCAGACTGAGAACAATCTCAGCACTGCTACATCATCTCTGTGAGCAAGCGGGCTCTAGGACCCTGGAGCTGCGGCAGCCTGCACAGAGAAGACAGCTGGACTTGGCTCGCAAAGTAGCAGCAGTTACTTTGCGAGTTTCCCTGCTATCACTGGCACAGTAGCCGAGTCTAATGCAAGACAATGGCAATCCTAGTTTTGTCAGCGTTTGCCATTGATTTGCATTGGACTCGTGCGAGTAAACGCTGGGAAACTCGCAGAGTACCGAGTCCTGCGAGTCCCTTACTACTCGCCGAGTAACGAGTCCTAGCGAGTAGATTCGCCCATCCCTACTGCTCATAAGAGAAGGTACGTGGAAATATACTCAGAAACAAATTCCTCATCCATTACCAGATAATTGACTAGAGAAGGATTAGAAAGCACAAAGCACTATCTCCCTCAGTGTATATGATGATCAGATTGTGCATATATGCAAATGTGCAACTGTAAAGGGGATGTGGGATGAGTTATAGAAACTTGATCAAATCTCAGCGATAAGCTTTATCTCATGAGAAAGTTGTATCAGTCTAAGCTTAGTGATGGACAGAATATGCAGGGGTATTTAAGAAACACCCTAGAGATTGTGGAGTGCCACAGGGGTAATGGAGAAGAAATTAAAGATTTTAATGTTGCTGCACATCTATTAAGTGGTCTTTCAGAAAGTTATGACACACTTTTGACTGCATTAGATGCAGGGCCCAGATGATGAGCTCACACTAGAGTATGTTAATGGCAAACTTGTGGATGAATTCAAGAGAAAAATGCTGAATGTAAGCAGTAGTAATGAATCCAGGGTAGAAACAGGTTTAAAGACACAGGACTTCTCTAAATATAGGAGCAATCTAAGAGAAACTCATGAATGTTTTGTCTGTAAAAAGCTCGGCCACCTTACAGAAAACTGCAGAATTTGGAAAGCAAGAATGGGTCAGCTTAAAAAGCTGAACAGTCATCAAAGGGTTAAAACAGCTACAATGAAAGCTTCTGCATGTGTTGAAGCTGCATTTAATGCCATTACAGGCCTATCTGCAAAGCATATATGCTGTATAGATTCTGGTACAAGCAGCCATATATCAAGGATTGCTTCACTGACCTTGATGAAAGCAAGTCAGAAAAGGTCATCTTAGCAAATGGTCACTATATGACTTCAGAAGCAGTAGAAGACAACTACCACCACCAGGGCCGGCCCTAGGCATGTGCGAGTTGTGCGGCAGCACAGGGCGCCACACTCCAGGGGGCGCTGCAGGGAGACAGCAGTCACTGTGATTTGTAGGGGCCTCACTGTTCCTTGGTGCGCTTAAATCGAAAGCACTCATGGGCGTACCCAGCGTGGGGCAGGGGGGGGGGCAGGTGCCCCCCCCCCCAAGAGGCTGCCCCGGGTGAGCGTGGCACTGTGCGCACCCCACCTGGCACCTACTGTAGTATGACCAGGGCTATTTTTGTGCCGGAGCGGCCGCCGCTGCCGCCGCTCTCTCCCTCCCCTCTTTGGGAGTCAAAGCAGCAGCACTGTCTCCCGGCTGAGTGAGGGGTCAGACTCCAGAGGAGCGGGCGGGAGCCGGCGGCACAGCACTGTCAGGTGAACGGACGGCAGAGGAGAAGGAGATGAAGAGAGGACAGCAGAAGAGAGCAGGTGAGTGGCCCTAAGGAAAGAAGGTGCAGTGTGCTGTGCAGCAATGTGTGTGTGTGCAATGTGTGTGTGTGCAATGTGTGTGTGTGTGCAATGTGTGTGTGTGTGCAATGTGTGTGTGCAATGTGTGTGTGTGTGCAATGTGTGTGTGTGTGTGCAATGTGTGTGTGTGCAATGTGTGTGTGTGTGCAATGTGTGTGCAGTGTGTGTGTGCAATGTGTGTGTGTGTAATGTGTGTGCGTGCAATGTGTGTGCGTGCAATGTGTGTGCGTGCAATGTGTGTGTGTGTGTGCAATGTGTGTGTGCAATGTGTGTGCATGCAATGTGTGTGCATGCAATGTGTGTGTGTGTGCAATGTGTGTGTGTGTGTGTGCAATGTGTGTGCGTGCAATGTGTGTGTGTGTGTGTGCAATGTGTGTGTGTGTGCAATGTGTGTGTGTGCAATGTGTGTGTGCAATGTGTGTGTGTGCGTGCAATGTGTGTGCGTGCAATGTGCGCGTGCAGTGTGTGTGTGTGCGTGCAATGTGTGTGCGTGCAATGTGTGTGTGTGTGTGTGTGTGTGTGTGTGCGCAATGTGTGTGTGTGCAATGCTACACAGTGCACGCTGCAGTGCCGGCCCCGAGAGCAGAAGAGCCTGTGCAGCTGCCTGTGCGACTGTGGGGGCTGAGCAGAGTCGCAGCATCACACGTGCGTGTAAAATAAATGTAATGTAAATAAAGTAAGCTGGCTGCACGTCTTGTGATGGGCCCCCCCTCCAGCCTCTGTCCTCCTGCCCTCACCCCTCCAGCCTCCGTCCTCCTGCCCTCACCCCTCCAGCCTCCGTCCTCCTGCCCTCACCCCTCCAGCCTCCGTCCTCCTGCCCTCACCCCTCCAGCCTCCGTCCTCCTGCCCTCACCCCTCCAGCCTTGCCTCCTGCCTCACCCTCACCTTTGTCCTCCTGCCCTCACCCCTCCAGCCTTTGTCCTCCTGCCCTCACCCCTCCAGCCTCCGTCCTCCTGCCCTCACCCTCCAGCCTTTGTCCTCCTGCCTCACTCCTCAGCCTCCGTCCTCCTGCCCTCACCCCTCCAGCCATATGTCCTCCTGCCCTCAACCCTCCAGCCTCCGTCCTCCTGCCTCAACCCCAGCCTCCGTCCTCCTGCCCTCACCCCTCCAGCCTCCGCCCCTGCCCTCAACCCTCCACCTCTGTCCTCCTGCGTCAACCCCCCAGCCTTCATCCTGGTCTAACCGCCTGCCCACCATATACTGTGCTGCTAACCACTGAGCCATCATACTTGCTAACCACAGAGACATCGCGCAGTGCTAACCACTGAGCCACCATATACAGTGCTAACCACTGAGCCACCATATACAGTGCTAACCACTGAGCCACCATATACAGTGCTAACCACTGAGCCACCATACAGTGCTAACCACTGAGCCACCATATACAGTGCGAACCACTGAGCCACCATATACAGTGCTAACCACTGAGCCACCATATACAGTGCTAACCACTGAGCCACCGTATACAGTGCTAACCACTGAGCCACCGTATACATTGCTAACCACTGAGCCACCGTACAGTGCTAACCACTGAGCCACCCTATACAGTGCTAACCACTGAGCCACCATACAGTGCTAACCACTGAGCCACCATATACAGTGCTAACCACTGAGCCACCGTATACAGTGCTAACCGATGAGCCACCGTATACAGGCTAACCACTGAGCCACCATATACAGTGCTAACCACTGAGCCACCATACATTGCTAACCACTGAGCCACCATATACAGTGCTGACCACAGAGCCACCGTACAGTCGACCACTGAGCCACCATATACTGTGCTAACCACTGAGCCACCATACAGTGCTAACCACTGAGCCACCGTATACAGTGCTAACCACTGAGCCACCATATACAGTGCTAACCACTGAGCCACCGTATACAGTGCTAACCACTGAGCCACCGTATACAGTGCTAACCACTGAGCACCATACATGCTAACCACTGAGCCACCGTATACAGTGCTAACACTGAGCCACCGTATACAGTGCTAACCACTGGCCACCATACAGTGCTAACCACTGAGCCACCAACAGTGCTAACCACTGAGCCCACCATATACAGTGCTAACCACTGAGCCACCGTATACAACATATAAATCCTGCAACAGCAGCGTATGTTCTGGAGAGAGGACTGTATTATTCAGTGGCTATTTCTATGGCACCTGTTCATTTCACCGCACTCCCGATGCAATAGCATTGGGCCTATTTCTAGTTTTGTATATTTATGGCAGATCTACAAGATGTGGGAGAAACATATAGTAGATGCTGATCCCATCAACAGAGCCAGGAACAGCGCCGCTCTCAGCCAAGAGATGACAGAACAGTCCCATCAATCTCCACATAGAGCGTCAGCGCCTCATTCTTCAGATACACATTGCCCTATTGGTGAGATCCGCATGTAATATCCATGGATACGGTATAAATATACAGAATTAGATTATCCCTTTTAGTGTAAATTCAGACATAGTGGAATTAATATGAATTTGAGTTGCAGATTCCTGGGCACAAATTTGGAAGAGTTTATTGTACAATATATGTGAATAAATTAATTATTTTAGGGCCCTTTCACATCAGCGTTTTTGAAATTCGTGGCAGATGCGGTGAAAAAACCGCATCTGCCGCGATTGCCGCATAACCGCTGCACTTGCGGCGTGGTTGCGGTAATCCCCATAGAAAGTATAGGGGGACTTGCGGCAGGTGCGGCAAGTGCGGTTTTGCACTTGCGGCAAGTGCGGCCGCGAAAAAAAACCGCAGTCAGCCGCAAGTGCAGCGGTTATGCGGCAATCGCGGCAGATGCGGTTTTTTCACCGCATCTGCCGCGAATTTCAAAAAACGCTGATGTGAAAGGGCCCTTAGAATATAAAAAATGTCGTCCTGTTCCCATTTGTATCCTGGGAAACTGGGTACAAAAATCAATAGGATGGGGGCACCAAAAGGCAGTTTTGCACAGGGCACCATTTAGGCTAAGGCCGGCCCTGACCACCACTGTCCAGTTTCCTCAGCACAAAGCAGAAAGATCCCAATAAAGGATGCTCTCTATGTTCCCAGCCTTGAAAGCAATCTTCTGTCAGTAAAGAAGCTCACACAAAAGGGGAATGTAGTTACTTTTAAAGATAACAGCTGCATCATCTCAAACAAGGGTCACACTCTTGCAGAAGGAAAAATCCAAGGTGAACTTTATCCAACTTTAGCCAATCAGAGAAGCTTAATCTCTGTGAGAGCCTCTGTGTTTGGCTGTTGTAGTCAGACTGGATTTCCTCAACCTAAACAGTGATTCTGCTTGGTTGCCATACACATTATTGTATGGCATCCAACCTGGCATTTTTAGGGTGTTAAATAAATAAATATTTAAAAAAAACGTGTGGGGCTTTGCAGCATTTTTAAGTCTAGCCCGATGAAAGCAGACAGCAGCGAGCTGCCACCCTCAGCTGCCTAATTTTCCCTTGGCTGTCAAAAAAAAAGCATGAGCTTCGCCCTATTTTTAATTGCCAGCCATGGTAAAACTAGGCAACTGAGGTCTGGTATTCTCAGTGGGGTGAGGACCCATTGTTTTAGGGTCCCCCAGGCTAAAGAATTGTAGCCCGCAGCCACCCCTGAAAATGGCGCATTTATAAGATACGCCATTTCCAGGCGCCTTACCAGGCTCTTTCAGTGGCCCTGGTGGCGAGTGGCATACTGGGTAATAAGGGGTTAATACCAGCTTTGTTTTACCGGGTATTAAGCCCAAGATTCTTACTGTAAGGCCAAGTTAGACCAGGCCATTAAGAATCTCCAATAAAGGGTTAAGAAAAGACACCACACAGAGAAAAAATTATTTA
Source organism: Allobates femoralis (assembly GCA_033576535.1). NCBI lineage: Eukaryota > Metazoa > Chordata > Amphibia > Anura > Aromobatidae > Allobates > Allobates femoralis. The sequence goes on from JARQOC010000003.1 coordinate 760,338,467, forward strand.
TTAGATATAAAGACACAGACACGTTTAGGGACTCCATCTGTATTATCCCCACGATCCTCCACTATCATGGTCTTTTGTCTTCTCTCTTCTGTCTTCTCTGTTCCTCAAATGATTCAGCTCTGCTACATCACAAAGCATGGGGAGGAAGAACACTTCCACCCTGTGCTCTGTGATCACAGAATGAGCAGAGACAGTGGCTAGTAAGCACTGACGTCACAGCTGGCACCATTGTCATAGTAACCAAGTAAGCAGTTACTATAACAACGATGAGCATTGGCGAGATCACAGCGGCTTCTTAATGAGACAAACTCATACACGAGCCACCGGAGGTAACTCCCTGCTTACCTGCACTGCTTACCGATAACTGCAGTGCGGCAAACAGGGAGTTAACTCTGCTGTCATCACTGGTCTAGTATGAGCAGCAAATAGAGGAGCATGCAGATGCCATTGCCCGGGACTGGCTGCATGGGCCTAAGGCACAAGACTTCCATGAGCAATGCACAAAAGACAAGGTGGTGGCATTTAAACATGATAAGGGGTATGGGTTCCTAGTGGAACATGGCACCAAACATTGGTGCTATGTCAACCCAAAGACTACGCACCATTTAAGTTGGGGATGAGATCACATCTGTGAAGGTGCGGGGCATTAAGGGGTGGTTTGCAGTTGGCGTATTCCGGGTTGGCACCACGGCCCAATTCCACAAGTGGCAGGAGGAGGCCAACTTAGAGAGAAGTTGCCATCATGTTCGGCCAAGGTCTTTCTTGGTTGGCCAGACAGATGCACCCAAAGCCAAAGGGCATGGACATGACACACTCACCAGGGCCATGCGGTACTCGGAACAAAGTCTGGCAGTTCTCTGGGAAGGTCACAGGGCTGTGAACCAGCTCCGTGGCCCTGGCGGTGTCATGAAAATCAGGGATTATTTTTATATGGGATTTAACGTGATACCACCCGTGGGTTTCGGCAATTGGGGATGGATAGCTGACGCTGCGGTCAGATCCTCTGGGACTGTTGGTAATGCAGCTAGATGTTCTGCTCTCCACAAGTAGAGCAGGAGGCTCCAGGGCAGTTGAAACCAGTTTATAAAGGAAATAGGGAATGGTGGTTGCAGGGCTGAGGGCCCGACAAATGACTGGAGGACACAGGAGTTACAGTCTTTAAGTTTTACTCACAGTTCAGACAAGCCTCCAGGTGTTTCCAGCTACCAACGGGATGCTGTGCCCTCCGGGTCAGTGTTCCAGCCAACTCTCGGATAACCCGGGGACACTTTACCGGGATGCCTCCCTTCTCGTGCTCCTTCTTGGGTCGAATCCCTATGCACTGACTTTTGCCCTCCTGTCCAGCGCCTCACACAAAGTGTCCTGAGCTAGCAACCTCAGGCCCTGCCGGGCGACATCGTCCTAGTCTTCTTGATCCTATGTGGCTGCCTTTTTGACAAATAAGTGTGGCTTGAGCTGCTGCACTTGAAGTTACCGCAGCCCCCAGTTAGCTAGATGAGTCCTTCGGTCACTCCACTAGCCTGGGGCTGGTCCCCATTCTGCAGCCCAGACCCTCCACCCGACTCTGATCACCGACGGCTTGGATACAGGCGCCACGGGTGGATTCCTCACTTCCCGTGCCCCTGGGAACCCTTCTGTCCCTCTGGAACCCTTCAGTAGCTCCGCTGTTGACTTTCTCTTTCCTTGGCCCGGGGACGAGCTCCAACCGGTTCCAGTCCCCAGGATACCTCTCTCCATCCATCCTCTTATGTCAGACTCCTGACACCGACTTCCTCTCTCTACTGTCTCTTTTCCTCCTTTTTTGCTACGTCTCCCCGATGTCAGTCACATCCTCTACGTCCTTCATTGTTCCTCATTCCTCACTACTTCGTAGTGTGTTCCTCTAACTACTTCCTCAACCCGCACCCTCTACCTGGTTCTCCTCCAGCCTGGGATGGGGCCTTCCCTAAACAGGGTCTGCCTGAATCCCAGGACTTGGGTTTGTGTGGTGTTGGATGCTGGTGTGTGGGTGCCAGTGGTGTCACCTCCTTATCCGAGAGTGGGGTACCACACCTCTGGCTGCGGTGCAGTACCTCTGTGGCGACTGGATCCTCAGGGGTGCCACAGACATGTTCCCAAAGATGGTCCCGGTCCTGTCTATCCTAGAGGGGTAGGTCATTCCCTAGTTCCTCCATCATCCTCTCCAGCTGTGGCAATGATGAGGTGTGCTGGGGGCAGGTGATGGCAGATAATGCACTGAGAGGAGTAGCTCTGGAGAAACTCCAAGACCATCCAGCAGCAGACTACCATCCTTTACCACGCCCATCCTCAAGGGCATGGAGAAGAATGCAGCTTATGATAGCAAGTGGATTTTCCTACATGCATGTCGGTGGGTCTGTGCCATACTTACCCATCCCTTACATGGCATAGACTTTTGGGAGTAGTTTTTTACCGCTTTTTTTGTCCTTCACCCAGCCATGTTTTTGTTAGTTATCTGTGTATACTACTGTATGTATATTGTTAAGTTTTTTTCTTTGACTTATAGTCTGTGTGTACATATTAAAGTTTTTTTAGTTCAGTCATTGTGTGTAGGACTGTTTTTGCAAACAGATGCTTTGATACTGGCCTGTGGCTTGAAGGTGTGATGTATGGAACTGCAAGACACTACACCCACTCAAGTAGAACAGGGCTGTTCAAGTGCAGTTATCAAGAACTACAAACAGTGCATATTTTCAGCATTTCTGTAGCATTGCACAAGGTGCTAGAATCATCCATCACCTCTGCAGGTGATATAATTAGCTCTTGCATAATGCAAAGGAAATCCAGAAAACTTTCAATGTTTTCAGACCTTGAGAAGTGTAGTTGGCCACCCCTGCCCTTGAGGTGTCTGTGGAAGTAGCCAGGGGACAAGAGGAATCCTTGAGCCCTTTCACCACAATTGTGGCTCTTCCTGGACTCTCTTAGGGTGAGTGCCCACAGGACGTTTTTTTGGTGCGTTTACCATTGGTTTTATGGCAATTTATGCTAATTTGTTCCTGCGGTTTTGATTCCCAGCAAAACCAATGTGTTTCACAGAAACACTGTGCCCACACATTGGTTTTGCAAGTGTCAAGAACTGTCAAATACCTGCGTTTTTGGTGCGGATGGGAAAAAATTGCCATGTTAATTATTTTCCTGCGTTTTTGCTGCAGTTAATGCAGTAAAAACACGCAAAAAACGTGCAAGAAAAGCGCAGAAAACACACAGAAAACGCAGACAGGATCATAGCTAATCTCCTGTCAAGGACTCTAGGATCCTCAGGTTTTGCTGCGTTCAGGACTGCTTAAAAAACGTCTTGTGGGCACATACCCTTAGGCCTTGTGCCCATTGTACGTTGTTTGATATTTTTTTAAACACATTGACAATCAGCATCAAAATCTGCATGTTTACCCTGAGGCCAGCAAAGTGTAGGACAGGTCAGAAGGGCTGTGGCCACGTATCTTTTTTGTATACATGCGCATGTGGTTCAGATTTCATTTTCCTGCACCAAAATCTGCAAGGAAAAAAAAAACACATTGGCACAGCACTTCAGAACTCTCATAGACTTTGCTGGCTTCAGGATAGACATGCCGATTCTCAAAATCTGCTTCTAAAAAAGCATCAGACAACATGGCGGGACCAGAGTGGGATTCACTTCTGCATGATGCTGATTGTGTAACCAGACATAAAATAAATAATGGAAAAAAAAGTTTTGGGCTCTACCCTATTTTTAATTGCCAACTAAGGTTAAGCATCTTTCATACATCTGTTCAAACACACATGTGAAAGAGGCTGTTTTTGGGGGTTCGTGTGTCCGGCACTATGTGACATACGCATGCTGTCTGTGTGACATCTAGACAGCACACGGACAGCATGTCATTGCAAACTCAACTGTCTCTAGTGCTGCCTGTCCTTCTTACTGCAGCTCACAGTTCATTGAATATTCATAAGCTTAATGAGCAGAAGTGAGAGGGACAAGAGCATCACTGGAGTCAGGTAAGTATAAAACTTGTTATTTTTATACTTACAAATGTTTACTACAGTCCGTGTAGATGGATGTCACACAGATGATATCTGTGTGCGGGACATTATTTGCACGGATGCATTGAACTGAATGGGTCCGTGCTGCCGGCCAAAAACGGATTTGTATGCTCCACATGGAGACACGGTCCGTGCAGAACCACAGACATGTGAAAATGTCCATAGATTAACATTGGTCGCCAGCTGTCTGTTCCCTACGGTATGTGTTGGCACAGACTGCACACGTGCCGGTGGCACGAATATGTGAAAGAGGTCTTAAGGTACCTTTACACGCGGCAACTTTTCTAGGAATTTCACTGGCAACTTACTGGTTGCAGTGAAATCATGGACACATTGTTCTATCTTGTTGCTGTGTACAAATGGAACAATGTCTCCATGATTTCACTGCAACCAGTAAGTTGCCACTGAAATTCCTAGAAAAGTTGCCGCGTGTAAAGGTACCCTTAAAGTAGGCAGTTGATGGCTGGTATTCTCAGTGGGGTGAGGGCCCATTGTTATTGGACCCCCATCAGGGCTGGTTTTAGGCAACGTGGGGCCTTGGGCAAAAGGTTAAAGTGAGCCCTAAATGCTTACATATTGCACCATCACACTCATACATTTGGGTTACAATTCAGACTGGTGAATGAGTGCGATTTATAATATTCAAGTCATTCAGTGCTTGTTTCCGGCCTTTTTACCCATCATGATGAAGAATGATGGGTGCAGAACAATCTCCGTAGAGCAATCTGTCCTCTACAGTATCATGTTATCAGCAGCACTTCTGCAGTTTTCAGCGGGCGATCTGCAGCCAAGAGCAAGGATTTTTGTTCCTCCATAAACAATCCAATCACCTGATGATGAACAGCAATTTGCTTGCTTATTGGGCCATTGCCGACCTGTTTACACCTAGGAACTCTAATCTGTGCTGCTGGGGTTTATAAATGTGGATGTTACATATATGTGTGGCACCCCAGGGGTTAATGTGCCACAGTAACACCACAAAGGGTTAACTCCCCACACAACCCACAACACTACACTAGTGCCTCCAGGCCAGAGGGGGGAGCTAAAGCTGCTTCCCTGGTGTGGAGAGGAAGTGGGGAAGAGCAGAGTGGTGGGAGGAGCTAATGTTGTTTACCTCAGAGTGGCATTGGCAGTTAGTCAGTTGGAGTTAGTGCAGTTCCTGAGAAGACTGAGGGAAAGGACCTGGGTGTAAAAGGACTGCGTCAGGCCTAACCCATGGTCCACTGTCCACTTCCAGGTCGGCCAAGGTCTGAGCAAAGGCGTAGGAGAAGCAGAGGAACACACCCGGGACACAGAGTTACCCTATAACTCACCCCGGTGAAGCGCAAAGACCGGATACCGGATCCGACATTGTGCCTGATACAAGCAGCACAGTAAACACTGGATGAGTGAGGATTTCATATCTTCACTGTACCACAGCGAAGCAACACGGCGGGGTCAGAAACACAAAGATAAGACTCAAGTTGCCTAGCAAGTGGGTACCCGTGAGGGGAGACAGGGCCAGCAGCTTAGCTAAAGCGGCAGCAGGGCCACACACAAAGCGCAGGAGTAGGAAGCCAAGGACCCGGTCAGGGTGGGAGCAACCCGGCCCCAGTATAGACTCCGTGGACAATATCTACTGAACAACATCTGCAGTAAAGACTTGGAAAACTACAAAACCGTGAGTATGTGGATCCTTGCAAACCCTGTTCTCCCTCACAAACTGTCATCTCTACTACTACCCCTGCCCTGCATCAATCTATAGACTATTATCACCACTGCCCCGGGGAACCAGGCGCTGCCCGCGGAGAGCCGTTACATCACTGGCTACCAAACATCATGGAGGTTCTGCAGCAGCAGTGGTCACCATGACCACAACCCGTTGGTGGTGTCACGACAAACTCCCCTGTAAATATTCCCCCATTTACTTGCGGAACCCGGGACACGGTCCGGACCAAGAACGCCGTGGTATCCCCAGCAGTACCCCGGTCCAGTACCGAGTACCCCGTCCCAGTGGGCTCCACACACGCAACACACGATATGTTACGCAAACACTATATGTTACACGTATACACTGAGCACACACATAAAAACACACATCCATTCCCATCATTGTCTCTCTGTGGCATAATTGCTCCTCCAGGGAAAGTCGCTCTTTCTAACCACTTATCCTCTCACCAAGAGATGGGGATTCTGAACACATGACTCCTTATTTTGATTAAAAATTACCTACAAGTGTTTAATGAAATAGGATTTACAAACTGGAGAGTCAGTAAGGAGAATGTTTCCATAGGATCATCTACTTAAATTTCATCTTTAACAAAGATCTGCTATATTCTTCATATTATTAAAAAAAATACTTTTGGTGGTCTTGTCTTGTTCTGGGGTCACTAGTGGAAATATTGACCTTAAAGGAGTTGTCCAGAATTCTATAAACATGACTGATTTCTTTCAAAATCAGCGCCACCCCTGTTTACAGGTTATGTGTGATATTGCAGCTCAGCTCAAATGAAGGGAATGGGCATATGCTGTAATACTACATGCCATAGTAAAGTTTTATTAAGCCTGGACATCCCCTTTAATGCCTTGTAAGTTCTGCTTGATAACTGTCTACAAATGTAGGAATTAAGGAGGTCCCCTAACTCTAATTACTCCCATCATGAACATGTGAAGATTGAAACCTGTGGGGGGGCGCTCCTGCTGCTATTACATGGCTATTTCTTGGATTTTATAACTTTCACCACTGAGTGATTTTTCGGTTTTATTTTTCCCTCCGCTTCCTCCAAGAGCCATAACTTTTTTATTTTCTTCCACATAGCCGTATAAGGGCTTGTTTTTTGCAGGATGAGTTGTACTTTTGAATTTCATCATTCATTCTACCACAAAATGTACTGGAGGATGAGAACGAAATTCCAAGTGCTTTGAAATTGCAAAAAAAAAAGTGCAATTTCACAATGTTTTTTTGAGTTTTTTACTTATCATGTTAACTATATGGTAAAAGTGACTTCATAAGTTGATTATCTAGGTCTGAATAAGAAGATACTGAACATTTTTTTATTTCAATCATAAAACCCCGCAGAAATTTGTAAAAAAAAAATAAATAATAAAAATAAAAATTTGCTTTATTCGCCATTTTCTGAGACCCATAATGTTTTAATTTTTTAAGATACAGGGCTATGTGAGGGCTTAATTTTTGCGCCCTGAGCTGACATTTTTACTGATGCCATTTTGAGTCAGATACAACATTTTGATCGCCTTTTATTGCATTTTATTGTAACAACGTGGTGGCCCAAAAAACATAATTCTGGCATTTTTATTTTTTTCCCATTACGCCATTTACCAATTGGATAAATTTACGTCATATATTAATAGCTTAGATTCCTAAGAACGTAGCGATACCAAATATGTGTATTTTTTCTTTTTTTTTTTTTTTTTTTTTTTTTCACTGTTTTATGGCTATTTTCAGTTCAGCTCCTTTGGGGGCCCCCAAGAGAGTGGGGCCCTGGGCAACTGCCCAGTCTGCCTCCCCTTAACGCCGGCCCTGACCCCCATGCGATAGAATAGCATAACACATCTGCCCCAGGAATTGGTGAATTTATAAGAAGCTTCAATTCTTGGTGCTTTACCTACCTCTTCCACTTGCCATGTAGGAGTGGCAAACTAGGTAATAAGGCGTTAATGTCAGCTCTGTATTGCCAGCTGGCATTAAGGCTGAAATTCTCAATGTCGGGCCAATGTTACACACAGCCATTAAGAAGTTCAAGTAAATAGTAAAGACTTGTGATGAGTGAGTGTAATCATTACTATTCGCTACTCGCACGGATAGTACGGTATTTGCGATACTTGTTACTCGGCGAGTAACTTAGGTGCTTGTGAGTGATGTGTCGATTTTTATTGATCTGTAGTATAGTAGGTTTGGCTCACTATAGGTATAACAGGTGCTCAGAAAAACAAAGTCCAGTATATAATGAATTAGTTCTGGCACACCAAGGATATAAAGAAAATAACAGTTGCAGTCTGTATGCTAGTGGTGCTTTTATTTCTCAAGGTAAAAGTCTTGTGACAAACAATAGTGGTAGAACGTTTTCAGCCCAGTTGGGCTTTCTTCAGTACAGACAATACCTTATATTGCATGTAAATCAAACAAAAAAAAGAAATCTGTCAGCATTAATTTCTGCATAACATTATTAACACTAGTCTTATGCTGCTAGGAGACTTCAGAAAAAATATACATGGTATTATACAGAAGAAATCATAACGTAGTTATTATAACGATTACACAATGAACCCATCACCGTGTGCGATCAATTCATTTGATCTTTAGTTGCTGGTTGGAATTCTCCTATAAATTGTTATATCTGATAGGAATGAATATCAAGGAGAGATAATTCCAATACATTTGCCTCTAAGTAATCAAGATCAGGTGAAAGAGCAAAAGAAATTATCTGATCAAGTAGAAGAAAGTGAATGTAGCTACTAGGGCAGGGGATAGTGAGTGCTACAAAAATGAAATAAAAAACTACCTTGTGAGACTAAGTAAGGGTTTATAGGGAAGAGAATAGTCCCTATGTTGTCAGCACCTCTTAGTGTGAATTCCTGTTAATGGGGATTAATATGGGATAATAAGTGAGTGATACTAGATAGTTATAAGCAGTGGCTTAAGGATATCAACAGGAATTGTTTACCTGTGGTTATTAACAATATTTCATGTGGCTCACTGGTTCTGCCAACTATAGGGAATATATATGGTACATAAATTAGTGCTCTCTGTGCATAAGGAGTGTCTCACTTACTCCTATAGAGGATCCATATGTTGAACTTACCAGGGGCTTAAGTATAAATGTACTGTGGAGGTGAAGGTACAGAAAACCAATTAGTACATAATGATTGCCCTAATGGCATGTATAGGATGAAGTGCGCACTTACTCTGTCCATTGTGGGAGACAGGTGTTACTGGATTAGGTGGTTGTAAGTAGGATGCTCAGAGCATGAGCACCTGTGCTTGGCTGTTGCTGGTCAGTGAAGTGAATATGCATGAAGCTTCATGGGTGGGACAAGAAGTAAGTGAGAGGGAGAGTGGACCCACAAGCAAGCAAGCAAGCAGCAGGAGACTAGTAAGATGATCTGTGTGTGTCTGTGTGTGTTTGTCAGCTTTTGGATACCTTTGAAGGTGTTTTCTAGGTGTTTAATGTTGCCTGCCATTGATTTCAATGGCGTTCAGAAGATTCGGCGAATGTTCTTCAACTTATTTGACAAACACCTGACATTCAGTGAACAAATCCGGATTTGAACTCCACGGTCTTCAGTCATCTCTATTGCAGACTCCTTAGGTCTCTTCATCAGGCATGGTATGGCAAAGTATCTGAAGGAGCACAAATATATACACACAAATAGCTGCAACAAGGTATAATAAATTGACTTTTAATAAAAATGGACAAACTGATATTGTAGAGTAATCCTTAATTAGTTTAGTGGTGTGATAGTAGATAAGTGGTGTGAAAGTTTTATTGTCCCAAGCAAACAGTTGACAGAAATGCAGTCTTAGGCTGCTTTCACATCACGGATTTTTCAGATCCGATGCTGTCCGATCAAAATCGGACAGCATCGGATCCGAATTTGGCCCCATGCAGCCCTATGGGCATCGTACCGAATCGGATGTGCAGTAAATGCCATCCGATTTGGTCCCATACGATTCTGTCCGATTTTATTATCGGTGCAAAAATTGGAGCCTGCACCCATTTTTGCACCGAAAATAAAATCTGACAGATTCGGATCGGACCAAATCGGATGGCATTTAGTGCACATCCGATCTGACCCGATCACTATAACATGGGGCCCTATGGAGAAGGGTCCGAGGAAACATCTTATGTCTCCTCGGACCCGATTTTACTGTACTGAGAATGCTCAGTACAGTAAAACTGCTCCTGGGAGCACAAGGGTTAAAAAAAAAAAAATAAGTTTATGCTCACCTCCCCCCGAGCCCCCGCCATCTTACTAAAGGCATCCGGTGGCTCCCGCAGGCTGCAGAGGTCTTCCTCTGCTGTTCAGGACCTGCGGTGATGTCACAGTCATGTGACCCGCGGGTTACCATGGTGGAACCCGCGGTCACGTGACTGTGACATCACCGCAGGTCCTGAACACATGCAGAAGACCTCTGCAGCCTGTGGGAGCCACCGGGAACCACCGGATGCCTTTAGGAAGACGGCGGGGGCTCGGGGAGAGGTAAGCATAAGGTTTTTTTTCATTATTTTTTTCAGCCCAGAGGCGCCGATTTTATGCCGGAATCGGGTGCCTATTTGTCACCTGATTCCAGGCATCAGAAGGGAGCCGATGCTGTCCGATTTATATCGGACAGTATCGGCTCCCTAAAATCCGTAATGTGAAAGTAGCCTTACATACAAACTGGATGAAGACCCAACTCCAAAATATGACCCAACTCCAAAATATGTGAGGGAGTTGAAGAGGCTCATCAAAGTTCTGTGTGCAGATTCTATAAACCTTTTAGATTGCATGCCTAAGAATCCTAGGATAAGAATTTGCTATATGCTTCCTGAGGTATAACATTTCTCTTTATGGAAAGCACCATGCCAATATGAGGACACTTAAACGCCTTGCATTCTCTTCTAGGAAATTTACTATGAAAATTTCCTCTTCCTAGAGGACTTGAACTCTAGCAATCCTAAAACTCAATATTGACCCTTTAACGAGCCTTATCATATGATCAAGGATATAAGCCAAACAATATTCTAAGTTTGCAAACATGGTGTTTCGGGGTTATACCTTAAGTCCCCAGTCTTAGCTTCTCACCTAGTCAAATCATATCTCATACTTTGCACTAATGGTTAAACACCCCAAAATGATCTTAATTAATTAGAATTTATTCTCTCACACAAAAATTCTTAATTAAGAATTTTCTGCCTCCCATTCCCCACTAGAAATACATTATAATTTTCTCTCTCTCACTCACACACTTAATTCATGATAATTTCTTTTTTCCCATCCCCTCCATTAATTTATCAGAATATCCTTTTTCCTATTTCACTCATTTTATTAAAAAAAAAAGTTTTTAATACTTACCTCTCCATGCAATCTCCTGAGGCTCCACTTCTTCTTGTAGCCAGTGTGTACATACTGACTCTGGCGTAATGACGTAATCATGTTGGCATCGGCTGACACATCACAGAAAAGGCTATTGGCCCTACCCTGGGGCTGCACTGCAATTCAATATTACTGGCAGCAGAGCTTCAGGAAAGCTCCTGCCTGGAAATATGCGGCAACGATGCTTGTGCACAAAGTATTATAATTAGAGCCATCTGGCAAAGATTCACCCCAGACCCTTGGGCACTAGGTGGTAACTCAGATTGCCTTAATTATAATCCATCGCCATCATTTCTGGATTTGGTGGACTTAGTAGAAAACTGACTCATGCTAATGGTGTCACTGTCAGAGACTACATCAACCTGCTATGATTGATTCAAGTAATAAGACATATATTTTATTATACCCTCCTCTTCCTCTTCACTCACTAATACATTTGCCAGTGGCAAAAGAGATAATGTGCGACCTGCTTTTTCGGCATGGTCACTGCGGTGCTACTATTAGCATTTCACATATTTTTTTGCTATGATGTGCCATTGAAAAGAATGTTAACTCCAGTCATATCCAGTCAAATTCTTGTATTTCTTGCATAGTTATTTTCTCTGATGAAGCCCCCTTCAGACTGTTTAGACTTCTGAAAGAATGATTGTCCAGTGAAGAAACGGTGAGTGCTACCAGGAGTCCCGTGTCATGTGAGCAGTAAATCATCCTGTTACCATTCATGTGTGAGTTTGCTTTTCATCAAAAGGAAGACATTTTGCCAAATAACATCAATAAAATGGTATATAAACATCCTCCACAAGCAACGACTTCCAACGATACAGTATGAATGTGGTCAAAAGTGCTTTATTCCAGCATATTAAAAGGCAAAAGTAATGACTAAGTGGGTCCAAGAACAAAACATCTCCATGATCTGTCTTCAAAAAGCAGGTTGACAGACAAAATCCCAAAAATTGTAATATGCTAATAGCACCACTGATTAGGCAATAATGAGTGGTCAACAGTTGGGATTAGGCCAAGAAACTTATACACTTGATGTCAGGGCAAATTGGAGAAGTCTTGAAAAACAAGGGTCAACACCGTAAAGTTTGAGTTTTTGCATGAACTTGATGCATTGGTCAATAAAAGTTTAAAAAAGTATCAAGTGCTAAATATTTGTACTGCAACAACCATAGAACAATTGACTAAAAGATATAAATATTGAAGCAACAAACTTTATGAAAATCAAAATGGGTATCAGTCTCAATACTTTTGGCCAAGACAGTATATGAGCTGGTGTTCAGCATCTGTTTGTGCGAGTGAAGGCAGAGATTAAGTGACAAATGGAACATGGTCAATACCAAGGAATCAAACTAGTATTAGGAGATAATAAAAATAACAAGCTATAAAAGAGTCATTAAAGGTACATTGTTCCAAGTTATATTTAGTTAGTGTATTGCTTGAAGGAGCAATAATAATCAGGAAAGATCGGTCTTGTTGTAGCAATAAGAACTACAAAAAAAGTAATTATGTGCTGAAAGAGATTTGTACTGTATATTCCAACAAGATAGCCTGGAGCAATAGTGTAATATATGGACAAAAGAAGACATGCTTGGCTCAGCTGCACATAGACCCTTATATAATTGCTACAAATTGCTGCTCCAAACAATTTAAAAAAAGACTAAGCATGCAATCCGATAAGCCCACCAAAAATGCATAACGTTTCTTTTACAAAGACAGAAGGTCCAGCCATCACTATAATAAATTGGGACGTTCACATAACAATGCATGAACCAGTCAACAGCCGGTATCTGTACAATTAGGCTATGTGCCCACGGTGAGTTTTTGCAGCATTTATTGTCACCTGTGTCACAAATTTGCATGCCCCCCTCTCCCCATGTAAAGTCTATGAGAATTATAAAGTGTTGGCCAACAATGCACATTTTTTACTTGCAGTTAGTGGTCAAGAGAAAGAAATGAGCATGTCAATTCTTGGTGCATTTTACCTGCATTTTTCAGCCCTCCCTGCCATTGACAAAAGTGAAAAAATGCATGAACAAAAAACGCATCAAGAATGCATGCATACTGTGGTGCGTTTTTCTGGTGCAGTTTAGCAACATTTTGCTGCAGAAAAATTCTGCACCCAAATAAGAGCCTCGGCACATAGCCTTACAAGTAGACAGAACCTCCAGGTGCAAGTAAAAGAGAACAGGGGGTTGTTAGATTAGTGAGGTGAGATGACGGCCAATTTAAAATAATGCATTTTTAGGGCACACTTTAAACTGTGGATACTGGGAATTAACACGATTGTTGGGGGAAATCCAGAAAATTGGTACAGCATGAGAGAAGTCCTGGAGACAGGAGTTGGAGGTATAGAAAATGTTGGTTTTAGGTTATTATCAAAGCAAAGAGGATGAGTATGGTGGTAGACAGGGATGAGAGAAGCGATATAGGGTGGTAAAGAATTGTGGAGAGCTTTGTGTGCAGCATCAATGTAGCAGTTGAACAGAAATATGGTCCTCGCTGTTGCATTCAAGATAAATTGGAGAGAGGAGGGCTTAGTAAAGGCCACTTCACACACACAGATATCTGAGTCCAATATCTGAACAGATCTCTGGTTGCAGTGAAATCATGGATACATTGCTCCATGTTGTACACAGCCACAAAATGGAACAATATGTCCATGATTTCACTGCAACCAGAGATCTGTTCAGATATTGCACTCAGATATCTGTGTGTGTGAAGTGGCCTTAAGAGGGAAACTACATAGTTGAGCGTTGCAAAAGTCAGTATGTGAATGAGTCAGAGAAACAGAGTTTTTGCAGAGTCAAAGGTAAGGAAAGATTGAATTTTAGAGTTTTTAAGGTGCAGGTGACATGAGCGAGTGAGTTATTGGGTATAAGGAGTGAAGGAAAGATCTGACTCAAATATGTCATCAGCATAGAGATGGTACTAGGAACTTAACCTACTGATTAAAAAAACTAAGAAAAAAGGCAAATTGGACATAATGTCACTCAAAACCCTCAAAATGGTCCAGACAAAGTTGTTGACACCTTTCCAAAAATGTGGATAAACAACTTTGTTACAAACATGTGATACTTGTTTAAATTCACCCAGTGGCGGTACTAGAGCCTAGCGGGTCCTGGTGCAGCAGTTGAGGAGCGGGGGGGGGGGGTACGTGCTAGCAGTCTTACTACAGTCGTAGTAGAGGGAGCTGGGGGGGTTGTCGTGCTGGCAGTCGCAGTTGAGGAGCGGGAGGTAGTGGGGCCGGCTGGCAGTTTTAGGTGAAGCGGCTCCTACCTGCACCGAGCCGCACATTCAAGGTCTGGGAGCCAGGGCAGCAGAGGTCAGCCAAGGGAATCAGGAAGCTTGCCTCAGTTAACCTCCTCTCCTCAGAGACAAGGTCACGGGGGGCGGCTGCAGGGCCCCCTACAGGTGCTTGAGGGGCCCCCTAGCCGGTCGGGGCCCTGGTGCAGCTGAACCAGCTGCACCATGGTAGGTCTGCCCCTGAATTCACCTGTAGCAAGGTGTGGGCAATATGAAAATCACACCTGAAACCAGAGAAAAAGGGGAGATCTTGACTCAATCTTTGCATTGTGTGTCTGTGTGTGTCACAGTGAGCATGGAAAACAGAAAAAGGAAACTGTGTGAGGAATTGAGAACTGAAATTGTTGAACAATATCCAAAAACTCAAGGTTACAAGTCCATGTTCAGAAATCATGATTTTTTTTTTTACCACAAAATCAAGACGTTTACAACCCATGACACTGTAGCTAATCTCACTGGATGTGGAAGGCAGTGAAAAATTGATAAAGGGTTGAAGCACAGGATGGTGGATAAGCAGCCCAAATCAAGTTTCAAAGAAATTCAAGCTGTCCTGCAGGCTCAGGGTGCTTTAGTATAAGCGTAAACTATCCATTTGAATGAAATGGAACACTATGGCAGAAGACCCAGGGGGACCTCACTGCTGACACATTAAAAAGCTAGACTGCAGTTTGTCAAAATGTATCTGAATAAGTCAAAATCCTTCTGGGACAGCGTCTTCTGGACAGTTGAGACCAGGCTAGAGCTTTTTGTTAAAATACATCATTGTACTGTTTACCAAAAAGAAAATAAGGTCTACAAAAATAGAACATGGCACCTACAGTCAAATATAGTGGAGGTTCAAAGGTGTTTTTAGGGTGTTTTGCTGCCTCTATCAATTGGCGCCTTGACTGTGCACAAGGCATCATGAAGTCTGAAGATTGCCAAAGGATTTTGAGCTGCAATATAATGTCCAGTATCAGAAATCTGAGTTTGTGTCCTATGTCAGATCGTCCAGCAGAAAAATGACCCCCAAACATACTTCAAGAAGCATCCAGAAATGTATAGTAACAAAGTGCTGAAGATTTCTGAAGTGTCCAGCAATGAGTTTTCCCATTGAGCACCCGTGGAGAGCTCTTAAAATTGCTGTTGAGAGAAGGCACCCATTAAATATGAGAGACCTGGAGTAGTTTTTAAGAAAACAGAGGTTCAAGTTGAGAAGTGTAAGATGCTTGTAGACGGTTACAGAAAGAGATTTATTGCAGTTATTTATTATAAAGGGTGCGCAACTAAATATTAAGTGGAGGGTGGCAACAATTTTGTATGCCCATTTTTAGAGTTCTGTGTTAAATGAAATCCAATTTGCCTATTTTTCTGTTTGTTTTTGTGTTGTGCTAACACACATAAAGGAAATGAACATGTGCATAACAAAACGTGTAATTGCAATAATTTTCTGGGAGAAATACTTCATGTTCTAGAATAATAAACAGGGCTCCAACACTTTCAGCCATCACTGTATTTGTTATTATTGTTAATAGAAGGGGAAGTAGGGTTGGCAAATGATTCAATGAAGAAGCGGTCAGAGAGGTAGAAGGAGAACCAATGGAGAAAGATGTCCTTGAGGTCAATAGAGAGGATCATACTGAGGATGAGTTGGTGGTCCACAGTGTCAAATGTTGCAGAGAAATGTAGGAGACTCAGCACTGAGAAGTAACTATTAGATTTAGCTGTTAGTAGATGATAGAGATGATAGTTTCAGTAAAGAGTGGAAATCTGTTGGTAGCGGATTGTTCAGGATACTGTCCAAGTGTGTGGCAACAGAGCTTCTATATTTAGCAAAAAACAGGAATAGATATGATAAGCTTTGTGGAATCAGGAATAAAACATATCTCATGTGTCTCAGTCTTTTTGTGGCATCTGTGCAGCAGGCTGCTCTCTCTCATACAGAGACACAGGAAACTGGATACAGTTACATGCTTTCCTGTGTGAGCCTCTAGGAGTTTTTTTTTAAATTTAACTTTATCTACAACATACAAACCTAGCAATAGTGCAATCATAGACAGGAATGGAGTTGTTGCATTAAACATATTCCAACACCCCCACTTAACAACTACTTATCCTGTTAGTCCCATTGTGGTTCTGAAGTCCTCAAACTTGGCACTTGATAATGGATTTGTCATACCATCAGCTATCATCTTTTCAGACTCACAATAGACAAACTCGAGTACACCACGTTTCACTAAGTCACCACTAAGTGGTCAATGTGCTTAGTCCTTGCACTAATCTCACTGCTGGCAAGTTTAATACATCCTTGGTTGTCCTCATAGATAACTGTTGGCTGAGCTAGTGGCTTGCTGAAATCTTCCAAAAGTTGTTTCAACCAAATAAATTTTTGACTTGCAAAAGCAGCTGTTGTCTTTAAAAGTAACAACAATCTCCTTTTTGATTGAGCTTCTTTACTGACAGAATATTGCTTTCAAGATTGGGAACATAGAGAACATCCTTTACTGGGATCTTTCTGCTTTATGCTGAGGAAACTGGACAGTGGAGGTAGCCATCTCCTACTCCTTCTGGAGTCATATAGCGACCATTAGCGAAGACCTTTTCGAGCTTGCTTTTATCAGTGAAGAAATCCTTGTTATTTGTCATATGGCTGCTAGCACCAGTCTATATGGTCTATACACCATATATGCTTTGCAGATGGGCCTGTACTGGCATTAAATGCAGCTTCAACACATCTAGAATCTTCCTTTACTGCTGTTTTAGCCCTTTGATGACTGTTTTGCATTTTAAGCTGACTCATGCTTGCTTTCTGAATTCTGCAGTCTCTTTAAGGTGGCCAGGCACCTTAAACATTCAAAAGTTTCTCTTACATTGTTCTTATATTTAGGGATGTCCTGTGTTTTTAATGCTGTTTCTGCTCTGGATTCATTACTGCTGCTTACATTCTGCATTTTTCGCTTGAATTCATCTACAAGTTTACCTTTAACATATTCTAGTGTGAGCTCAACATCTAGTGCATCTAGTGCAGTCACAAGTGTGTCATAACTTTCTGGGAAACCACTTAATAGAAGTGCAGCAACATGAAAATCTTTAATTTCTTCTCCAATACCCCTGTGAGGCTTCACAATCTCTAGGGTGTTTCTTATATAGTCCTGCATATTCTGTCCATCACTTAGCTTAGACTGATACAGCTTTCTCATGAGATAAAGCTTATTGTCAAGTTTTGATCTTTCATGCACTTTCTGTAACTCATCCCACATTTCTTTTGCAGTTGCACACTTGCATATATGAACAATGTGATTCCTGCCAAGGAATAAGAGCGTGGGTGCCTGAAACGTTGCCATTGTACCTATTTGCAAGCTGGAATAAACACCACTGAACGTCTCCAAGGGAGTGCTGCGATTTTTTGTATGTATATTGAGACACATTGAGGATTGTGGAGATCACTTTGCACCCGGGATTACCAGCGATACCTGCTGCTCCATATTCTACATTATATAAATAATTATATATATATATATATATATATATATATATATATATATATAAAATTATCTGGTTGAAGCAGCCTAGGCAGCAAATTATTCTATTCATTTACTTCAGGGTGTTGTCCACTACTTGAATAACCCCTTCTCAATTCATCCTATTAAAATAATAACACTTATACTTACCCCCAGTGCTGGCGCCGCTCCTGTGGTGTCGGCACTGTCCTTTCCATGATTGCAGTGTTAGGTTAGTTTTGCCCTGAGTTCAGGGGGTTCCGTTAAAAAGATTTAACGCAGCATTAATGCAGTGTTTATCAGAAAGGTAAGTCTGCGTTAATTCTGCCAATTCATTCCAATGGCTGACGGAACCCTAAGCGCAGGTCAGACGCCGGCATGTAAATGCCGGAGTTTGAAATCTCGTGCTATTTCCATGCTTGGAAATAATGTGAGATTTCAAACTCTGGCACGCACTTAGATGCCAGGGTTTAACCTGCCCTCGGGGTTCCGTCAGCCATTGGAATGAATTGGCAGAGTTAATGTGGCACCCCACTGGTCAGTGCGCCACAATAGGGGTATTACTCCCACAAATGAGAGTGCAGTTATTCCTGTCACAGGGGAGAGTAAGGTTTGCAAGTGGATCCCATCCCCAGCACTCTGGGAAGATGGGTAGTCTCATTCCCATTGGGCGGAGTTAGGGGAGGAGGGTAGTCAGACAGTAGAGTTTTAGTTTGCACTGAGGAGCGAAGAAGAGGGGAGCATCTGAGAGAGAGAAGGAGACTCCCAGAGAGATGGCCTAGAGAAGAGGCAGTCCGTGAAAAGAAAGAGGGGACCCAATATCGGAGTGCCCATACTCTGGGGGAACCCTGGTCCATCTAATGGAGTATGAGGATACGGTGCAAGGTGTTCAGCCCCTGAGCCGTCCACACCGGTCATCACGGGTCAGTTCATCAACACTGACATCCTGTCTACAAAAGTGCAGCCTCGCCAGGATTGGCAACCAAAGGTCGTGCCCCTTCAGAGAGAGAGAGAGAGGGAGAAGAAGGGAATCTCACAGCACCACAATGGGCCTGGTATACAAGAGGGCTGTGCTGGGGCAGGTTTTAGCAGCAGGACATGGGATTGACAAGAGAGAGTATACTACGGGATCCACTGAAAGACCTTGCAACCCTCTGTGATTACCCAACCAGCTACTTGATTATAGACTGTTTGTGCTGTAACCTGAACTGCCATCTGAACTGGTTTACAGAGTAAAGTACCCGTGTAGAGTGAGAAAGCTTTGGTGTTTTCCTTTCACCTCAACTGCTGCACTGCTCCACAGGTCATCCTTACACTCCAAACAACAACCAGCACCACGACCATCAGTGCTGGTCAGCCCCGGGGGCTCAGCTCCACCTGCAGGGAGCTGCTCCATCCAAACTGCAGTACCATCTTCCCCGGAGGCCTGAAGTGGCACTGGGGCCCATCATCAGAATCTGCAGGTGGCGTCACGACAAACGTTTACAATTTTTTATTACCATTCCCCAACTCCATTACCAGTTGACCACCAGGGCCACGGGTCTTGGCAGGCCACCAGTGACATCCCAACTACACCCGAGTCCTCATACAAACCTGGGTTAGTCATTAACACAGACTTACCTTTCTGGTAAACACTGCGTTAATGCTGACAAATTCTATCTTTTTAACGGAACCCCCTGAACTCAGGGCAACTGAACCGCTGCACCCAGTAATCTAAGGGGCCTTTCACACTTGCGGTTTTTTCCTGATTTGGAAGATCAGGCAAAAACCTGATTCTTACCGGATTCATTTTTTTTGCCCAGTCTCTTTAATGATTTCAGGAGAAAACATGAAGCAACAAGATTCTACCTGACAAAATTAATGTGAATGTGTAAAATACTGTAATGGTGGGCTTACATGCCGCGATATCGGGGCGATATCGCTATACAACGGCGCGGGAGCGCGCATTTTTTGACACTTTTCCTGATATCGCATCGGTGGTTTACACGCTGCGATATCGGGAAACAACGTCACTACGATATGTACACCCACCAACCCAGTAACGACCATTTAACATGGGAGTTAATGGGTGAGTTGTGAGTACACATCGTAGTTGGATGTTTACACGCAACGATCCGGCTACAACAGGCATCCGATATCGGGCGGTTGAATAGCACGCTCATTCAACCCCGATATCGTTTTGGCATCGTTCCAGGATCGCGTTGTACGGTTTGAACCATACAACGCGCGAACGATATCGGGTCCAACTCCCGAACCACGTGACTTTTGGGCGGAGTTGGATGCCGATATCGCGGCGTGTAAACCCACCATAAGAATCAGGTTTTACCTGATCTTCCAAATCAGGAAAAAATCCCAAATGTGAAAGGTCCACATCGTTGGATTCAGAAACTCTTTGTCGACATCATGCTGCTCTCTAATAAGGTAGTCAAAACCAGCTGACAGATTCCCTTTAAAAGCAAGACTGAGATCACGTGAGCCTCTTTGGCTGATTAAATCTTTGGAAATGTGTTAAAAAGCAACAGACAATTTATTTGATGAATCTTATACATCTCAAATTGATTGAATTCACTGGGTACTTGCAGTACACGTCTCATGAAATTATACATCAAGTCGGTTCAATCTTTAGAAAAAAGTTTTTCGACTCAAACGTAATGCATTGAATTTGTCTCTGCACTATATTATATTTGATGATTACATGTTCCTCTGAATCATAAATCGAGGGTGAAGTGTCTACAACGATTAATGCACTTTTTTTTTAAGTCCCCTTCTTCATTGTTGCTGTTTTCGTACATTTCATGTTATGCCTTCATTTCTTTTTTGTATATGAGGATAGGTCATCCTGGGCCACGATGTCGCTCGTACCCTTCTACAGAGAACAAGCTGTGAAGACATTTAAATTATTGCCTGTAACCGAAAAGGCAAAGTCAGAGTAATGCATGAGGGGGAATAATTAGTACATTCACATTTCAACCCAAAAGCATTAAAACTCTGCAATATTAATTAAAATATAATTCATTCTGGTGAAGCAAAAGTTTGCAGTAGTCATCCAACAAATATTACACTTAAATTGCCTAATTAGGAGAAATAAATGTTCTCAGCCTTAGGTACTTAGCAGCCAATAAACATTAGGCATCAGTTATCAAATTATTTCTTCATTTCAATTGCAAAATACAAGGTAATTGTCATAGTTTAATTAGCATACAAGCTGATTAATTGTCTATTTAAATGATACACAATCAAAGTGAATATGTTCATTTTGGGTTTCATTAGTTGCAGCCATTCACCATTGCATCTGACATGTTAATGAATAGCAAGTTTGGAAGCCACAAATAAAGAGGAAAACATCATTATTTCCACATCCATCAGATGTAAACTAAACTGTGATTTTTATTTGATTTGTTTAGGCAAGTTCTGCTGGGCTGTCAGTGCCATGGTAAGCTTCAAAAAAAAAATTACAGGTTTTTTAAAGTGTCTGATACCAGATGTTGTCAAATCAATTCAGAAGAAATATCTAGCAGGTTTAAGACTTTGAAACTACAGCTAGTAACTAATTCATTAGACTTTGTTACATCATTGAACATTTTCTGTATGTAATAACCATTAGGCTATGTGCAGTCATGCAGGGTGGTATAATGAGTTAGAGGATAAGGAAGCAGGATGGTGAGATGAGCAAAAGGCGATCAGGAGAGCTAGTCTGACCCGTAGACTGGGGTTCCCTAACTCACCCTTTTCCCAGCATTGCTTCTGATGGTGAGGATGTCTTGCCCGCCACTTTTGGCCTTTGCACCTGATGAGCCCTAGGCTTAGGGCGCCTTCACTCTGCGGTCAGATCCGATCTGGGGCTGTCAGGGTTGACAGTCCCGGACTGGATTTTGGCCCCATAATATCCTATGGGGCCGGATGGAGCCGGATGGCAGCTATCTGCCATCCGGCTTCCATCTCTCCGGAAGAATCCGGGAGAAGTGGGATTTTTCTGCCGGACACAAAAACGTTGCTTACAACGTTTTTGTGTACGGGGAGAACAATCTCCCCAAAATTGGCGTCTCCCGAATTCTACCGGATTCCCCTGGATCCTCCCGGATTCCCTTGGAACATCTCGGGGCAATCCGGTGCTCCATTAACATGGGAGCTTATGGGGCTGGATTGCCCCAATCCGGGAGGATCCGGACACCTGCGGCTGCACGCTGCTGTTATTTCAGGACTGCGGCTAGCTCCCTGCGAGCCGCAGTCCTGAATCAACAGCAGCGGCAGCTGCGTCAGGCTGCACACCTGACCGCAGGGCCATATTTACAGTTAGGCACTTGGGGGCCTGTGCCTAGGGCAGCAGATTGCAGGGGGAGGCACCAGGGGAGAGGGTTTTTTAATTTTTGATTTTTTTTTTTACTTCCCTCCCCTCCCCGAGACTCCATATGAAAACTGGAGTCTTTGTGGGGGACGGGGGTGTCACCGCCGGTGCAGAGTGCAGCACAGGCATTGCCGCCCGCCTGTGCCCCGATGGTGAGAGAGCTCCTATCACCGGATCAGGCAGGAAGTTGCCGGGTTCTGTACAGCTCTGTTCCTTCCTGTCCCACAGTGGTGGTGAGATGGATCCGGAGGACGGGGAGCTGGCGAAGGTGCAGTGGGTGGAGGCCCAGCCGGTGCCCCGGGGACCCCGCACTCCGCTGCAGCTACTGCCGGAGATCCTGGTGGAGATCTTCCCCTGCCTACCCGGCACCGAGCTGCCGCTGCTCGCCCTGGTGTGCCAGACGTTCCCCCAGATCCTCAGCACCGACAACCTGGAGGAGACTGTGCAAACAGGGTGAGGCTCGGACACCGTGGAGCTGGCGGGAACACCGGGGAGGAGGTGGGGCTACACACAGTAGGGGATCTGTCCACACTGGGTAGGGGCTGTCCACACCAGGGGGATCTGTACTCACTCAGGGGATAGAGGATAAGAGGAGCAGCAGGAGGGACAGAAGAGAGGAGGATGGGGGTGCAGGAGGACAGAGGAGCAGCAGGAGGGACAGATGAGAGGAGAATCGGGGTGCAGGAGGACAGAGGAGCAGCAGGAGGGACAGAGGAGAGGAGGACGGGGGTGCAGGAGAACAGAGGAGCAGCAGGAAGGACAGAGGAGAGGAGGACAGGGGTGCAGGAGGATATAGGAGCAGCAGGAGGGGCAGAGGAGGATGGGGGTGCAGAAGGGAAACACTAAGGCTACACTCAGACTGTGCACTTTGTGATCCGATTTTTCAGTGGACTGCAGAAAATGGATTAATCCAGTGACATTCCAGCAAAAGGTTTTTATTTTTGCATTTCACACAGGGTACTTTGAAAGTGATGTGTTTTTCCACTTTTGGAGTTCTCCATTTTAGAAAAGGTTCTGTCAATTTGTCTGGCATTTTTCTGATGCACTTTTCCCATAAGAGCCATTGTCTATGGGTAAAAAAATGCACCACCCAAAAACGCACCCAACAACGGATCAGAAATGGAAGATCCATTTTTGGGTGCATTTTTTTGACAGCTGCTGTTTTGTAGCTAAAAACGCAGCGTCTGATTTTAGCCTAAGGCTTCAGCAAAAAACACACATCTTCTCAGCTCCAGATCTTCCAGACTAATCTCTATCAGCAACACCTTGTTGTAGAAGAGGGAACTGTTTAAAGGCCAGGGGTGTGGTCACCAGACAATCCCACCACTCCCCTCCTGCAGAGTCACCTACACATAGACATTTACTTTCATTTAAACTACAGAGCGCTTCTCACATGGACTGCAGAGCAGTCAACACATGACATGTGTCGACTAAAAACTTGTGGTGTAGATTTTTGTTGTCATTAATTTGCACCTACTGAAAAAAAAACCTCAGCAAAAACATGTCTGTGCCAACAATTACATAAACTGTGCCTCAATTCTGGACTCAATACAAACAAACCAAAGACAAATTATAAGAACCTGGACAAGCAATCCTGTCAAGACACAAAAACATTGAATTGTGTCATCAATTTTTGGATTATAAACCCAACAAAGTTGAACTTGGTGTGCTTTCTAGGGACTCTCATTTTGTCTTACTAAAGCTCCAGATAAAACTGAACTGTACAGCGACATGGAAGAATATTTGAGGAGACTACACCTGAGGGAATTTTACAGTGACAGAGAACATTCAGAACCCATTTGGACTGAAGTAAGAGGGATCTTGACAACCAAGAAAAAGTCAAACTGGACACCTGCACCTGGAAACAACGCCCATTTGGAAAAATGTATAAACACTTTCAGACATTTGGTAAAATCTACTATTTTAGATACACATAAGAGGCAACCACCCAACATTAGTGTCCAGGAGAGAAGAGCCATACTGTCTTTTAAATCAAGCAAAGAAATCATCATCTAACCTATAGACAAGGGTGGTGCAATAGTCAAGATGAACAAATCAGACTGCCTGAAGGAAGCAAACAGACAACTGATGGACACACGCTATTACAAAAAATTGGAGTCTAACCCTATGCAGGACTACTACAAAGAATTAAACAATCTTGTCTCTTATCCACGAGCTGATGACCTGATACCATAAAGGCCAAGAACAGGCACATTCTACATGCTTCTCAAAATCCACAAATCTGGAAATCCAGGAACACCAATCATTTCATGTGTGGGCACCCTCACTGAACACATTTCTGTATGGGTAGAGGGTCTTCTCAAACCCCTGTTAAAAGAGATACCCAACTACATTCAGGACACAATTCACCTATTAAATAAACTGTCAGCAATAGGTCCTCTACCAGAAGGAACCATCCTCGTCACCATGGATGTGGAATCTTTGCACAGCAATGTCCCACACCAAGATGGATTTAAGGCCTGCAAATTTTCCTGGAAAACACAGGGATTAATGCGGATTCTGTAGTGAATCTTACAAAATTCATCCTTACTCACAATTACTTTACATTTGACGACAACATATATTTACAGGAGAGTGGCACAACAATGGGTAGTGAAATAGCACCACAATATGCAAATCTTTTCATATCCAATCTTGATGGTGACTTTCTTTCCAATTGTCCTATCAGGCCTCTAGCCTATTACTGGTGCATTGACGATATTTTAATCATCTGGACGGAGTCTGAGCAACAGCTGAAGATGTTCCATGAACACTTTAATCAGTTTCATTCTACCATCAACTTAACACTCAACTACTCCTGCACTGAAATAAACTTTTCGGGCGCCATCATCAAGCTACAGAACAATGAAGTAGAGACATCCCTGTAGTGGAAGCCAATTGACTGTTCAACATACCTTCAATTGTACAGTTTCCATCCAAAACACATAAAAAAACTTTATTGTGTATAGCCAGGCCATCAGATACAATCGGATATGTTCCAACCCTACAAATAGAGACAATCACCATGAGGACCTCAGAAAGACCTTTTGAACCAGGGCTACCATCCAAGAGCAATTGAAAAACAGATCACAAGAGCCACCAGAATATCAGGGAATAATCTCCTACTTTACAAATATAAACAAGAACACAACCGGGTCCCACTCGTAGTCACCTACAATCCATATCTGGAGGTGTTAAGAGGAGGTGCATTGAAACTGCAACCACTACTACAAAAGGATGACCGACTAAAATCTCTATTTCCAGAAGCCCCACTTCTGTGTTATAGGCAGCCTCCAAATCTAAAAAGCATCATTGTCAGAAGCTCACTGTCCTCTCCAACAGCAACAGGAACATTTCCCTGCAACCAGAACAGGTGGAAAACCTTTTCTGATGACAATGGACAAGATAAAGATTCATAGCACAGATCAGGACTACAAGATTCCAGGTACCTTCAGCTGCACCACAACTAATGTGGTGTATTTAGTTATACAGTATGTATGTATGTATGTGTGAGTGGGAATCTGTATGTGAGGGAGACAGGGCAGAAACTTAAAACAAGAATAAATTCCCATTGGCGCACAATAAAAAAAAGGGCAGATCTACCTGTAGCCAATCATTTTTGCAGTCTTGATCACACCATAATGGATATGAAAATACTAGTTTTGAAGGGTAATTTCAAATCTCAAAGAATCAGAAGAGTCTGGGAATATAAACTTATGTTTACCTTTGACACATTCAGAACGGGAATGAATGTGTTGCATGGATTTTACATTATTTGAGGAATCTTCAAATCTTGGACCAACAACTAATCAAAGGACATAAAACTATCTGGTTCTTATCTCTGGATGCTGATGTTTACTCCTCCAGATGCTGTCTCCCCCCTCCCAACTCTGACTTCTCTGTGTTATGCTTGACCTGACCTGGTTTATTTACTGCATTATTCAACCCATATTTGTGTGTATATAAGTGTGTATGTTCAGACGTTGTGTCATTATTAAGCCTGATAAAGAGACCCTAGAGTCTCGAAAGCTTGCGATTATTTACCATCTTTTCAGTTAGCCATTAAAAGGTATCAACCATTGAGGACTCTCAGATTTTAATATTTTTCTATGTACTGGCTAACAGGGTACAAACAGTTTTTATAACTTGAAATAGATCACTCTGTTTGTAATGACACTATATAATATATTCATTTAACTTTATGCATTGAATTACTTAAATAAATTAACTTTTTGATGATATTTTAGATCATTGAGAGAACCATCAGCAGTTGGACAAACGCTGACCAAGCTCTGGCTCCTCAGGGAAGGAAATTGACCACACAGGAAGAGGTCATAGGATCGAGTCCCAAAACCAAGGCATGACAGTGCGTTTATGAATATTAATGGATTGTGTAAAGTACAGTAAATTATTCAAATATATATTTTTTTCCTTTCACCATCATTTTTATTCATCTCAAAAATACTTACACAGATTTTTTTTAAATATCTTACATATAATGAGTTTTCATAACACTACCAGATATGTGTTAATGAGCATTTTGCCTGCTTTGCATTGACTGATTAATGCATTAATCTGTCCTGAAGTTGCTTTCACAAGTGCCGGTTTGCAGCCAGAGCAAAAATATATTAAGAAATGAAGACAGTTAAGTTTGCTAATATGTACAGGTTCAACTACAATGCGTAAAATGTAAAGTAGACATAAATGCAACTATATGAAACTAGATGGCGGCCCGATTCTAAAGAATCGGGTAGTCTAGAATCCATATATAGTTTATTTACTAAGAGTTAGGGGAGTGAGGTGAAATGAATTGTGTGTATACATGTGGCTCAGTGGGTGGCAGAGTATACGGTGGCTCAGTGGTTAGCAGTGAGTGGGGTGGCTCAGTGGTTAGCAGTGAGTGGGGTGGCTCAGTGGTTAGCAGTGAGTGGGGTGGCTCAGTGGTTAGCAGTGAGTGCGGTGGCTCAGTGGTTAGCAGTGAGTGCGGTGGCTCAGTGGTTAGCAGTGAGTGCGGTGGCTCAGTGGTTAGCAGTGAGTGCCGTGGCTCAGTGGTTAGCAGTGAGTGCGGTGAGATTGGTCAGCACAGTGGCGTGGGCAGAGTGGGCAGGGCAGCGCCGTGGGCAGAGTGGTCAGCGCAGCGCCGTGGGCAGAGTGGTCAGCACACACATACATACATACACACACACACACACACACTCCGCTATAGTTAGCACCGACCCTGCATCTTCCCCGCCGGCTGGATCCTGAGTTGACATGTCGCCGCCCGCGGACGACTGGATCAAATATGGCGTTCGGGAAGTTTGGGGAGACTTCTTGGACGCTATATTGGATCCAGTAGTTCGGGGGTGGCGACATGTCGACTGAGGATCTAGGCGGCTGATGCAGGGTCGGTGGTAAGTATAGCGAAGTGTGTGTGTGTGTGTGTATGTGTGCGGACAAAGTGAGGGAAGTGACTACATACACACATATATACACATACTGTACATTGCATATGGAGGGGTTAGGAGAGCGGAGGCTGGAGGGGTGAGGAGAGGTGAGGACAGGGGAGGCTGGAGGGGTGAGGAGGGCAGAATACAGGGGAGGCTGGAGGGCAGAGGACAGGGGAGGCTGGAGGGCAGAGGACAGGGGGGGCTGGAGGGCAGAGGACAGGGGAGGCTGGAGGGCAGAGGACAGGGGAGGCTGGAGGGCAGAGGGCAGGGGAAGCTGGAGGGCAGAGGACAGGGGAGGGCGGAGGGCAGAGGGGAGAGCGGAGGCTGGAGAGGAGAGCGGAGGCGGGAGGGGAGAGCGGAGGCTGGAGGGGAGAGCAGAGGCTGGAGGGGAGAGGCTGGAGGGGAGAGCAGAGGCTGGAGGGGAGAGAATGGAGGGGAGAGCAGAGGCTGGAGGGGAGAGCGGAGGCGGGAGGGGAGAGGCTGGAGGGGAGAGTGGAGGCTGGAGGGGAGAGCGGAGGCGGGAGGGGAGAGCGGAGGCGGGAGGGGAGAGGCTGGAAGGGAGAGGCTGGAGGGGAGAGCGGAGGCTGGAGGGGAGAGGCGGGAGGGGGAGAGCGGAGGCGGGAGGGGAGAGCGGAGGGGAGAGGGGAGGCTGGAGGGGAGAGCGGAGGCGGGAGGGGAGAGCGGAGGCGGGGAGGGAGAGGCGGGAGGGGAGAGCGGAGGCGGGAGGTGAGAGGCGGGAGGGGAGAGCGGAGGCGGGAGGGGAGAGCGGAGGCTGGAGGGGAGAGCAGAGGCTGGAGAGGAGAGGCTGGAGGGGAGACCAGAGGCTGGAGGGGAGAGAATGGAGGGGAGAGCAGAGGCTGGAGGGGAGAGCGGAGGCGGGGGGGAGAGGCTGGAGGGGAGACCAGAGGCTGGAGGGGAGAGAATGGAGGGGAGAGCAGAGGCTGGAGGGGAGAGCGGAGGCGGGGGGGAGAGGCTGGAGGGGAGAGCGGAGGCTGGAGGGGAGAGCAGAGGCGGGAGGGGAGAGCGGAGACGGGAGGGGAGAGGCTGGAGGGCGGAGGCTGGAGGGGAGAGCGGAGGCTGGAGGGGAGAGCGGAGGGGAGAGCGGAGGCGGGAGGGGAGAGGCTGGAGGAGAGAGCGGTGGCTGGAGGGGAGAGCGGAGGCTGGAGGGCGAAGGCTGGAGGGGAGAGCGGAGGCTGGAGGGGAGAGCGGAGGCGGGAGGGGAGAGCGGAGGCGGGAGGGGAGAGCGGAGGCTAGGGGGGAGAGCGGAGGCTGGAGGGGAGAGCAGAGGCTGGAGGGGAGAGCGGAGGGGAGAGCGGAGGCGGGAGGGGAGAGGCTGGAGGGCGGAGGCTGGAGGGGAGAGCGGAGGGGAGAGCGGAGGCGGGAGGGGAGAGGCTGGAGGAGAGAGCGGTGGCTGGAGGGGAGAGCGGAGGCTGGAGGGCGAAGGCTGGAGGGGAGAGCGGAGGCTGGAGGGGAGAGCGGAGGCGGGAGGGGAGAGCGGAGGCGGGAGGGGAGAGCGGAGGCTAGGGGGGAGAGTGGAGGCTGGAGGGGAGAGGCTGGAGGGGAGAGCAGAGGCTGGAGGGGAGAGCGGAGGTGGGAGGGGAGAGGCTGGAGGGGAGAGCGGTGGCTGGTGGGGAGAGCGGAGGCTGGAGGGCGGAGGCTGGAGGGGAGAGCGGAGGCTGGAGGGGAGAGCGGAGGCTGGAGGGGAGAGGCTGGAGGGGAGAGGCAGGAGGGGAGAGCGGAGGCGGGAGGGGAGAGCGGAGGCGGGAGGGGAGAGGCTGGAAGGGAAGAGCGGAGGCGGGAGGGGAGAGCGGAGGCGGGAGGGGAGAGCGGAGGCTGGAGGAGAGAGCGGAGGCTGGAGGGGAGAGCGGAGGCTGGAGGGCGGAGGCTGGAGGGGAGAGCGGAGGCTGGAGGGGAGA
This sequence comes from Allobates femoralis, assembly GCA_033576535.1. Lineage (NCBI taxonomy): Eukaryota > Metazoa > Chordata > Amphibia > Anura > Aromobatidae > Allobates > Allobates femoralis. Next base: position 760,368,057 of record JARQOC010000003.1, read on the forward strand.
GCGGAGGCGGGAGGGGAGAGGCTGGAGGGGAGGGCGGTGGCTGGAGGGGAGAGCGGAGGCTGGAGGGCGGAGGCTGGAGGGGAGAGCGGAGGCTGGAGGGGAGAGCGGAGGCGGGAAGGGAGAGCGGAGGCGGGAAGGGAGAGGCGGGAGGGGAGAGCGGAGGCGAGAGGGGAGAGGCTGGAGGGGAGAGCAGAGGCTGGAGGGAAGAGCGGAGGCTGGAGGGGAGAGCGGAGGCTGGAGGGGAGAGCGGAGGCGGGAGGGGAGAGCGGAGGCGGGAGGGGAGAGCGGAGGCTGGAGGGCGGAGGCTGAAGGGGAGAGCGGAGGCTGGAGGGGAAAGCGGAGGCGGGAGGGGAGAGCGGAGGCGGGAGGGGAGAGCGGAGGCTGGAGTGCGAAGGCTGGAGGGGAGAGCGGAGGCTGGAGGGCGGAGGCTGGAGGAGAGAGCGGAGGCTGGAGGGGAGGGAGGAGGCTGGAGGGGATAGCGGAGGCTGGAGGGGAGAGCGGAGGGGAGAGCGGAGGCGGGAGGGGAGAGGCTGGAGGGGAGAGCGGTGGCTGGAGGGGAGAGCGGAGGCTGGAGGGCGAAGGCTGGAGGGGAGAGCGGAAGCGGGAGGGGAGAGCGGTGGCAGGAGAGGAGAGTGGAGGCTGGGGGGGAGAGCGGAGGCTGGAGGGGAGAGGCTGGAGGGGAGAGCAGAGGCTGGAGGGGAGAGCGGAGGCGGGAGGGGAGAGGCTGGAGGGGAGAGCGGAGGCTGGAGGGCAGAGGCTGGAGAGGAGAGCGGAGGCTGGAGGGGAGAGCGGAGGCTGGAGGGCGGAGACTGGAGGGGAGAGCGAAGGCTGGAGGGGAGAGCGGAGGCTGGAGGGGAGAACGGAGGCGGGAGGGAAGAGGCTGGAGGGGAGAGCGGTGGCTGGTGGGGAGAGCGGAGACTGGAGGGCGGAGGCTGGAGAGGAGAGTGGAGGCTGGAGGGGAGAGTGGAGGCTGGAGGGGAGAGTGGAGGCTGGAGGGGAGAGCGGAGGCTGGAGGGGAGAGGCTGGAGGGGAGAGGCGGGAGGGGAGAGCGGAGGCGGGAGGGGAAAGCGGAGGCGGGAGGGGAGAGGCTGGAAGGGAAGAGCGGAGGCGGGAGGGGAGAGCGGTGGCGGGAGGGGAGAGCGGAGGCTGGAGGGGAGAGCGGAGGCTGGAGGGGAGAGCGGAGGCTGGAGGGGACAGCGGAGGCTGGAGGGCGGAGGCTGGAGGGGAGAGCAGAGGCTGGAGGGGAGAGGCTGGAGGGGAGAGCGGAGGCGGCAGGGGAGAGCGGAGGCGGGAGGGGCGAGCGGAGGCTGGAGGGGAGAGCGGAGGCTGGAGGGTAGAGAGGTGGGTGGAGGGGAGAGCGGAGGCTGGAGGGGAGAGCGGAGGCTGGAGGGAAGAGGCTGCAGGGCAGGGAAGGCTGGAGAGGTTGGGGAGGCAGGAGAGGCTGGGGAGGCTGGGGAGGCAGGAGAGGCTGTGGAGGCAGGAGAGGCTGGAGGGCAGGGGAGGCTGGAGAGGCTGGAGGGCAGGGAGAGCTGGAGGGCAGGGGAGGCTGGAGGGCAGGGGAGGCTTGAGAGGCTGGAGGGCAGGGGAGGCTGGAAGGGCAGGGGAGGCTGGAGAGGCTGGAGGGCAGGGGAGGCTGAAGAGGCTGGAGGGCAGGGGAGGCTGGAGAGGCTGGAGGGCAGGGAAGGCTGGAAGGCAGAGGCGTAGCTGGATGGATGCAGACTCACCGCGGCCGGCGTGCGGCTGGTGTAGGAGGAGAGGAGGGGCGGGCAGAGGTGCAGGACAGGAAGTCCCGTCCTCCCTCCTCTCCGGGCGCGCGGCGGGCGGCTGGCAGCACGGGGTCCCCCAGGGGGTGGGGGCAATGGGGCCCTCATGGCTTGGGGCACGGGGCGCTCGGCCCCCCTGCCCCCGCTAGGTACGGTGGTGGGTGGAGGGGAGAGGCTGAAGGGCGGACGGAACTTCCGAGAGCGGAACGTTCCTCCGCCGCTCCTTGTAGCCGGGGGACCGCGCAGTGGTGACATCAGGACCATGTGTCCAAAGGCCATCACGGAAGTAGTATTCCGGAAGTGGCCTTCGGCTTTTATTATATATGATCTTAGGGTATGCACTGACGCTGCAGATTTTCTGCGTTTTTTATCGCGGTTCCGCCCGAATTTTCATTGTTTCTTTGACAAATCCACGGTACAGCCCATTCCCTGCAAAGTGTATGCAAACAGCAATTTACCTGGCAAATGTCTCTACCAAAATATTTGTTTGTACTGGGATTTCTCTTAAGTGAATTTATCCAAATCAATAAATATAAGAGGACTTATACCCTTTGTAAGAGTCGATGCAAAATAACAATTCATAGGACTCAATTTATGCATAAAATATAACCTTTAATATGTTTTCCAATAAAAAAGGACATACATACAGTGTTGGCCAAAAGTATTGACACCCTGCAATTCTGTCAGATAATACTCAGTTTCTTCCTGAAAACGATTGCAATCACAAATTCTTTGATATTATTGTCTTCATTTAATTTGTCTTCAATGAAAAAACACAAAAGAAAATGAAGCAAAAAGCAAAACATTGATCATTTCACACAAAACTCCAAAAATGGGCCAGACAAAAGCATTGGCACCCTCAGCCTAATACTTGGTTGCACAACCTTTAGCCAAAATAACTGCGATCAACCACTTCCGGTAACCGTCAATGAGTTTTTTTACAATGCTCTGCTGGAATTTTAGACCATTCTTCTTTGGCAAACTGCTCCAGGTCCCTGATATTTGAAGGGTGCCTTCTCCATTTTTAGATCTCTCCACAGGTGTTCTATGGGATTCTGGTCTGAACTCATTGCTGGCCACCTTAGAAGTCTCCAGTGCTTTCTCTCAGACCATTTTCTAGTGCTTTTTGAAGTGTGTTTTGGGTCATTGTCCTGCTGGAAGACACATGACCTCTGAGGGAGACCCAGGTTTCTCACACTGGGCCCTACATTATGCTGTAAAATTTGTTGGTAATGTTCAGACTTCATAATGCCATGCACACGGTCAAGCAGTCCAGTGCCAGAGGCAGCAAAGCAACCCCAAAACATCAGGGAACCTCCGCCATGTTTGACTGTAGGGACCGTGTTCTTTTCTTTGAATGCCTCTTTTTTTCTCTTGTATACTCTATGTTGATGCCTTTGCCCAAAAAGAGAGAACATTTTTCCAAAACGTTTTAGGCTTTCTCAGGTAAGTTTTGGCAAACTTCAACCTAGCTTTTTTATGTCTCGGGGTAAGAAGTGGAGTCTTCTTGGGTGTCCTACCATACTTTTCATTCAGACGCCGACGGATAGTACGGGTTGACACTGTTGTACCCTCGGCCTGCAGAGCAACTTGAACTTGTTTGGATGTTAGTTGAGGTTCTTTATCCACCATCCGCACAATCTTGCATTGAAATCTCTTGTCAATTTTTCTTTTCCGTCCACATCTAGGGAGATTAGCCACAGTGCCATGGGCTTTAAACTTCTTGATGACACCGTGCACGGTAGACACAGGAACTTTTAGGTCTTTGGAGATGGACTTGTAGCCTTGAGATTGCTCATGCTTCCTCACAATTTGGTTTCTTAAGTCCTCAGACAGTTCTTTGGTCTTCTTTCTTTTCTCCATGCTCAACGTGGTACACACAAGGACACAGGACAGAGGTTGAGTCAACTTTAATCCATGTCAACTGGCTGCAAGTGTGATTTAGTTATTGCCAACACCTGTTAGGTGCCACAGGTAAGCTACAGGTGCTGTTAATTACACAAATTAGAGAAGCATCACATAATTTTTCTAACAGTGCCAATACTTTTGTCCACCCCCTTTTTTATGTTTGGGGTGGAACTATATCGAATTTGGCTTTAGGACAATTCTTTGTGTTTTTGTCATTGAAGACAAATTAAATGAAGATAATAATACCAAAGAATTTGTGATTGCAATCATTTTCAGGAAGAAACTGAATATTATCTGACAGAATTGCAGGGGTGTCAATATTTTTGGCCAACACTGTAAATAGTAAAATACATGGAGAGACAAAGGATTGTCTTTAGCAGCATCCAGACATTTTCATGGTTTAAACCATGTGTTACATGATTAGGTGAAACAAGAATAAACAGAGGCTGACAAGAATACTTCCCTTTATGAGGGATAAGAGACCGTCATCAAAGTTTTCTTAGGGTGAATACATATTTTTTATGTTTTTGTTTATTTTTAAAAAAGTGAGGTGAATCGATTCGATAAACCTTGAAGCACGAGGGGGAGATTATACAAAATAAAAAAAAAGACTTGTGCAATCTGAGTATAGGTGGATTGTGAGGCTGGGTACTATGTGTCCAAAAGGCCTAAATGAAAAATGAAGCAGTTTCATGCCGCTCCTTTGACAACCTAGTTCTTGAACCAAGCCTGCTTTTGGTGTTCATTTTCTAGGTTTTTTAACTTGATTTTAATTACCTGTGGAACGTTTGTTGGTTAGAAAATCCAAAGGAAGCCCCTCTTCCACTGCAGCAAAGCTCCAATAGGCCTGTGTCAAATAGAACAGTTTGTAAGATTCTGTCTTGAAATGGCCTCCATGGTCGAATCAGTGCCCAGAAGCCAACACTAAACAAAAGGCAAATAAAAAACCATGTGGCATTTGCAAAGTCCCACAACCTGCTAAACAGATGGACGCTAAAAAAGTGGCAGAAGGTGGATTTCTCTGATGAATCTTCAGTAGAATTACACCACAGCTGCAAATACTGCAGGAGACCTACTGGAGCCCGTATGGAGCCAAATTTGGTGGTGGAAAGATCATTGTCTGCGGTTACATTCAGTATGGGGGTGCCCAAAACATTTGCAAGGTGGAAGGCAATATCAATAGCTTAAAATATCAAGAAGTATTAGCTGCCTCTTACATTCCAAATCATAAAAAGGGTTAAATTCTGCAGCTGGATGGGGCTCCATCTCATAGATCCATCTCTACAACAAAGTTCCTATAGGCAAAAAAGATCAAGGTGCTCAAGGACTGGCCAGCCCAGTCACCAGACATGAACATCATTGTGTATGTTTGGGGTAGGATGAAAGAGGAAGCTTGGAAGACAAAACCAAAGAATCTAGATGAACTCTGGGAGGCATGTAAGACTGCATTCTTTGCTATTCCTGATGACTTCATTAATAAATTGCATGAATCATTGTTGAACCGCATGGATGCAGTCCTTCAAGCTCATGGAAGTCACACAAAATATTAAATATGACTCTAATAGCACCACAACTTCATTCACCAATATTATGCAACATATATTTGTATTTTAAGTTAATTATTTATTTGAATTTCACATTACTTTCTGTGCGTGACAACACTTTTATCTTGCCAAAATCTGACCATTCTGTGCTCATTAAATGATCAATATTTCAGCATTGATGCCTATTTATTTTCTTTACCTAAACCACATTTGGGAGGGTTTCAGCTTTCAAAAGAGTAATTTTTATAAAACCAATGGATGAATTTAACATCAAGTTATAAACTTTTATTTACATAACATGGATAAGCGACATAACTTTTGTCAGGGACTGTACACATAGGCAGCTCGTAGCTGAAATCCTCAGCATGGGGACGCCCAAGAGTTCTGGGCCCCCAACGCTGCGAATTACAGCCCACAGCCAACCCCAAAAATGGCGAATGGCAAATGGCAACCCAATTGCCCTGTGGGGTTGGCAGACTGAATAATAACCAGCCAGGTAAAACTAGGCAGCTGTAAGTGGATGGTAGCCCATAGCTGCCTGCTGTACCTTGGCTGGTAACCAAAAAACAGCAGAGCCCTACGTCACATTATGACATTAAGAATCCATTTTTTTTCTTTCTCCAACCTTTATCCTAGCTTTATTCACAGTGACAATTGTGAACAATAGCTAAAAACCCAGCAAAATGAAAAAAAGTTGCAAGCACCAAAAATGCACCAAGAGACCAGCAACGTATCTGTGCAGATCTTTGAAACATGGTGTGGATTTTGGATGTCAAAAATCCACAGCACCCATTCCATCTTGGCACATAGCCTTATAGCCATATTTTATTCACAACAAAGATAGATATTTTTCCATTTCATTTAAAAAAAATTTATTAAAACATCTTACATGTCTGCTTAATCCTTAGAGCGCTCCTAATCAGACCGCCATTACTATTTTTTGCATGAAAACTACTCCCTTTGAGAGGGACTGGCGGCTGGAGCAGCTCAGGAACAGCACAAACGATCTGCCTTGAGGACCTGCCGTTTCACTGGTAACCCACAACAAAGAGCGGTGACGCAAATTCGGTTTCGAGGTCACGTGACCGGATAGGTCCTGTTCCGAGGACCAGGAGAGAGGAGAGCGGAGAGTCAGCGCACATACCGCTGACGGCGGAGGCTGGTAAACCGGGTTGTGCAGGACTTGCACAACCCGATAAGGTGAGTGGCCACCTACCCACGCCACTTAAACGTTTTTAATAAGGGGATCCTACACATTTGCGCCCCTCTTCCTTTTTTTTTTGCATGCCGGACATCCTTAGTCCTTATCTACTTCTAAGGGTCCTCTAACTCACTTCTCTCTAGACTTTATTACTGATTTCCAATCCTTAGAAGGGAATTCTGTTATTTGGGTATTGGTAGATAGATTTAGCAAACAGTGTCATGATGTTCCATTTTCTGTCTTGATCAAAGTAAGTAAGTTGTTTATTAAACTATATGGCTTGTTCAAATCTGCTGATTGGTGTGCATCTTCATACGCTACACCAGAAATATCACTCTAGTTAGGAACTGGAACGAGATTTCTCGTGTATGGAATTCCACAGCTCGTCGAGAATAAGATAAGTTGTGACAATCCTACCCTACTCACCACCATATTCCCCCCGTTTTGCTGGAGCTCAGAAAAACTGGCATGAAAATGCCAAAAGTTGCAAAATGTAGTCACGACTCCAAGTTACACCTACATTTTGCAACTTTGCAAAGCTTTTAGGTGAGAATCCTGGTGAGAAAACGTAGTTACTCTATATGCACCACACTGGGGACTGTAGCAACTGTGATATACTTTCATAGTGGGTGTGACTCTCACAACCACACAAGGTGAAGCCTCTGATACGTATATAGGTAATATTTTATCTCTCAGCCCTTCATCCTTCCTACTTCAATTTTCTAAAATAATGACCTTTGGGTTTTCATTGACTGTAAACCATAATCATCAACATTAACAAAAATAAACACTTGAAATAGATCTGTGAAGCCCACTGGGACGGGGTACTTGGTGCCGGACCGGGGTGCTGCTGGGGGATGTCACGGTGGTCCTGGTCCGGACCGTGTCCCGGGCCCGCACAATAAAATGGGGGTTATTTACAGGGGATTTGTCGGTCATGACGCCACCCACATTGTGTGGTCAATAATGGGGACCACCGCTGCTGCAGAACCTCCGGGGATGATGTTTTGGCAGCTAGGATGGAATAGTTCCTGTGGGCAGAACTGGGTTCCCCGGGGCAGTGGTAGTTAAAGTCTGTGATGATGGTTATTGATGCTGTAGGAGAGTAGGGGTAGCAGTAGAGATAATGAGAGTAGAGGCAATGACAGTTTATGAGGGCAAGTGGGGCTTCAGCATAAGGATCACACACACTCACAGTTTCTGTCGTTTTCCAAGTCTTTACTTGCAGATGGTATAACAAAGTATTGTCCATGGAGTCTGTGCCGGGTTGCTCCCACCCTGACCGGGTCCTTGGCTTCTTACTTATGCGCTGTGTGGCCCTGCTGCCGCTTGTAGCTGAACTGCTGGCCCTGTCTCCTCTCACGGGTACCAATCTGCTAGGCAACCTGAGTCCTCTGTGTCACTGACCCCTCCGTGTTGCTTTGCTATGGTACAGTGAAGATGGTGGACCTTCACTATCCCGGTATTTACTGTCCTGTCTGTCTCAGGCACAGCCTCGGATCCGGTATCCGTCCTAAGCGCCTCTCCGGGGTTAAGTTTAGGGTAACTTCTTATCCCGGGGATGTTCCTCTGTTCCTCTGTCTCCTTTCCTCAGACCTCTCAGGACCTCCACTTCTACTTGACTCTACTCCTGCTCCAGACTCAAACTGAACTGACTAACTGTCACTCATGCTCTGTGGTAAACAACATTAGCTCCTCCCACTAGTGCAGGTGCCACCTAAGCTCCTCCCACTTTCTAGTGTAGTGTTGTGTGGGGATTAAACCTGTGTTGATGTTTCTGTGGCACATTAACCCTTGGGGTGCCACAGATCACTCTGTTTGTAATGGCTCTATATAATGTGTTTCACCTTTTGTATTGAATTAGTGAAATAAATTAGCTTTTTGATCATATTCTAATTCATTGAGATGCACCTGTAAATGAATTGGGTCTGCATTGGAATTAGATAGAGGAACTCAGATTATTTCTAAGCACTGGAGTGGATTGATTCTGTAGTAAGACTAATATTGAGTTGTCCTTTTGATTAGCTTATCACCCAGAGACCAATGGTCAGAATGAATGGGCCAACTAAACATTCAAGCAATATCTTGAGTGTTATGTCTCTGATCACTAGTTTGTCTTTGGTCCTTATGCAATAACTGAGGCTGTCAATCCAGTAGCCTTCTGTTTGAGACTTCCTCCAGTTTTGCTAAATTCTCAATATTTGTCACAAATCCCTGCCAAAGATTTATTTGTACATCCTTTTAATCACCCCCACCTGTGTTTGTTGTAGGCAACCCTAAGTATAACGGGGAAAAAATCATTCATTTTTCAGATAATATGGCAATCTAAAGGTAAAATCGTTAGGTTCAGCTAATAATATCAATGTTGACAAAAACCATCAGCTTTTCCCATAAGTATGTGGACACCCCCTCATAAGTGGGAGATGGGATACTATAAGATATTTCCTGTTTCCTCTGTATGTACTGTAACTGCTGGACGGTATCACACCTTTGTTGTAAGTGACTCTTTCAGTGCCTTGACAGTTGGACCCAGGGGTCAGGGATGCAGGCACTAATGTAGCCAGGTACAGTCTCAGGTGCAGTCAGATACAGACTGGATGGCTGGTAAAGCATGAAGGGTGGGTGTAGTAGGTAAGGTAGTATGACTGGTTGTGACTAGTATAGAGGGTACTGCAGGTTCAGACTGGAAGAGAGGGTATGGCAGCATGGCTGGTTTTAGCTGTTGCAGAGGGTAGAGCAGCATGGCTGGTTCAGGTAAAGCAGGTACTAGAAGGCACTAGGACACAGGCATGGGTTATCAACAGAGATAACAGGGCACTGTGAAGGGGAATGGGGACCTGACAACAAGCAGTGTGTCTATAGAAAATAGACCATGTTGCTCAGGCATCTCTCATAGTGGAAAGGTGCCTTAAATGTTCTGTGCTTCTTAGCAATAGGTTGAGAAGAACTTCAGGATAGGGCACGCTGGCCCTTTAAGAGAAAGGGGTGTGTTGTGCAGGCATCCTATGCATGTTCTTGGGAGACAGGTGCAGAATGCAAAGGCGCTGGGAGCCAGAAGTAGGAGATGGAACATGGGCAGATGCTGTGGGACCGTCGGAGAGGTTAATACACCAGTCTCCCTGTTGTGGGGACACCGGTTCTGCAGGTGGCATTACAGGGGTTAATTCTTGTCTGTTTTTCATTATTCCTTCTTCAGAGCCATGGTCAGATTTTATGCTATTTAAATCCCTGAACCTCTGATTTATGCTGCCATTCTTTAAGTTCTTTTCGCCTTGAGTTTAGTCTTATTCCTTGCACCTGTTAAAGGGTAAATGTCATTTCATTGAAAAAAAAAACAATAATGCACTGCTTGTTAATGAGGGGTCACATAGCCGCTAAACTGACGGATTTTCTAACATTTTTCTGTGTTCTTTAAAAAGCTGCATTTTCTGTCTGGCAGTGGCCAGCAGGCTGGTAGTGAGCTGTATGGCGAACCAGTAGACAAGGGGTTAATAGAGATTGGTGTGTGGAGACAGAAGAGTGAAGCTTGTAAAGAGTTTACATCCTGACATTGCTCAGCACTGTGGTGTAATGTGATACATTGTCTCCTTGTGATCTGCAGGCACACAGTGCAGGCCACGCCCCTCTTCATTATCTCCTCACATGTCTGTCTTCACAGTGAAGACGGCTCTGGCACAGAATCAGCTTCACTCACAGTGCACTGAGGACATCTTGTGGAAGGATTATGAATGGTAACCAGACAGAATTTTCTAATGAACCATATTGCAAAATGTATTAAAATCACTTGCTCTACATTATTATTATTAAATAAAAATTTAAACGTCGGTGACGCTTCAAGTCTCCTGGTTTATCCAATTTTCTGACCTTGGCTGACATTTTTACTACCCACTTCCATTCTGATTTTGTCCTTAATGTGACCTCTTGGTTTTATCTCAGCTTCCTTCACAGGTCAGCAACTGGCTCCATGGCCCCTACCCAGGGATCCCTATGTAAGTACATATTCCTTTGCAGGGTTTAATGGGGGACAGCCAGGGTAACCTCTGAGATCTGGTTAATGTAAAGGCTTGTATTAATCCTCCTGATCAGGCATGTCTGTCTCTCTCTTTTTCTCTCTCTCTCTTTCTCTCTTTTTCTATCTCTCTTTTTCTCTCTCTTACTTTCTTCCCGAACTCCTGATCAGTCACCAGTCAGCTGCGTTGGGATGCATTTGCACATACAGCAATGAATGCAGATACACCTGTTTTCCCGTTTTGAGCCTGATCTGGAAGTACTGCAGGTGTGGAACCAGCTTTAGTTGAAAATTGACTCTCCAGTTGTTTTTGATTACTTTACCAGACTTTTAGTAACATTGGCCTAACTTTTTGAGATGCCATCAATTTCTAAATTATTATTATTTTTTGCAAATGAAATGGAAAACTTTTAAGGTACCTTCACACCAGTGGCGTAACTTCAGGCTCAGGGGCCCCGATGTGAAAGCTCCAACGGGGCCCCCAATTATTGGAAATCTTTAATAGTATTAATCTTTTTCTAGGGGCCAAAGGGACTTTTGGGGCCCATAAGCTGCAGGGCCCGGGTGCGATTGCAACCCCTGCACCTACTGTAGTTACGCCCCTGGTTCACACGCAGCAATATTGCTAGGCAATTTCACTGGCAATTTGCTGGTTGCAGTGAAATCATGGACACATTGTTACATTTGTACATGGCAACAAAATAGAATAATGTGTCCATGATTTCACTGCAACCAGCAAATTGCCAGTGAAATTGCCTAGCAATATTGAAGCGTGTGAGGGTACTTTTAGGGATTTTGGGATTGTACATTAAGATCCACTGCTGGCATTGGCTTCACAAACAACATCAAGAAGGCATATGTTGAAATTACGCTGTTTCTTTCCAAAAGGGAAACAATTCTTTTTTTTAGATGCTAGCAAGTCTTATAAAAATTCTGCATAAAAGAGATAAATCCTGAGTCTGAGGAACAAAGCATAGAAAAAGTATTTGATTATATGATTCTGAACACATTATTTTTATTCCAGGAAAATACTTGTTAATGTTTCAGTGTCTCTTTGATCTGTTGATGGATCGACTGGCCATGTCATATGGGCAATTTAACTCCCTTACTTGCTTATTAAGCATGCACCTGACAGTGATATTACAGATTTAATGTGACAACATGCCAACACTTTCATCAACCTCTGGACTGACCTGACATGTCATTTGTGTCTCACGCTGAGAAAAAAAATATTCAATGACTAAACACATAGACAAATGTGTGTTCTTTACATATCTGTAGTTGCACTATGCATGCACTGGGATACCACCTTCTGTACATTCACATATAATTCACATTGATGATTTTACTACACTGAAGTAGGGATGGGCGAATCTACTCGCTAAGACTCGCTACTTGGCGAGTAGTAAGGGACTCGCAGGACTCGATACTCTGCGAGTTTCCCAGCGTTTACTTGCACGAGTCCAATGCAAATCAATGGCAAACGCTGACAAAACGAGGATTGCCATTGTCTTGCATTAGACTCGGCTACTGTGCCAGTGATAGCAGGGAAACTCGCAAAGTAACTGCTGTTACTTTGCGAGCCGAGTCCAGCTGTCTTCTCTGTGTGCAGGCTGCCGCAGCTCCAGGGTCCTAGAGCCCGCCTGCTCACAGAGATGATGTAGCAGTGCTGAGATTGTTCTCAGTCTGCTCATTCCCTGTGCATAGACATCTATATCTATGCACAGGGGATGTAGCAGAGAGGACATCGCGTTTTGGACTGCGTCGGACGGAAGAGGATTTTTTTAATTAAAGATGGAGTCCCTAATGGCTTTTTTTTTTTATTTCTAATAAAAAATTTTCTGTGTTGTGTTTTTTTAACCCTTTATTGGAGATTCTTAGTGGCTGGGTCAAACGTGGCCTGACATTAAGAATCTCGGGCTTAATACCAGCTTGTATAACAAAGCTGGTATTAACCCCTTTATTACCCATCGTGCCACCGCCACCAAGGCCGCTGGAAGAGCGGGGTTCAGCGCCAGAGGATGGCGCTTCAATGAACGTGCCATCTTTTGGGGCGGCTGCGGGCTGCAATTTGCAGCGGGGGGTGCCCAGAAAGCTTGGGCATCCCTGCGCTGCGGATTCCAGCCCCCAGCTGCTTAGCTGTACCTGGCTAGACATAGAAATTGCGCGGAGCCCCACGCATTTTTTTTTTATTATTTCATGAAATTCACGAAATAATTAAAAAAAAGGGCTCCCCTATATTCTTGTGTCCTGCCAGGTACAAATAGGCACCTGGGGGTTGGGGACAGCCCATCGCTGCCTGCTGGACCCGGCTGGTTCCAGAAATACGGCGAAGCCCACGTGAAATTTTTTTCTGACAAATCCATAAAACAATGTAAATAAAAGGGACTGCATCTTTATTAACCCCTGGACTATGGGCGAGGGGTTAATAAAGATGCAGTCCCTTTTTTAGGATTGTTTTATTGATTTTTCAGAAAAAAAATTACATGGGCTTCGCCGTATTTCTGGAACCAGCCGGATCCAGCAGGCAGCGACGGGCTGCCCCCAACCCCCAGGTGCCTATTTGTACCTGGCCAGACACAAGAATATAGGGGAGCCCTTTTTTTTTATTATTTCATGAATTTCATGAAATAATTTAAAAAAAATGCGTGGGGCTCAGAGTCTCAGAGTCAGAGTCTCAGAGTCAGAGTCTCAGAGTCAGAGTCTCAGAGTCAGAGTCTCAGAGTCAGAGTCTCAGAGTTTCATGAAATAATTTAAAAAAAATGCGTGGGGCTCCGCACAATTTCTATGTCTAGCCAGGTACAGCTAAGCAGCTGGGGGCTGGAATCCGCAGCGCAGGGATGCCCAAGCTTTCTGGGCACCCCCCGCTGCAAATTGCAGCCCGCAGCCGCCCCAGAAGATGGCGCATTCATTGAAGCGCCATCCTCTGGCGCTGAACCCCGCTCTTCTAGCGGCCCTGGTGGCGGTGGCACGCTGGGTAATAAAGAGGTTAGGGCCAGCTTTGTATTATCAGCTGGCCCTAAGCCCGAAATTTATGGCGGTCACGCCAATATTAGACATGACCGCCATGAATTTCTATTAAATTTATATTGTTTTTAAAAAAACACAACACAGAGAAATTTTTTTATTAGAAATAAAAAAAAAAGCCATTAGGGACTCCATCTTTAATTAAAAAAATCCTCTTCCGTCCGACGCAGTCCAAAACGCGATGTCCTCTCTGCTCATCCCCTGTGCATAGATATAGATGTCTATGCACAGGGAATGAGCAGACTGAGAACAATCTCAGCTCTGCTACATCAGGCAGCAGGCGGGCTCTAGGACCTTGGAGCTGCGGCAGCCAGCACACAGAGCAGACAGGACTCTCATCTGTGCGAGTTTCCCAGCGATTACTTGCACAGTAAACGAGTCCAATGCAAATCAACGGCAAAACTAGGATTGCTTCAGGCTGAAGCTTCCGAGACACATCTGTGATTTGTAAATCGCACACTACTCGCTATTACTCGCTTCCCCATTCATTAACATTGGACTCGCTAGACTCGCAACGAGTAGTGAGTCCCGGGCTCAGACTCGCTAGAGTCAAGCGATTCCGAGTAATTTAGGATTCGCCCATCACTACACTGAAGTAACTTGACCTCTCTGCATCTCTTATTGCACATTATATAATGCCAGAGCTGCCATGAACCTTATCATTTGCTGCTATTGCCTTTTTAGTTACAATAGTGATGGGTGAACCCCCCCGATACTCGGGATAAGCGGAGTCGCCCAAATTTTTTTGTAAAGTTCGAGTTCGGGGCAGGGGAAGTCGTGAACTTGTGTACGAACTCCCCGAGCTTGAACTTTACTGACATGGGATAGAGGGGGTGGGGTGGGGGGGGCTATAAAAAACCCCCATAAAACATTAATAAACATCATAATCATACTTACTGCTCCCACGACGCGTCCTCCCGTCTCTTCTCGTGACCGCTTCTGCTTCTGGGGCCACTCATTAACTTCCGGTATTATTCACTGCACTGTCGGTGGTCTTCGGCAATTTCCGCCGGCGTTCATCAGTCTTCGGCTTTTTCCGGCCGGGATTGGCAGTGTTCGGGCTGTGAATGCAGGGTTCACACACAATCATGGCCCGGGCTATGAACTCGCATGAACCTGACTGTCACAGTCAGATTCAGCCTGCTCTCACTCTGCATAGACGTGTCTCTGTATTTTTTTTTTATTAAAGATGTAGTCTCTAAGTGTGTTTTTTTGTTTTATTCTAATAAAATATTTTTCTCTGTGTTGTGTTTTTCTTTAACATTTTACTAGAAATTCATGGCGGTCATGTCTAATATTGGCGTGACCCCATGAATTTCGGGCTTAGGGCCAGCTGATAATGCAAAGCTGGCCCTAAGCCCATTATTACCCAGTGAGCCACTGCACCAGGGCCCTGGTGACCTTTATACACTGAATTATAAAGAATAATTAACGCACTACCATCTATTTATTTATTAGTGTTGATTCATTTAGGGACTTTCTGGGGTGCTAATCCTATTATTGTAATTATTGTTGGGATCCACATTCTGGAATATACAGATGTGATCATGTGAACAAGAATTTGTCCAAAAAAAATAAATAAAATTTAGTATATAATGATCACAAGCCGATACACATGTTGGTATAAATGCAATGTGTAGGTGCACATTCACACTGTGGTCATACAAAATGAGCCATTACCCTGCACAGGCTCGGTCTGGGCCGCCGGGTTACCGGTTAAAAGTGATGGTGGGCCCCCTAGCATTGTGGCCCCGCCCCCTAGCCCCGCCCCCCAACAGACCAGAACGGATCCCCCTGGAGAACGTCTGGCTGCTAGGGCCGGCATCAGCACCTGGCGTATTCGGGCAGTGCCGGGGCCCAAGCGTGACTAAGGGGCCCACCACCGCCGCCCACCCTCATCGCGCCGGTATTATTGTTTATTCTTTCCGGTGCGGTGCTTACTCAGAAGCCGGCCGCCAGCCCTCGCTCCGCCCCCGCATCCAGCCGTCACTTTCCCTGTCTATGTGTTCCACACTGTGGCGCCCCCGGCTCCGCCCCTTCACTTCCTCTTCTTTTGCGGTCAACAGTGTGGAACGCATAGAAGAGGAGTAAGACGCCAACCAGGCAGAAGTGAGTATGGCTGGGGTCCGGGGTGGGCCAGTCACCAGCACTCTGGTAGAGCAGAATCTCCTGCAAGCCCCAGCAGACTCGCTCACAGGGGCCACACACAGCAGTGCTGACATGAGCACTGGAGGCTGGAGCACTGCAGGCAAACAGGTCACCAGCCCCCTGCAGGGCTGAGTATCCCCGGCACTACAAGCCCCAGCAGACTCGCTCACATCAGGGGCCACACACACAGCAGTGCTGACATGAGCACTGGAGCACTGCAGGCAAACAGGTCACCAGCCCCCTGCAGGGCTGAGTATCCCCAGCACTACAAGCCCCAGCATGCAGTGGGCAGTAGTAGAAGCAGAGGAGCTAGTGGTGCAGTGTGGGACCCCTATATCAGAACTGCTGGGAGTTGTAGTCCACCACGTTCTCAGTCCTCATATGCTCCTTTATCTAATATCATCATCCCCCAGGAAGTTGTGTAATGGAGAAGTTGTGATCCCTGCACCCCCCCATAGTGTCTGTGCCACCTGAATGATCAGAGCCATCACTGCAGCTGTATCTGAGCACTATGGCGCTGCCTTTGTTTTTGCCTCCATATAATCTGGATTATATTGTGTTCATTATAAACAGCATTTTGTAGATGCTGTGTTAGTGCAGGCTTGTATTTAGGATATGCTCCTGTTATCCATTACCTTGGTATTTAGGATTTTACGTTCCTGCTATGTAGTGCTGGTGTTTGGCACTGTATGGGGCTATTATGTAAGCATTGGGGGTGTTAGTGCTGTTTATTAGGATATTGTATTGTAATGTTGTTCCGTAATGCAATGTTTACTGTATGGTGCTATCACATAGGCTGTATGTGGTATATTGTACCAGCTGTGTGCTGTACTGCAATAAGCCACCATTTATCTGAACCTTTTATCATATAGCATTCTATAAGCTGTGTATGTCAGTATTGTAAGATGTATGTGTTAGTATTCTACCATCCCTGCATGGTACTGTAGTTGCCCTCAAGCTTAAAGGCACAGTCATTTGCTCACGGTATGGCAGCATTATATACAGTATGCAGACAGTATAGCAGTACATGTTGTATATGGCAGAATTTGTTAGTATACAGCATTTCTCCATACAGAGCTCCGCAGTCTGATTTTTCTCCTATCTGTCTTCACACACTATTCTGTTTACGTTTCCCATCGGTTGCGTGTAATGAGGCGCTCATCCATTCATTGCCGGCCATAAGAGAGGAAACTTTCTCAGGCCCCCTGTGCACTTCTCACCTTGCAGGGGCCCATGAGCACTGCCCCCTTCCCCCCCCACACCCAGTGTGAATGGGGAAGAGAGTGTGTGAACGGGGCGGAGAGAGTGCGTGAACGGGGCGGAGAGAGTGCGTGAACGGGGCGGAGAGAGTGTGTGAACGGGGCGGAGAGAGTGTGTGAACGGGGCGGAGAGAGTGTGTGAACGGGGCGGAGAGAGTGTGTGAGAACGGGGCGGAGAGAGAGAGAGAGTGTGAACAGGGCAGAGAGAGAGAGAGAGTGTGAACGGGGCGGAGAGAGAGAGAGAGTGTGAACGGGGCGGAGAGAGAGATGTGAACGGGCGGAGAGAGAGAGTGTGAACGGGGCGGAGAGAGAGAGTGAGTGAACGGGGCGGAGAGAGAGAGAGTGTGTGAACGGGGCGGAGAGAGTGTGTGAACGGGCGGAGAGAGTGTGTGAGAACGGGGCGGAGAGAGTGTGTGTGAACGGGGCGGAGAGAGTGTGTGTGAACGGGGCGGAGAGAGTGTGTGTGAACGGGGCGGAGAGAGAGAGTGTGAACGGGGCGGAGAGAGAGAGTGTGAACGGGGCGGAGAGAGAGAGTGAGTGAACGGGGCGGAGAGAGAGAGTGAGTGAACGGGGCGGAGAGAGAGAGTGAGTGAACGGGGCGGAGTGAGAGAGTGAGTGAACGGGGCGGAGTGAGAGAGTGAGTGAACGGGGCGGAGTGAGAGAGTGAGTGAACGGGGCGGAGTGAGAGAGTGAGTGAACGGGCGGAGTGAGAGAGTGTGTCAATAGCGAGGAGAGAGAGAGAGTGTCAATAGCGAGGAGAGAGAGAGTGTCAATAGGGCGGAGAGAGAGAGAGAGTGTGAACGGGGCGGAGAGAGAGAGAGAGTGTGAACAGGGCAGAGAGAGAGAGAGAGTGTGAACGGGGCGGAGAGAGAGAGAGAGTGTGAACGGGGCGGAGAGAGAGAGTGTGAACGGGGCGGAGAGAGAGAGAGAGTGTGAACGGGGCGGAGAGAGAGAGAGAGTGTGAACGGGGCGGAGAGAGTGTGAACGGGGCGGAGAGAGAGTGTGAACGGGGCGGAGAGAGAGAGAGAGTGTGAACGGGGCGGAGAGAGAGAGTGAGTGTGAACGGGGCGGAGAGAGAGAGTGAGTGTGAACGGGGCGGAGAGAGAGAGTGAGTGTGAACGGGGCGGAGAGAGAGAGTGAGTGTGAACGGGGCGGAGAGAGAGAGAGAGTGTGAACGGGGCGGAGAGAGAGAGAGATGTGAACGGGGCCGAGAGAGAGAGAGAGTGTGAACGGGGCGGAGAGAGAGAGAGAGTGTGAACGGGGCGGAGAGAGAGAGAGAGTGTGAACGGGGCGAGAGAGAGAGAGTGTGCATGGGTGACAGGCACAGGGTGGAAGAGACAGAACACTGGGGGGAAAGACAGCAAATGGGGGGAAAGAGAGCATAAGAGGGATTATATCTGTGGGGGAGATTTTATATATATTACAGTCTGCAACTTTTACAATATGATATATTTACACATTGAGCAGTATATGTTAAAGGGGGCCCACTAAGACTCTTTCGCCCAGGGCCCACAAAAACCTGGAGCTGGCCTAAGACCTACCTTCCGGCGGCCAGGCACATTGCCAGAGACCGCAGTGCACGGCCGGCAGCTGCATTGTTTGGCTGCCAGCCCTGACAGTGTGTATGCTGTGAGGAGCAGAGAGAGCACTGTCTGCAGCCGGGACTTCCTCACACAGCAGGCAGTGCCAGAGTGAGGATGAGGTGTGTGGGCGGGGACAGCACGTGAAGTCCTGCATCCCACATGAATAGGAGCAGACAGAGCTGCAGCAACAGTGTGGAAGTAGATGAGATATGTGTGCCCCCCAGCAACAGCTGCAGCAATCAGTGTGCCTCCCCCAGCAGTAGCCATATGTCTCCCCCTTGGCACCAGCAATATGTGCCCCCCCCCCCCCTTAGCAGCAACATCACTGTGCTCCTTCCGCTGCAGCAATAAACAATGTGTGCCCCCAAGAAGAAGCTGCAGCAATCAGTATGCCTCCCCCAGCAGCAGCCATATGTCTCTCCCTTAGCACCAGCAATATGTGCCCCCCCCCGTAGCAGCAACATTCAGTGTGCTGCCCCCCAGCAGCAACAATATGTGTGTGTACCCGTGGAACATGGAGGGGGTCCGTCCCGTGCAGCATGGAGGGGGTCCCGTGCAGCACGCAGGGGTCCCGTGCAGCACGGAGGGGGTCATGTGGTGGTATATACAATACAGTGATGGTATTACTATGTGGAGGGCACAGTGGTGGTATTACTATGTGGAGGGCACAGTGGTGGTATTACTCTGTGGAGGGCACAGTGGTGGTATTACTATGTGGAGGGCACAGTGGTGGTATTACTATGTGGAGGGCACAGTGGTGGTATTACTATGTGGAGGGCACAGTGGTGGTATTACTATGTGGAGGGCACAGTGGTGACATTATTATGTGGGGCAGTAAGAGGAGCGCTGTTTTTGTAGCACGCAGCATGTGCAGTAATAGGGACAGCAGCAACGGCTCAGTAGGATGAGGAGTTTGTTCAGTTTGGGAATAGATTGGGCTGGAAATGTGAGATGTCAGATGTGTCTTTGTTGTAATCTGTGTAGATGGCCGGAGAAGTTGTCATGTCCGTCTGGCGACCTAGAATGGGGAACATGGGGGCCCAAGACGTTATTACTATATGGGGGCCAGAATGAGGAACATACATTATTGGTTTACGGTGGGAAGTGGGGACATATTTACTGTAGGGGCCAATCAGGCGACATTATTACTGCTGTATAATTTACTTTTCCATTAGGGGAACCAAAAGGAGGCCTTGTTACTGTGCGAGGCGGCACGATGTCGCTTTTTTGGTCGTTTGATGTAGTGTAGAAATCTTGGGAAAAGTGTGGAATGTGCTATGGAAGTGATCAGTTTTATACAGTAGATAACTGTGTTATTTTCTGCAGAGATGAGTCCTGGCTAGAAGACGTGATATTTGTCTGCGACAGGGGAAGAAGAAACCTGAAGATGAATGACTTCACCAAGATACATCTCTGGTGAGTAGGTGTATTACCTATCCACGCACACTATACACTATATACAGAGCTCCTGTGTATAATGTCACTGGTGATCTCTGCATCACCTGTACACTGACACTATATAGAGAGCTCCTGTGCATAATGTCAAAGGTGATCTCTGCATCACCTGTACACTGACACTATATACAGAGTTCCTGTGTATAATGTCACTGGTGTTCCCTGCATCACCTGTACACTGACACTATATACTGAGCTCCTGTGTATAATGTCACTGGGGATCTCTGCATCACCTGTACACTGACACTATATACTGAGCTCCTGTGTATAATGTCACTGGGGATCTCTGCATCACCTGTACACTGACACTATATACTGAGCTCCTGTGTATAATGTCACTGGTGTTCTCTGCATCACCTGTACACTGACACTATATATAGAACTCCTGTGTATAATGTCACTGGTGTTCTCTGCATCACCTGTACACTGACACTATATACAGAGTTTCTGTGTATAATGTCACTGATAATCACTGTATTTACACTTACCAAATATAGAGAGCTTTTTTTAATCTTCATTATTGTAGTAGTATTGGTCACTATTCACACTGAAGAAGAAACAGCTGGGCACCACAGAGTACTGACATGTAGTAGTGGGTCTGGCACCAAACTTGTGGTTTATCAGGTAAGAGGAGAGGTGAAGGAGCAGACGACGGCAAACCATTTTGAGCTGGGTGGTGCTTCTATGGGTTGACCGGATTTTATTGGTCACTATGTAGTGGCATTTGTGCTCTGGTCCATGGCGTTGTGTATTTGTCCCTTGAATGTGGAATTAATTACAATATGTCTGTTATATGTGGTCTTCTCATGGTGTGGCAGTATTTATACCTCGCACGTGGTAGTATTTGATCACAGTTTAGTAGTAATATGTGCTCTGATCACAGTGTGGTGGTATGTCTCCTTTATATGTGGTATTACTGGTCTTGGTATAGTGGATTGTGGTTGATTATTAGTTTTTTTCTGATATCAATAAGGGGAAAATTCTTTATTTCTAGTAGATATTAAAAACTTGGTTGCTTAACCCCTTCCTGTCCTGTGACACAGCAGCAGCAAAATGCACTTACAGAGGTTCTCCAGAGAAAGCAAGTAATGATCTCGTCTAAGGCCACGTTCACACAGTGAGTATTTGGTGAGATTTTCACTTCAGTATTATAAGGCGGCCGTCACACGCAACGATTTCTTGCCCGATATCGTTTAAGCGATCTCCTTTTTGATCGCTTAAGCGATATCGGGCAAGAAATCGATGCATGTAATCAAGCGATTCACGATGTGAAATCGCTTGATCGTGACATCGCAGATCTGAGCTCCGGTTCTCAGATCTAGCGATGATCGATTTCACGATCTCCTTCATCGTGGTGTATGACACCACGATGAACGATCTCCCAGCGGCAGAGCCTATGCTGGAGATGGTAACTATGGTACACGTCGGGTAACTAAGCGACGCGCGGCGCCTAGTTACCCGATGTGTACCATAGTTACCAGCGAGATCGCTGCTCCACATCGCTGGTGAGTCTGTCTGTGTGACATCTCACCAGCGATGTGAGCGATATTGTAAGCGATCGCGCGTGCACGTGATCGCTTACAATATCGCTATAGATATCTCAGCGTGTGACGGCCGCCTAAGACAGAAGCAGGAGATGGTGAGAAATGCAGAACATATGACCTCTGATTGCTCCACTCCTGGTTTTGTCTTACAAATACCGAGGTAAAAGACTCACCAAATACTCAGTGTGTGCACATGGCCTAAGGATGTGATAAGGTATTAGTTGGTGGGGGTGCGACTGCTGAATGTGCAGCTTTTATCCCCATTATGTGTCCAAAAAATAGAAAAATATCCAGCATAGAGTCTTGGGATCTAGAACCTTAAAAATTCATTATATTAGAAAAGTATTATAAAGCACATTTAAATTAATGTCCTTGAAGACCGTCCTTAGTCATAGGTTTGTTTTGTCCCCATTAGACTGGAGGTGATGCACAGCTCCATGATCCCTTCACTCCGTCAGTGGCTGTGAGCGCTGGGTTTGCCTTTTTCTGGGAGATCCAATGATAATGAATGGAGCCGCGGGGTCACATCATTACCGGCCGCTGCAGTTAATAAAAGGGGGGAAAGTGCCACATTCTTCCGATGATGTGGTTTTGATTGGTCGGATTCCACCAATAACTAAGTGATCACCTGCCGAACCTGACGATTGTTGGTAACTTGTTTTCAAAGTATCCCTTTAATGTACACTACAGTAATGGTACATCGCAGTAATGGTGAGCGCAGAGTGATGTACAGGAGTAACCGCTATAATGGGTATAACGGCTAACAGGTATTTGCATATAGCGGGTGAGTGGGCCCCTGGAGTCAATTTCCCTGGTGGGCCCCAGACATCCCAGTCTGACCCTGACCCTGCAGTAAATAAATAAATGGTAAAATGAGCCAATACCCTGCAGTAAATAAATAAATGGTAATTGTACATGTGAATAACATAGGGTCCATGAATGGGCGAACTTTTGGGGCAGCTGCAGGCTGCTATTCTTACCTTGGGGGGGGGGGCAATAACTATGTGCCTCCCCGGGGTGAGAAAACCACCCTTTATTATGTGTTTTTTCTTGGCCAAGTATATTATTGGTGGGGACCCCACTCCAATGTTTTTTTTTTTTTTAATTATTCATTTAAATAATTAAAAAAAACCTGTGTGGGGTCTCTGTATTTAATACTCAGTCAATATGAAGCACACAGGTGGAGGGTGCAGGCTGCAGCTGTCTGCTCTATCTGCCCTAAGTATCAATATCATGGGACCACTAAGCAATTTTTTGCAATTATTTATTTATTTTTATAGACCAATCATGGCAGGTTTGTTGCCAATATATTAATGTATATGGCAACCAATTACAGACACCAGCACATTGGGTGGGGGCACAACAGCCAATCACAGGTGCTGTCACAGTGAGTGGGCATCAGTGATTGGCTGTTGGAGTCAGTGCAGTGAATAAACATGAGGTTAATGCGCGGACCTGGAAGCAAATGTGACCACAACCTCGGAGAGTGGTTAGTATAATGCTCCTGCTTTAATTCCCATTTTGCTTCCTTATACATCCCCCATCCCTTACTGCCACCATTTTATAACTCTACAGTTTGGGTCCCCATAGAATTATATGGGGTTTGAGGCTCAAGTTTTGGTCAAGTCCAGTCCCAAACCTTTAAAAAAAGTCTGTCCAGATCCGCTGCACCTGAACATCTGCACGTTTGCCCATCTTTAATAGGTCGTTTCATGGGGTGTAGGGGTGGGAGGCTTGAGAATTATAATGGAAATGCAAGAATTGCACTGGGACATAATAACAGGATAGGGATGCAATAGCTGCAAATACAGGGTACTGTGGACAGATTTTGTTGCCCAGCAGGAGTGGAAATAGTTTTTTTTCATAAAACCCATGTTAAGGATAATCATTTTTACATTTTTGTTACAATTGTAGGAATAAATAAATAGGAATAGAGGAATGTGGGTTTTGGTATTGGGCAATTCCTTCCAATCAGGGCCGGGACGACAGCAAGGCGAAACTAGGCGATCGCCTAGGGCGCCATCTTGTGCAAGGGCGCCAGTGGCATAACACCCGCGGTCGCAGGGGTCGCAAGTGAGACACAGGGGCCCGGAGCCGCCAACCCCTGCGACCGCTGCGCCAGCTGTACATGGATGTGCGTCCCTGAGGACGCGCATCCATGTCACTGCGCGGCCGCTCTGCCCGGCCGGTCCCCTGGCAGCTGATCACGGGCGCCGGAGAATTGGCGGGCTCTGCAGCTTTAAATCTCCCGCGGCTGCTGCACTGTGATGAGGTCATCTGACCTCATCACAAACAGGACACAGCAGCCGGCATCTGTACCTCCTGATGTCTGGGCTGTGCCCTCTCTCCGGGTGTCCCCTGCAGCATCTGCCGCCTCCCCAGATAGCAGCATGAGGGTCACAGTCACAAACGTCTGCAGGATCTGCCGGAGAGCCGGGAACCGGGACCTGTGAACAGTGAGCAGGTACAAAGCCAAGTGAGAGAGCAGGAGGGGAACGGGCAGGAGCAGGCTGTGCAGGCTGGAGAGGGGAATGTAACCCAATCATGGGCTGGAGGATGCAGGTGCTGGCAGTGATCACTTTCCAGCAGGTTCATGTCTCAGCCGATACAAAGTGCAGCCTGCAGGTCACATGAGTGGACCTCAGTACCAGGGTCACAGTGGGCTGGCACTATCCCAGGTGGCATGGAGTCACACCTAGCCTTCCATTCTCTTACTTCTCACTCAGCTGTAGTCTTCCCTGGCACTCCAACCACCTAGGAGAGCCAAGTGCTGGACAGCTCCTCACCTGGGTCGATACCACAGCCTGTCTGGCAGGTAGGAACTTTCCTCTCACATGAAAATTGCTGATATATAAAATATAACTGGGGTGATTTCCTATTATAATTTATATATAATTATAATTTTTCCAATTCTCCATGAAAACAGTGCCTCCCTGAACCATGGACTGTAACTGGTATTGCAGCACTGTCTGCTTGTTCTGCATAGGGAAGAGGTGCAATATGGTTGAGTGTCCAGTTCTGAGGAAAATGGGGGCACTAATGTCTCAAATAACAATGGGGCATGATGATGAGATTATTATTATTAATTATTATTGCGCCATTTATCCCATGGTGCTATACATGTCACAAGGGGCATACATAGACAATTACAATAATCAAGAACAATACAAGGTACACACAGGTACAGAAAGAGAGAGGACCCTGCCTCGAGGGCTCACAGTCTACAGGAGATGGTGAGGATATCGTGGGTGAGGGGAGAGGGCCCTGCCCGCGAGGCCTCAGTCTACAAGGGATGGGTGAGGATCAGTGGCATAACAACCACGGACGCAGGTGCGACCAGGCCCGCTGACCCCTGGCTGCACTTGCTTTACATGGATGTGCGTCCCTGAGGACGCATATCCATGTCCCCAGGGAGCTGATCACAGCCGCCAGATGCATAAAGTCCTACACCATTCACTCCCTGTCCCCTGCCGCTGTCCTGGCCAATCACAGGCCCGGCGGCCAATCACAGGCCAGTCGGCGCATGACATCAGCTTCTGGGCTGTGATTGGCTGACCAGGCGGCTCGTGGTCTGTGATTGGCCAAGTACACTTAAGGCATCTGAGGCAGGGAGATGAGTACGGTGCCATGCTCCATGCATTGGCGGCATCGGTACACCTACAGGCTGAGAGCGGCGCTGGTGGACCAGTAAGAAGTGTCCCTGTGTGTGCATGTCCTTGTGTGCGTGTCCCTGTGTGTGCATGTCCCTATGTATGTGTGTGTGTGGTGTCCCTGTGTGTGTCTCCCTTTGTGTGCGTGTCCCTGTGTGTGTGTCCCTGTGTGTGTCCCTCTGTGTGTGTGTCCCTGTGGGTGCGTGTGTGTGTCCCTGTGTGTGTGGCCCTGTGTGTGGCCCTGTGTGTGCGTGTCCCTGTGTCTGTGTCCCTGTGTGTGCATGTCCCTATGTTTGTGTGTGTGTCCCTGTGTGTGCGTGTGTCCCTGTGTGTGCATGTCCCTATGTTTGTGTGTGTGTCCCTGTGTGTGCGTGTGTCACTGTGTGTGTCCCTGTGTGTGTCCCTCTGTGTGTGTGTCCCTGTGGGTGCGTGTGTGTGTCCCTGTGTGTGCAAGTCCCTGTGTGTGTGGCCCTGTGTGTGTGGCCCTGTGTGTGGCCCTGTGTGTGCGTGTCCCTGTATCTGTGTCCCTGTGTGTGCATGTCCCTATGTTTGTGTGTGTGTCCCTGTGTGTGCGTGTGTCCCTGTGTGTGCATGTCCCTATGATTGTGTGTGTGTCCCTGTGTGTGCGTGTGTCCCTGTGTGTGCGTGTTCCTGAGTTTGTGTGTTTGTCCCTGTGTTATGGGGATACCTTATTGGGGGTGCAAGAGGATGATGGGGATACCTAGTGGCGTAACAACCGCGGTTGCAGGGTTCGCAAGTGCGACTGGGCCTAGCGGTACAGGGGCCTGGCGCCTGCCGACCCCTGCACCTGCTTTACATGGATATGCGTCCCTGTAGGAGGACCATATATACCAGGATAAGGGCATATCCCAGGAGGAGGACCATATACAGCAGGATAAGGGGCATTAATGCATAATAAAGGGGAGAGGGGTCAATCTGTGAGTCTTCATAGGATTTAGAATGTTACATTGGGCACATACATCTGACCAATGTGGGTGCGCGGAGGAAGGAGGGGGGCCCAGGTCCAAATTTCGCACCGGGGCCCTTTGGACTCTAGTTACGCCACTGCAGGGCGCATTCCCGCCTGACCGGAGTCTGGACCCATGACCCCGAGAGCAGTCATCAGGTGACCTGATGGGGGCCCCCCCCCCATTAATCACCGCCGCCGGGCCCTGGAGTTGCGGGGAAAGCTACGGCAGGGAGCGGTGGGCGCCACCATGTTCTTTGTGGCTGGCGCCCACTAACTGTACAGCTGGTCAATAGAGGTTGAGACTTCTACACAATGGCCGCGTTCTCCAATTAGCCGTGGCCATTTTGTTGAAGTCTCAACTTCCACCGACCGGCTGTACTGTTAGTGGGCACCGGCCACAAAGGCGGCGCCCACCGCTAGCTGCTGCAGGCCCGCAGCTACTCCCCCAGGCAGCTCCAGTCCTGCAGATGTGCCCTCCGGGCTCCGGCACCCCTGCTCCGCATCCACAGCTCCCCCCAATGGTAAGTTATGCTGGGGTCCGGGGTAGGGATGGGGCAATGTACAGAATAGGGGGCCATATATAGGGAAGGAGGCTGTGGGGATAGAGACAAGGAGGCTGTGGGGATAGAGACAAGGAGGCTGTGGGGGATAGAGACAGGGAGTCTGTGGGGAGACAGGGAGTCTGTGGGGAGACAGGGAGGCTGTGGGGAGACAGGGAGGCTGCCAGGATGGAGGGATGCAGTCAGGATGGAGGGAGGCTGTTGGTATGGAGGAAGGATGGAGAGAGGCTGTCAGGATGGAATAGGGTATTGGGATAGAGGGAGGCTGTCAGGATGGAGGACCGCTGTTGGGATGGAGGAAGTATGGAGGGAGGCTGTTAGGATGGAGGGACGTTGATGGGAAGGAGGGAGGCTATTGCGATGGAGGAAGGATGTAGGGAGGCTGTCAGGATGGAGGAAGGATGAAGTGAAGCTGTTGGGATGGAGGAAGGATGAAGTGAGGCTGTCGGGATGAAGTGAGGTTGTCGGGCTGGAGGAAGGAAGGAAGGAAGGAAGGAGGCTGTCAGGATGGAGGAAGGGTGGAGGGAGACTATCAGGATGGAGGGAGGCTGTCGGAATGGAGGGAAGCTGTTGGGATTTTGTCTATATGGCTGGCAGCCATCTCTATTGCGTACGGCCAGCAGTAGTCTCTATTGTGTATTATCTATTGTGTATGGCCAGCAGCAGTTTCTATTGTGTATTCTCTATTGTATGTATAGCCAGCAGCAGTCTCCATTGTGTATACGGTCCACAGCCATCTCTATTGTGTATACAGGTAGCAGCTGTATCTATTCTGTATTCTCTATTGTATATTCAGCTATTGTGTTTAGCATTATAGAAAAGAAGTTGCAACACACAATCAGCGGTGTTTATTCACTCTTCATGGGGTGACGCTTCAACAGGCATATAGTCAACAGGCATATGGTGGACTATATGCCTGTTGAAGCGCCACTTGCGGTGTGAAATGGCCATCACCTTTGAGAACCCCCCGTCCTCCTACCCGCATCAACTTCATGTATGTTCACATTTTTATTCCTAGACATATTTCGGGGGGGGGGGGGGGGGGGGTTCCATTTGCCTTACCTGCCTAGGGCACCAAAATGCCTTGTCCCGGAACTGCTTCCAATACTACATGAGTAACAAAAATTTGGAAAATTTAGAGGGGGTAAAATTGATTACATTATGTTTTATTCTTGTGGTTGCTAAAAAATGAGGGTATTTTGTGGATAAAATAATTGGCATGATACCAAAATGCAGGAAATCGGCCCTGCTTCTGACAATCCAGCGAAGATGGAGTCTACTACCAATGGCTCTGGGATTGAGAGGGTTTGTCAATCTGACGTTATTCTACTTCAGAAGCGGATTATTTGTCAACTGATTGAGCAAAACTAGGAGATGGCTGCTCAGGTGCGGACATCCTACAGGTCAATTTATTAGTATGTCTACTTAACATGAAGAAACAAAAACTTACCACATAAACCTATCCTAAGACTCCAGTAAATAATTTAATTTAATTTAATTTATTTATTTTTACTTTTGAATAAAGAAAGACAAACAAATATAATCTTAGCTAACGACAAGTAATCAAGTAACCTGAGTAGCAAAATATTCAAATAAAAAAAACTATAAAAAAATTGATCAGATTAGGGCACTCACTTCAAGGATGATCAAGGGGATAATTAGGAGATCAGGGAAAGATTTTTAATTTAAGGTGAACTGTGACAGCACAGCCCTTGGGTGTAGGGTATCTCTCTCCTCTCGCAAAACAACTACAGGAAGAGGACTGAAAGGATAGCCCAGTTCTGTGCTATTTTACAAACATTGATGCTGGTGATCACTGTGATGGGATTTATCCCAGTGATCGAACTATCAGAAACTAATAAATTTTGCTCCTGATCTTGACAGGCCCGAGCCGTCATATTCAAAATGAATTGTAATCCGGTACAAGGATGTCTCTCAGACTGCAAGAACCCAGGTAACTTCAGCTGCACCACAAGCAATGTGGTGTATTTAATTATATGTACCAAATGCCCAACAGGCAGCATGTACATAGGGGAGACCGGACTACAATTCAGAACAAGAATTAATTCTGATCGCCACTCAATAAAAGAAAAGCGTATGGATCTACCTATAGCAAAGCATTTTTGCAGCTCTGACCACAACACTGAATCCGATATGAGGCTGCTCATTTTAAAGAGTAACTTCAAATCTCAGAGAGAGGGAAGAATTTGGGAATACAAATTGATACCAACCTTTGACACATTCAAAACAGGATTAAATATTTCACATGGATTCATGGGATTTTATGTAAAATGAACAGACATTTGGGGATAGCAGATTCATGCATTTTTATATAAAATGAAAGTGCATTTGAAGACATCTTACAACACACTGAAATTATAGGACTATGAACTCTTGACACTTCTGTGAACTGTCTCACTTAGAACTAAGTATTTTCAGGTCTCCATGGGTTACTAACCATCTACCTAATATTGGTTCCGCTTATCTTAGAAATCTGGTTTCTCTGTCCATGCTCCTCCACCCCTCCCTAACCCTACTCTGCTTTGCGTCACCTGTCATATCCACCAGAGCATATAACACTGTTTTGCCTTTTTTTTTTTCTTCTTTCCTTTTGTTTTTTTTCTTTCAATTGCTTATGTATATATGTATGTGTCTTCAGAATTTGTGTCATTACCAGCCTCCCGAAGGGTCCACAGTGTCCCGAAATCTTGCTATGTTTACCATCTTTTCAGTTAGCCATTTAAAGGTATCAACCACTGAGGACTATCAGATTGCAATATATTTTTGTAAATTCCTGGGCTTTTTTGCATGAACTGTGTGCTTGAGTTTTCCCCAGAGTGGCTCAATGATATTGAGGTGAGGAGACTGATATGGTCACTCCAGAACCTTCACTTTGTTCTGCTGTATCCAATGGCAGGTTGACTTAGCCTTGTGTTTTGGATCGTTGTCATGTTGGAATGTGCAAGTACATCCCATGCGCAGCTTCTGGGCTGATGAGTGCAAATTTGCCTCAAGTATTTGCTGATAACGGGCTGCATTAATCTTGCCTTCAACTTTGATCAAGTTTCCTGTGCCTCTGTAGCTCACAGCTTATAACACGGAAAATAGGAAGTAATGTCAGCTCACTGTTCATGTCTCACTTCCAGGGTCCTTCATCCAGCCTGGGTCGTGGCTCGGCAACTGCCACAGTAGAATCCAGAAGCAAGTATGAGACCTGGCGATGGAGAACTCAGTGCACTTCGGGGGTCTTTTTGTATAACATTTCCATTTTATCATGACTAAGGTTTTGCTATAGTCTGAAATAGATTTCAATAATCTGACTGCTTGTAACTGTGTTTTAATCATTTTTAATATTTTTCAATAAAATTGAAGTTTTATGATAAAAAGACCTCTGAAGTGCACTGGGCTCTCCATCGCCGAGTCTCATACTTGCTTCTGGATTCTACTGTGGCGGTTGCCGAGCCACGACCCAGACTGAAGGAAGGACCCTGGGAGTGAGATGTGAATGGAGAGCTGACTTTACATTCTATTTTCCAGGTGTCCTACTTACTTTTAGATTCCTTTGTAGTTCACGCATCCCCAAATCATTACCGATCCACCTCTGTGCTTTACTGTAGGAATGGTGTTCCTTTCATTGTAGGCCTTGTTAACACCTCTCCAAATGTAACATTTATGGTTGTGACCAAAAAGTACGATTTTGGTCTCATCCCTCCAAATTACCTTGTTCCAGAAGTTTGGAGGTTTGGCACATACTTTGTAGCATTTGCGCAGTAATGGCTTTCTTCTCACGACTCGACCATGCAGCCCATTTTTCTTCAAGTGCCTCCTTATTGTGCATCTTGAAACAGTCACACTGATAGTTTTCAGTGAATCCTGTATTTCAGCTGATGTTATTTATTATTATTATTATTATTTATTTACATAGCGCCATTAGGTTCCATGGCGCTTTACATGAGGATAAGGGAGACAAGAACAAGTACACTAAATCTAGGCGATCAGGACGTACAGGTACAGGAGGGGCAGGGACCCTGTCCACGAGGGCTCACAGTCTACGAGGGGCGGGTTGGGATACAGTAGGATGGGGGAATGTCAGGTATGGGGCGGTCGCCTGGTTCTCATGGCAGGTTGTAGGCTTGACGGAATAGGTGAGTCTTCAGGTGACACTTGAAGCTTCTCAGGGTAGGCGAGTGTCTGACGTGTTCGGGCAGGGAGTTCCAGAGTAAGGCAGATGCCCGGGAGAAGTCCTGGACTCGGTTGTGCGAAGAGGTGATGAGGGGGGAGCAGAGGAAGAGTTCTTGGGAGGAGCGGAGGTTGCGTGAGGGTAGGTATCGGGAGACCAGGTCGGAGATGTATGGTGGGGCCAGGTTGTGTATGGCTTTGTACGCCATGGTTAGTGTTTTGAATTGGTACCTCTTGGAGGCGGGGAGCCAGTGAAGAGCTTTGCAGAGGGGGGAGACAGGGGAGTAGTGGGAGGACAGGTAGATTAGTCGGGCAGCGAAATTGAGGATAGACTGGAGAGGTGTGAGGGAGTTAGCCGGGAGGCCATTGAGAAGAAGATTGCAGTAGTCAAGGCGGGAGATGATAAGAGCATGAATGAGTGTTTTAGTGGAGTCATGGGTGAGGAAGGAGCGGATCCGCGAGATGTTCTTGAGCTGGAGACGGAGGGATGTGGTGAGGGCCTCGATGTGGGGCTTGAAGGATAGGGAGGAGTCAAGGATTACCCCGAGGCACTTGGTTTGGGGGACTGGGGAGAGAGCACAGTCGTTGATGCAGATGGATAGGTTGGGAGGTGGGGTGGAATTTCTTGGGGGGAAGACTATGAATTCAGTTTTGTCCATGTTGAGTTTAAGGAAGCGAGCAGAGAAGAAGGATGAGATGGCGGAAAGGCATTGTGGGATTTTGGAGAGTAGGGAGGTGATGACAGCGCCAGACAGGTAGATTTGGGTGTCGTCGGCGTAGAGGTGGTAATGGAGGCTGTGGGACTCAATGAGTTGCCCTAGGCCGAGAGTGTATATGGAGAAGAGTAGGGGTCCCAGGACCAAACCTTGGGGGGCTCCGACAGAAAGAGGGTAGGGTGAGGAGGAGGTGTGCGAGTGGGAGACGCTGAAGGTCCGGTCCGCTAGGTATGAGGAGATCCAGGAGAGGGCAAGGTGTGTGATGCCGAGGGATTCCAGGATCTGGAGAAGAAGGGAGTGGTCAACTGTGTCGAAGGCAGCAGACAGGTCAAGGAGGAGGAGGATGGAGTAGTGGTGTTTGTTCTTGGCGGTCAGTAGTTCATTGGTGACTTTGGTCAGGGCTGTTTCGGTGGAATGGAGGGGTCAGAAGCCGGACTGTAGGCAGTCAAAGTGAGAGCATGAGGAGAGGTGAGAGGACAGTTCAGAGTGGACGTGCTGTTCAAGTAGCTTAGAGGCGAATGGGAGAAGAGATATGGGGCGATAGTTGGAGACAGAGGTAGGGTCAAGTGAGGTTTTTTTTAGGATGGGCGTGATTAGGACGTGTTTGAAGGCCGAGGGGAAGGCACCAGTTCTAAGTGAAAGGTTAAAGAGGTGGGTGAGGGCTGGGATGAAAATGGAGGTGTGGTTTGGAATGAGGTGGGATGGGAGCGGGTCGTGGGCGCTGGTGGTGAGGTATGATTTTGACAGGAGGGAGGAGAGTTGGTCTTCAGTTATGGGGGGAAGTGGCTGATGGAGGAGGAGGGCAGTGTAGGTGGGAGGGGGGGTTGTGGGGATAGTGGACCGAAGCTGTTTCTGATCTTGTCGATCTTCTCCTTGATGAAGGTCGCAAAGTCTTCATATGGGAGTTTCTTTGCATCCCGAACAATTTTACTAGCAGTTGTGGCCAAAATGTTTGTTGTTCTACCTGATCATGGTTTGTTTTTTACAGAGATCCTGATTTTCCATTTGTTAATCACAGTTTGAACACTGCTGACCGGTATTATCAATTCCTTGGATATCTTTTTGTATCTCTTTCCTTTTTCCCATTGCCCTGTAGAATGTAAGCCCTCAAGGGAAGGGTCCTCTCCCTTTTGTACCAGTCTGTGATTGTTAATTTGTTTACTGTAAAATATATCTAAAATTCTGTATGTAATTTGTAACCCCTCTCATGTACAGCACCATGGAATTAATGGTGCTATATAAATAAATAATAATAATGATAATTGTTTGATACAGTTCAATGAACTGTCTTTTCCCATAGATCCATTGACAATTCTTTTGCTTTCGCCATGACTCACAATCCAGAAATGTCAGTGGCTGGATGAAAGATGCAAGAGTCAGTCTGGATTTCAGAAACTCACTCAGCTTTTATACACACACTGATTACAAGCAAGCAGGTCACAGGTGAGGATGTTACCTTTATTAGCCATTCAAACCCATTTGTGTCAACTTCTGTGCATGTTATCTGACCAAATTCACCAGGGTATGTGAAGTTTTGATCAGGGTCATTTGGATGTTTTAGGTTATCATTATGTCATTATGATTTCAAAAGAGAAAACACAGTAGTTTCACAGTAAATGGCTTCACCCAACTACTAACCATAAGTGGAAAAAATTTTGTGTTATCATTTATATTGTCTGAAAAAAGGCCAAGAAAACAAAAAATCTGCCGGGGGCATGAAAACTTTTGAGCATAACTGTATTTATAAGCAGGCCTGGACTGATAGGCGGGAGGGGCGGGATATTTTCAGATGGCTGCCCACTAGTGGGCTGCGGGGGCCGCCCATTCCTCTAGCTGCAGGCCTGCTGCTTTAAGTCATCTGCCGCAGAGTGGCCACGGAATTCAGGGGCGGAGCCATGGACATGAAGGGAGTGGGGCAATTTCCCCAAAGCCGGGCCCCACTCAGATTAATCAGGATCGACAGGTCAGTCACATCCTGGGCTTACCCACCATCATATCCCTGATCCCTCCCTGAGCTGATCATGTGACCACTGATGCCTCCCCTCCATTTGACATCATCACAGGTCCTATATGTGAGTATCATGTCTGTGTCTGTCTTTCTGTCTGTCTGTGTGTTTGACAGTGTCTTTGTGTCTGTCTGTCTCTATAGAACACTATACTTTATATACAGGTCCACACTATATGCTGTATTAGTCTGCATATATACTGTATGTAGTGTGGACCAGTATATAAAGTATAGTGCTGTGTATACAAGATATACGCCAGCACTCTCAGATGTGCATACAGCAGCCAGTGTGCAATGTACAAACAGCGGCCAGTCTGCAATGTGCATATAGCCCGCAGTCTGCAATGTGCATACAGCCCGCAGTCTGCAATGTGCACACAGCGGCCAGTCTACAATGTGCATACAGCGGCCAGTCTGCAATGTGCATACAGCGGCCAGTCTGCAATGTGCATACAGCTGCCAGTCTGCAATGTGCATACAGTGGCCAGTCTGCAATGTGCATACAGCCCGCAGTCTGCAATGTGCTTACAGCCTGCAGTCTGCAATGGGAATACAGCCCGCTGTCTGCAATGTGCATACAGCCCACAGTCTACAATGTGCATACAGCCCACAGTCTGCAATGTGCATACAGCCCGCAGTCTGCAATGTGCATACAGCCCGCAGTCTGCAATGTGCATACAGCCCGCAGTCTGCAATGTGCATACAGCGACCAGTCTGCAATGTGCATACAGTGACCGTTCTGCAATGTGCATACAGCGGCCAGTCTGCAATGTGCATACAGTGGCCAGTCTGCAATGTGCATACAGCCTGCTGTCTGCAATGTGCATACAGCCAGCAGTCTGCAATGTGCATACAGCCCGCAGTCTGCAATGTGCATACAGCCTGCAGTCTGTAATGTGTATACTGCCAGCAGTCTCTAGTGTGTATACAGCCCGCAGTCTCTAATGTGTATACAGCCCACAGTCTCTAATGTGTATACAGTGGGCAGTCTGTGTTGTGTATACGGCCCGCAGTCTGTAATGTGCAGCATTAGATAGTTTTCCTGCGGGCAGAGTTCGTGCTCGATTCTTACTGGTGCCTCCATGGATTCTGTTCCTCTCTGCGCCCAGCACTGGAATTTCTGCCACCACCTTTCATCTTTCCCCATCTCCAGGATCTGGCTGAGTCTTGGCTATCTATATACAACAGCCTCCTATCTATATAGCACAGCCTCCTGGGTATAATTCTCCTGTCCTGTATACTGGGTGTAATCCTCAGTATCTTGTTATTCTGTATATAATCGCAGAACAGTGCCACATCTCCTGTCTTGTATACTGCGTGTAATCCTCAGTATCTGTATTTTCCTGTATATATGTACATGGCACAGTGCCACCTCCCCTGTCTTCTATACTGGGTGTAATCCTCAGTATCTGTATTATTCTGTATATACACTGCACAATACCACTTCTCCTGTCCTGTATACTGGGTGTAATTCTCAAGGAAAAACAAAGTGCCAGCACTGCCAGAAAAAATATAAAGATTGTGTAAATACACATATTGTTTCCACACTGTAAAAATGAGACATTTCGCAAAAGATTAAAACATCTTTTGAGCCACTCTGCCACGACAAGGCATATCTCAAATAGAGTGGTCCTACTCTACAATTTTTAATTTTCACTGTGTCAAAAGACCTCAATAATATATATATAAAGTAGACCATGCAAAACTATCACTCACCTTCACATATCAGACCTGCTTCCAAGGTGCCAGATCAATGCAAGTGATATAAGGTAACTCAGGCCCCCACACCTGCAGCTTCCACCACAAATGTCAGGGCTTTTCACAGTTAACCCCCACCGCACCGACCCAGCCTTTATGGATAACAGCAGGTTAGGTTCAGGTGAATGGAGCAAAAACTGAACTGAGCCTCAGGGCTGAGTGTGATAACCGTGTGTGAACGGTTACCAAAAATTACTGCTGTCAATACAGGTGGAAACGGACAAAATCTGACGTGCAAGGCTGAGTGGTGGTCAGCCACTAAACCAATCTCAAGGAAAAACTGTTTAGTGGCTGACCACCACTTGCCGTGCACGCCAGATATTGTCTGTTTTCCATCTGCATTGACTCCAGTATTTTTTAGTAACTGTTCACACACAGTTACCTCTTCCTGCCCTCAGGCTAGTTTATTGCAGCTTCACTCAACTGAACTTGACTTGCTTTTACCCTTAAGAGCTGGTTGGGTCAGTGAGGGTCAACTGTGAAATAGCCCAGACACTTGTGGTGGAGGCCGCAGGTGTGGGGGCCTCAGTTGCTCTTCACTGACCCACCTGGCACCTTGGGAAGCATTGTCTGACATGTATAGGTGAGTGTTAGCTTTATATGGTCCTCTTTATATTGTATTATGCTGTCTATGGACACATCAGAAATTTTAAAATATGTAGAGTAGGACCACTCTATCTGAGACATTCCTTGGCGTGGAAGAGTGGCTCAAAAGATTATTTCGGTAATCTTTTGCGAAATGTGTCTATTTGTATGCAGTATGGTAGTGACAGGTGTAGTTACACATTTATTTTTTCAGCAATTTTTGGCTGTGCTGGCTCCCCCTGTTTTCTCTTGGGTGTAATCCTCAGTATGTGTATTATTCTGTATATATACACTACACGGCACCACTTCTCCTGTCCTGTATACTGGGTCTAATCCTCAGTATTTGTATTATCATGTGTATATCCACTGCACACTACCACTTCTTCTGTCCTGTATACTGGGTGTAATCCTCAGTATCTGTATTATCCTGTATATATATACACTGCACAGTGCCACTTCTTCTGTCCTGTATACTGGGTGTAATCCTCAGTATGTGTATTATTCTGTATATATACACTCCACGTCACCACTTCTCCTGTCCTGTATGCTGGGTCTAATCCTCAGTATTTGTATTATCCTGTGTACAGTATATCCACTGCACAGTGCCAATTCTTCTGTCCTGTATACTGGATGTAATCCTCAGTATCTGTATTATCCTGTATATATCCACTTCACAGTGCCAATTCTTCTGTCCTGTATACTGGATGTAATCCTCAGTATCTGTATTATCCTGTATATATACACTGCACAGTGCCACTTCTTCTGTCCTGTATACTTGGTGTAATCCTCAGTGTCTGTATTATTCTGTATATTGTAGGGATCAGTCTCTATTGCAGCAGCAAGTAAGGCAGTGACACTCAGGCTCAGTCCAAAAACAAGTGTGTTTTATTTCACACAATGGCAAAACAAACAAAAAAACAGTCCTTACATCAGGATAACAGCGTCGGCCCTAAACCTGCTCCTCCTGGAGCTCACCGAGGGGTCCTACCCCACCTTGGGGTCTGGTACACGCTCTCTGTGCTCTCACAGGCTACTTTTTCCCCAGACTGAACTCCTCTCCAGTCTGATCTCATCTCACAACACCTTCACAGCCGTCTCTTCCGGCCTAACCTTTTCCACCTGTCTTTCCCTCCCAGCTACTTCAAAAGCCTGGGGCGGGAGATGAGGAATGGAGGCCCGCCCAAAAACCTTCCCCCATTCCTCATAGATGAGGTCCCATAACAGGCTTTACCAACAGCCACCGTTCTCAGTAATGGTGGCCACACCTGCCTCACCTATGCTCATGTAAGCATCTCCTGTCCCATACATGCAGTAGCTCACCATCCTTGGGGAAACATAGCGTCCCTCTACCACCATTCCCCTTGCTACCTCACAATATATACAATGCGCAGTACCACTTCTCCTGTCCTATATACTGGATGTAGTCCTCAGTGTCTATATTATTCTCTATATATACACTGCACAGTACCACTTCTCCTGTCCTGTATACTGGGTGTAATCCTCAGTGTCTATATTATTCTCTATATATACACTGCACAGTACCACTTCTCCTGTCCTGTATACTGGATGTAATCCTCAGTATCTGTATTATTCTCTATATATACACTGCACAGTACCACTTCTCTTGTCCTGTATACTGGGTGTAGTCCTCAGTATCTGTATTATTGTGTATATATACACTGCACAGTACCACTTCTCCTGTCCTGTATACTTGGTGTAATCCTCAGTGTCTGTATTACAGTATTCTGTATATATACACTGCACAGTACCACTTCTTCTGTCCTGTATACTTGGTGTAATCCTCAGTGTCTGTATTACAGTATTCTGAATATATACACTGCACAGTGCCACTTCTCCTGTCCTTTTTACTGGGTGTAATCCTCAGTATCTGTATTATTCTGTATATATACACTGCACAGCACCACTTCTCTTGTCCTGTATACTGGGTGTAGTCCTCAGTATCTGTATTATTGTGTATATATACACTGCACAGTACCACTTCTTCTGTCCTGTATACTTGGTGTAATCCTCAGTGTCTGTATTACAGTATTCTGAATATATACACTGCACAGTGCCACTTCTCCTGTCCTTTTTACTGGGTGTAATCCTCAGGATCTGTGTTATTCTGCATATATATACACTGCACAGTACTACTTCTCCCGTCTTGTTGTCAGAGAGGTGGTATTTGACTTTGATTTTCAGCATTTAACTATTGTTTAAATTGATTATCCCCAACATGGAAGTCATCACTTATCTTCTATATA
The DNA here is from genome assembly GCA_033576535.1 of Allobates femoralis. NCBI lineage: Eukaryota > Metazoa > Chordata > Amphibia > Anura > Aromobatidae > Allobates > Allobates femoralis. The sequence goes on from JARQOC010000003.1 coordinate 760,406,185, forward strand.
GGTGATGGCTTGCCCTTCGCTGTGGATATGACCGCTGGGATCTCACAACCCTGAGAAACGTGGCTTTGAAGAGTATCATGTAAATGGAGCTGAGGTTGATTATTCCCTCTGCTGCAGCATTCACATGTGGCTTTTCAAATAAAACCTTTGAGAAAGTGATGAGGCCATGACAACGTAAAAGCAAATTTAACTGATCGGGGCTGATGGGTGTTATAGTATGAGGGCTGGTGGTTCTTGTTTTCCAGGGCTGCTTTTTGGTCTCAGTCCGGCCCTATTTATAAGCAATCTATAGATCTTAGAACTGTAGTGCTCAGCTAAGCTTCATATGTAGGAGGGCAGGAACAGTACAATTTTTTTTTTATCTCCCTAGAGTTCCCCTTTAAGATGTTAAACATATTAAAATAACAAGTATAGCAAGAGATAAACACCATCAGAAATGCCTAATCAATGGATCAGAAAAGACTGTCACCATATTTTTCAGATCATAAGATGCACATTTTTCTCCTAAATTGTGGGTGAAAGTGGGGGTGCATCTTATGGTCCAAATGTGGGTGCTGTGGAGCAGCAGGAGGAGGCTGACGTGGACTGCAGAAGCAGCCATCGTCAGGTGCCCCCGCTCATTACTCTACTGTAATATTTACTGCATCCCGCTGTCCATCACCTCTCAGTGCTGAAGCTGGCACTGAGTGGTGTCGGGCGGGGCACTGCATATTACAGTACAATAAGTGTACTGACCCCCCCATCCTGTATATGCATCCCATGCTGTGGAACATGCTAAAATAATAAACAGTGTAACATACCTGACCAGCGCTCCCCTCCGTCTCTTCCTTTGCATCATCGATCTCGTCCTGTACATGTCGGCATCTGATCATGTGACCGACAAAGCACAGTGATGTCATCACTGTGCATCCCAGTCACATGATTGGATACCGGCACGCACAGGAAGTGATCGATGCTGCAAAGTGAGAGATGGAGGGGAGCGCTGGTCAGGTATGTTACACTCTTTAATACTTTAGTGTGTGCGGCAGCATGTAGGGCCATATACAGTGATGAGGGGAGGTGCAATATCCCAGGATGGGTGGTGCTATATTCCAGGATGGGGGAGGTGCAAAATTTCAGGATGGAGGGAGGTGCGATATCTCAGGATGGGGAGGAGGTGCAATATCCCAGGATTGGAGGTTATATACCAGGATAGGTGGCTATATATCAGGATGGGAGGCTATATATAAATATGGGGGCTAAATACCAGGATGGGAGGCTATATATCAGGATGGGGGCTATATACCAGGATGGGAGGCTATATATCAGGATGGGGGCTATATACCAAGATGGGAGGCTATATATCAGGATGTGGGCTATATACCAAGATGGGAGGTTATATATCAGGATGGGGGCTATATACCAAGATAAGACACTATATGCAGGATGGCGGACATATATTATCTTAAAGGGGCCATGGATGGGGACATTGCCCCCATAACAGTGTTAGCAGCAAGTTCCCTCCCCCCATAACAGTTATTTATAACAATATTTTTTACTTCATTTTTTCCCCTATTTTTCTTCTCTAAAATCTGGTGTGTCTTATAGTCTGAAAAATACGGTATTTTGCTCCAGTGAATAAAATATCTTAAAATGGTTTTGAATAAGCTACCGAAGGGGTTCAGAAAAACATTTATTAATTGCAGTGCAGATAAAATATATTGAGACCGTCTACTTGCAAAAGTCTCTAGTGATAAACCAGTGGATAAAGATGAAAGCTAGAAATAAATCTTTAGGTAGTGTACGGAAAGCAGTTACCTTTGTACTCTGGTGCCTAGAGTGGTGTACAGGCCCTTTGCACTATAGATCATTATTATCAATTACACATTGTAGGTCATGGCTTTCTTAACTTAAGTCCATGATGCTTCTAGATATTCTTTTGATGATAGCTGATAATGCAGAACAATTTAGCACTGGTAGATCAAAACTACTAGATTCTTAGATGAGTGAATTACATTGAGAATATTTTGGTCTGGAAGGAATAAAGCCAACAGTTAACACTAATGGTAGGAGCCTCCAACTCCTATAGTTTAGACAGAAATATATATAATATTTTTAGGTTGAGAAAATCATCCTTCAAAAATTGTCCTACATTTTGACATATACCGTAATTTATCATGAACCACAGAAATTGTTTTGGGAGTCTTAGGCATTGTCAGTCTTAGTAAATTCTCTGTACTCAATGATGACACAACTTGGTGTCAAAATATTAAAACCTATTGCCCATCATAAGGAAACCCAATTGTTCAAGTGGGAAGAAGCATACTTTCTACAGAGGATGTGCATGACCACAACACATTTTCCACCTTTTCTAAAAACTGGCTCTTCTTGATGCAATTAACAAAACACACTCATAAAACGTTTTATACAATAAATCAGTGTAAATGTGACCCGCAATTCCAACTCACCAGATCACACTTGGGTCTATGTTTGAATTGAAAGTCGCTTTTACAATGTAATTCTATGGAGCCTCGTTCTGACGCTCCACAGACTTACCTTGTTTAAACAACTTCCAGCTCACACATAGACTCCAGTGTGATCAGATGAGTTGGCTTTCTAGTCATGTGAGTGAGAAGAGGACGAGGTCTAGATACTGGGAAAGACAGCAATCAGTAAGTGTATTAACAGAATTACACTACATTACATATACATTTTTACAGATTTAGGAAATGCAGTGTCATGGGTGTGCTTCTTTAAACGCTAAAGAATTCTGTGGAACTTGTGATATGTTTGAACACATTTTTTCTCTGCTGGATACACTCCCAGTTACTTTGTCCCTCTTGTGTTCATCGTACTCAACAATACACCTTTTCCACATCTACTGTACCATTTTTACCTCCCTCTTCTATTGTTTTCCCTGTTTACCTATCCACAATTGACACGCCCCTCCAGAGCCTTAGGATACTAAGCTTTTAAGCTTCTTCACGGTAGTCACAGGGGTCGAAACCCGACTCTGTGACCCTGGCGGTGTCACTAAAGGTTCAATGAGGGTGGCTCTCTTTCTTTGGAAAGGCCATGTGGCATGGAGGGTTTATTTGAGAAGGGATGACCGAATCTGGGGATACTTGTTATTTTTACGTGATACCACCTGCAGGCTGCGGCTATAGATGGCATCCGCTGCATGACAGTTCCCCTTGGGATCGATGGTAGGGAGGCAACAGTGTTGTCAAGCCCTCTATGGGTAGGGCTGACCCCCAGGGTAACAGAAGGTACCAGAGTGAGTTGGTAGTTATGTTTCTGGTGCTCACGACGCGCCAAGAAAGTTCAAAGACACAGCGGGTTGCAGTCTTCAGGTCTTTTACTCACAGTCACTGTGCAACAGCCCGCTGAGCACTGGATTCTCTGAGGCAGGGATCCAGCTTCTCCCGGGTAGGAGGATGACATGCAACTGGTATCCCTTCTTTTTCCTTCCTTGGTCATCTCACACTGTACTTGCTTCACCCTCCTGCCTTGTTCCTTGCCACACAAAGCTATGAGCCAGTAGCTGGGGGTTTTTCTTAAGGTCAATCTGCAGTATCTCCCCTTAAGCCTCTCTTTGCCGCCTTTTCAGCAGATGTTCATGGTTGTCGACTGTGTCACCATGGAAGTACCACAGTCTCCTCTACTAGTCTTGGGGTCCCAGTGCCCCTGTTCTGCAGCCTGGTCCCTCTACTACCTTGCGCCTGACAATGGATATGAGCCCCACGGGTTGATTGTTCACTGCCTGTGCCTCTGGGACCCTGTCTTCCTCCTGGCACCACCTGGTTCTCTTTCTTTGCTCCTCAGTCTGGCCTCAGGACAAGCTCCCACTAGCTCCAGTCCTCTGAATACTTCTCTCAAGTTCTTTTCCTCCAGTGACAGGCTTTCTTTTTCTAGCTTCCCTTCAACTAGACTTAGCTGTTTAACGGTCTCTCTACTTCTACTGTCTCTCCTGCTTTCTAGATCTTTCCCACTCTATTTATACAATTTGTCATGTGTCCCACATCCTCTACATGTGTGCTTCCAAACCTCACTCCTCCCAGGTGCTCACTCTAACTACTTCCTCTTTACCCATCCCCACTACCCTGCTTCCTCTTCCAGACAGGATTAGGGACGGTGCTCTCCTGTAGGAGCAATCTTGCACTAACTTTGACCTGGACCCAGTGTAGTGTGCGTGGCCTGGGTGTCCCAGCACCGGTCTGTGTCCCTCTTACTCGAGAGTGGAATACTACACCCTAACAGGGGTGCAGTACCTCTGTGGCGACTGGATCCGCAGGGGCGCTATCCAATAGTATGGAACATATTTTTCTATCCGTAGATAGTCCTCAACTGTGTTTTTTTATGAAGCTTATTGTATTTGTTTGGCAACTACCTTTCCATACTTTTTCTATAAACTTTATTTGACCATAAAACAAAACTACCACAAAAGCTCTCAATGGGTGTTCTTACATGGAGATTTTTAATGCAGATTTTACTGCTGATCCTGTTCCAAAATTCACATGAAAAAGAAAACACTTCAAATACAATTTGAAAAAATGACCTATTGATTTCAATGTTGAAACACCCCTGTGGTGCACATGATACTTTTGTCATGTGCTTTATTTATCCAGGACACATTGTCTCCGGATCGTGTGCACATACCTTAAAAGTACATGATCATGCCCTAAGGAAGCATCTACATTCTGGTGTGGCAGGCTGTTTCCCCAGATCTCTTTATTTTTGCATGTCTCTATGATATTAGCACTGAAAAGATCTGGTAGCTAAACTTTTCTTTATTGTAAAAATCATACAGTGGGTTTTTTCTTTCATTGACACAAATGTAGCCCTTCAATATGATCCCACTGTAACGTTTATACTGTAACTTTGCTAAGTGCTCAGACAAAGAACAAAAAGACATTGTTCAAAGCATGTTTTTAACCTCCCAGAAGGGTTGCACGATGGAATAGGTGTTAAAAGAAAACTTTTCTTTTCGTGTTTTATGAAACTATTCAACTTAGGTGGCAGAAAAAGTCCCCGCCAAACAAAACACCTGTGAACCTTGATCTACCCAGGCAACAGAATTGTGTATTTCAACACCACCATCAAGAACATCAAAACTGTTTGAGATTGAACAGCTGCCTTGTATTTAATCTGCCACAGTTTTTCCCTTTTTCCATTACTCCCTTAAAAATACAGCAGTGTTCAAAGTCAGCATTTATGTATTGAGAGCTTGCTTTGTTTCTCTCCTGAGCTCTGAAAGACTCGATTTTCTGTTTCTTGTAAGATGAGATAGTCTATTGATCCAGCATTGTTCATGAACTTCTGTATCATATATTCCCAAAGTCTAGCAAGATGGCAAAAGCCTCTTAGTTCATTTCTGTACGCACAAAAAAAAACTTTACAAATGTCATGAGTGGCCACAGAAAAAAAGTCAGATCATTTTTCCACTTATACAATTGACATATATACAGCACCTTGAAAAATGATTTATACGCTGAATTTTTCTATATTTTTTATATTATACCCACAAATCTAAATGTATTTCATTGATGTTTTATGTGATAAACCAACACAAAGTAGCAAGTATGTGTGAAGTGTAAAGGAAATGATATATGGTTTTCTAAATATTTAAACAATATGAAAATTGTAATGTGTAGTTGGGGTGCGGCAGCGACAAGTGAGGAGCGGGGGGGAGGCCAAATGCTAGCCAATCTTTAGCAGCAACCTGATTGCTAGCCAATCTCTAGCAGCAACCTGATTGGCCAGATGGAAAGGTCCTCAGGTATACTGAGGACCTTTCCATCTGGCCAATCAGGTGGCCGCTAGCGATCACGTCATTGTGACGTGGCGGCATCTGATTGGCTGGGAGAGTGAAAGGTCCTTTAACATGAATAGATGTCCATCGGCCGGTCCCGGTACAGCCGTCGGTTAAGGTGAGTATCCGATTTTTTTATTTTCTAACCACTTTTCATCTCTTTTACAGGATTTTTGCAGTGTATCTATTGATACACTGCAAAAGTACTTGGAATCGCTATACTTGCAATAAGTAGCGAGTATCGAGACCTACTCGTTGCGGGTATAGCGATTCCGAATAGTATGGTACTCGCTCATCCCTACTGGAACATCTTTGTGATCTTATGTTCCAGGTGAGTTGCAGCCTATAAAAAAATCTTCGAATATGTGTGAGGTTAATGTAAAAATATTGGATTGGAATAAGATACTGACATATTTCTGTCTCTTATTTATACTTTCAATTTAAATTAAGGATATACTGTAAAACTATATTTCTTTTGTTGCCCTACAAGGCATTCTGGCGGGCACTTACTGGAAGTGCTTAGAATGTCTCTATGCAATTCGATCCACACGGCCAACAGTGGAAGCATAAAGAGCATCATCTGGTCTTGCCTATTTGTGTGTAAAGCCCATTTCACACTAGCGTTTTGTTCAAATTGCAGCAGATCCGGCAGATTTACCGCATCTGCCGGATCTGCCACCTAACGGCCGCACTTTCAGCACACTTTCTCAGTTGAGCTGCTGATCGCATTTTTTTTTGCGGCCACAACTGCCGCACGTGCTGAACCGATATACCACACTTGCCGCACCGGCCGCAAGCCCCATAGACAAAGCATGGGGCTTGCCGCAAGTGTGCTGCAAGTGCGGCCATTAGGTGGAAGATCTGGCAGATGCGGTAAATCTTCCGGATTTGCCACAATTTGAACAAAACGCTAGTGTGAAAGGGGCCTAAGAATGCAGTAGGTCTGCTTATTTGCATGTGAGCAGTACATGTGCAGGTACAGTATGTTCTTCTGTATGTGGACATGCATGTTTTATGTCAGCACTCTCTGCACACTCTATAAAAGAGACTGTAATAGTAAAGATGGTTTTGCATTACAGCTTTCCCTTGTTCCCCTTGAATACAAGTACTCAGATACTTATATTTTATTAACTTTTACTGTAGGAGCACTTCAAAATTCTTGTACTATAGTTTTAATGAACCTTGTTTGCACAATGCAGTTCGTTTACTTTTTGGGTATTGTTTTTTCCTTATTGCCATATGACAAATTGCTCAGGCAATATGTGCATCAAGTTAAAGCAGAAATCATCACATAACCCCCATTCTGCAATATTATATAATAGCTGAAATAATCCAGGTAGTAATAATTCGATGTATAAGGCTCAGTGGGCTCATTTTACAAGATGAGAAATAAGAAACCTTTAAAACAAAATGTTCAATCTTTCCTAAAGCTGTGAGTGTCTCAAGTATATTTAGCTGCTAGGGTGTATAAAATGACAAGTATTAAATTTACAAAACAATATCAACCTCTAATAAATTGTATCTTAACTGGATACCAAATGTTACAAAAATAAAAATGATAGTTTATGTACTTGTCCTATGGCATTAAATGTTCGAAATGTCATAAGTCACATTGATGGCACTGTCATCAATGTTAACAATGATGTAATAATGCTCCACATTTTCATTAAAGGGTTATTCCCAAAATAACAAGGTAACCCCTATCTATACAAGAGTATAACTTGCCGAGTACTGGGGAGTCTGATCTTTGAGATCTACAGTAATTTTGTAGCGACTGGTGGTAAGGCCGCGGGTGTGTGTGTATGTCTTGCTTCAACAGAATCTCCATACTCAGATTTAACCGGTCGTAACATCTCTTTACTGTAAAACATATCTATAACACAGTCAACTGATCTAGCTGCACACATGTATATGGTGGAGTCCCTGGATCTTCACTTTATCCGGGTGCGCAGCAAGAAGAAGACAAAGAGAAAAAAACAAAATAGAGATATCTTTCCCTAACTTTCCCTCAAATCACGTACCAGTCTATCACAGAAGAAGATGTCGCTCCCACGTGGCAGGCCTGGGATCTCACGATGACGGGTCCTGGTGCAGCGCTGAAGGGGAAACTTCTCAGTCCTCTTCTTTGGTCTTCTTCCGCAGGTAACGGATTTTTGTTAGTCTCTCTCTCTGTCCCGGGGCACACCGAACAGCAGAAGGGAGATCACGGTAGCACAGATGGCTCCCTTATGTCGGTCACAGCCCCGGCACATGTAATCCGGTGGCAATGTCCTGAATTCCGGAGGCAATGTCCTGAATTTGAGTTGAACCCTCGGTAAGACAATGTCCTGCAGACCGGGGGTTGCAGCAACGATTCTCACGGGGTATTTCTTCCCAAGAATCCGGTTGCAAAAGAGCCCTTTGTCGGGAGACACCACACTCAGGTCTGTCCTGGCTGAGCTCCGGGTCTGCACTGCTCTCCCGCCCTTTCTCTTCCTGGGTAAACAAAAGAGAGGGCAGGGGATTTCCAACCTCTGTGATTGTTTCCGCACTTGTCCACCAGGGGGCATTTGTAGACTGCACAAAGTCCAATTCCATGTCCATCTCAATGCGGCAGTCTGAATTGTTCACCTCATTACAATCTCACAATTAGGGCTCTGCAATCCCAGCAACGAGGCACTGCAGCTCTCAGGAATGGAGGAGAGGTGCGCTTGTTTATCCACTTCATTTACTGGCATGAAATTTGACAGGTTTCCGTGAAAATGAAAAGTATGGGATTCAATTTGGATCACCGAAAAAAAAAAATCCTGGTGCCATTTGACACATTGCTGAAGATTGCATTAGCCACAGACTGTGTTGTGTTCACATGATGTGGGCTTCAGCATAACACCTTGCATCTGTCACAGCATGCAGTCTAGTGTGTCCATTTAAGGGGGATTATCACAGGGACATTATGTCACACTGGACAAAGGGGGACTTTGACTACCTTGCTTGACAGTGGGGCATGGACCAAGGATGTCTAGTGCACTACAGAAATCAACAAATGGGGAGATATCGGGGGAAATAAATACAGTGGAGGGCCCTGCTGATAGGAAATAGGGAGGAGGTGACCTTTCTGACTCATCTGCAGCTGTGCCCTGATCTCCCTACCAACCCTATACGGGTTCTTTCAACCTGTCACCGAACAAGATACCTGGTCCCTCACTGGCATTGATGTGAACCCTCAATATGGAAATGGTCCGCAGGAGCACTAATCCCAACCACTGCAATAATAACAACAAGAGGGGAAGGAGAGACAGACAGGGAAACAAAAAAGCAACTTCACGCCTGCTGCTACACTTCTTGGCAGCAGATGTCTTGACAGTAGACAGCTCTCCAGAGAACCTCCTTCACCTCAGGAAGCTTGGCCAGGAATGAGTTCAATCACCAGCAAAGGATGCTAGAACCATGTGACCATATAAAGGGGATGGAAGTGATCAAAAAGTTTCCACTCCTGGTAGGGAAACTAGAGAGTCTGGTAGCAGCAGAAACTGACATTAACTCCTGCACTGCCAAAGAAGAGAAACATGAAGTCTCAATGCAGGAGTGAGACACAGGTCCCAAAACTGTCACAATTCTCCAAAGTAAGAGAGACCATCATGACACGCTATAAGATTAATGCAGAGAAAGTAGGGCTCTTTAAAGAGTTATACATCCTAGGGATAGTAGGTCAGGGGGCATATTTCATCATTTCATATAGAAATCGAGTAGCCTATTTTAAAAAGTTTGGGACTAGATGTGACCCAAACGTGAGCCCGAACCCCAAACCCAGACGTTAAACTTATAAAACAATGGCAAGAGGGGTTGTAAAAAGAAGCAAAATTGTGATTAAACATCAACGTCCTACTTATTGGGGTCAGTGCACTTGTACTTCTGAAGCTGCTCATTACCTTTCTGATGTATTCACTGCACTGGCGCCAACAGCCAATCACAGATGCCCAATCCCTGTGACAGCATCAATGATTGGCTGTTGCACCCCCTCACACTGTGCCGGTGGTGCATAGTAGTGTAAAATAAATATTTTAAAAAATTACATAGGGATTCACTGTATTTTTGATTGTCAGCACAGGTAAAGCAGACTGTGATATCTGTAATGTACTTCAGTATAACAACAGCACCTTAATAGTTGTATCACTATTATTTATCTTACTTATTATAGGGTATATGCTTTTGGATTTTGTTTGTGAAATGACCACTTTGTTAACATGCTCCAATTGCCCAGCCAGAACCCTGACCTAAACCCAATTGAGCATCTCTGGAGAGACCTGAAAATGGCTGTCCATCAATGTTCACCATCCAACCTGACGAAACTGGAGAAGATCTGCAAGAAAGAATGGCAGAGGATCCCCAAATCCAGGTGTGAAAAACTTGTTTCATCATTCCCAAGGAGAGTCATGGCTGTACTGGCTCAAAAAGGTGCTTCTAGTCAATACTGAGCAAAGGGTCTGAATACTTATGACCATGTGTTATTTCAGTTTTTCTTTTTTAATAAATTTGCAAAAATGTCTACATTTCTATATTTTTAAGTCAAGAAGGGGTGCAGAGTGTACAATAATGAGAAAAAAAAGATCTTTCTTGAATTTACCAAATGGCTGCAATGAAACAAATAGTGAAAAATTTAAAGGGGTCTGAATACTTTCCATACCCACTATAATCCATATTGCCTTAAATTACAGTCTCCTGGCTTTAATTAGAGATTATTCACATCCTAATCAGAGTAAGGGTTTAGGAATTACAGCTCTTTAATATGTTGCATCAGTTTCAAGATACCAAAAGTGCCTGGACAGTATTTCACAAGATCTTTAATAGGCTGTGTGGCCTATTCCCTTGTTAACCTCTTGTCAACTAAGCAGGTAAAAGGTCTGGAGTTGATTCCAGGTGTGGAATTTGTATTGGGAAGCTGTTGCTGTGAGCCCATAATATCGGTTAATGGAGCTTTCAATGGATGAGAAACAGATCATAATTAACCAGAAAAAAAATGAAATCAATCAAATGTTAGGAATGGCCAAATCAACAGTTTGGTACATTCTGCAAAATAATTGTGGCGCCCCTGTGGTTAGATGCCACAGAGTGGTATTGCATATTATTGTAAGTTGCTGGTTTAGGATTTAAATCTTATGGAGTCTATTTTTACACTCACTTAGGACCGCACCACTTAGAATAGGGGGAACTGGTAATATAGTAGGTTTCACAGTGTGGGGGTGGAGCTTAGGATAGAGTAAGAGTGACAGTTTATCTCAGACAGTGCTGGGAAGGCAGACAGAGTGGTTAGACCTGGCAGCCCAGCTGATTGGAGGGTACCCCAGCATTATGTGGGGACCCAGGACAGAAGGCAATGGGCCAGGGCTGGTAGGAGCCAGCTGGTCATGTTGAGGGGACACCGGTGACACGGACAACCGAGGCAGCCAGGAGTTCATCCCTGACTGCAAAGCCGACGAGCTGCAGGCCCAACAGGACCAGGTTGCTGACAGCGCCACAAGGTACCTCTCCCCTCAGGACTGAAAACCGGTTCAGGACACTAGAAGAAACTAAAAGGGACAGACATATACTGCGGTGCTGGAAGGGAGCCTTCTTTCTCTTTATCCGGGTTGCCTTATCCAGACCGGGTAGTGGACAGACCTTGTCTTCTAGATACAGACCGTAGGACTGGCAGGGGAGCTCTGCAAGGGTGGTAAAAGACTGAAAGATCTAGAGAAAGAAAGTAGTAAACCCTGAAAGACAAAGAGAGGACATCCAGAGACTACATAAGAGAAACCCTGAGTTGGCAACAAGACCCTAAAACCAAACTGTACCGTGTTTTGGTATGCCATCAGCCGGTACTGAGTAAAGCACAGTTAAACTGGAACTGGTTTCTGTTATTCTTCCTGCCGCAGCCTGGAGGGCTTAACATCATCAAGCAGAGGGGTAAGAACTGCACCACCATTACCATCACTGTCCTCCCTCACCGTCTCACCACAAAAGCTGCCCTGAGGTAAAGCTCCACCTGTGGGGAGCTGTACCACACTTAGCTGCCTCAACCATCACCTCAGTGGCCGGCTGGCAGCGCCGGTACCATCTTACCGGACTCTACAGGTGGCGTCACGTTCCCCTGTAAATAACCCCTTTAACCCCCACCGTTTACCATCAACATCTGGTATAATTGATTGCCAGGGCATGGCACCGGGGTCCCGACCATCCGTGACCCCCCACACAGTAGCCCCGATGTCCGAGTCCCTCATCCATCCTGGCTCTGGTTGAATCAATCTGGCGTCACGAACAGGATGAACCAGCCTGGTATCTACCAGGTGAAGTGTGCCTAAGGACTTTATTACTGACTAACTGTGTGGATTATAAAAACTGAGCCGAGCCGCCATTACACCGCCTCACAAATTTAAACTGCGTCACTACAGCAGGAGAAAGAGCCGGAAGATAAGCCCCGCCCCCTCCGCTCTGCCGAGGAGTGACGAAGGTACTGGCGGGCCCCGGAAAAGCCCGAAAGACTTGCCCATAGGAACTTCGTGGTGGGCGGGCTTAAAAGTGCAAAAACAACTATGTGCCGGCTCAGGGGCGTGCCTCGGCCCCTCAACAAACATGGGCCATTCAAGAGGCGTCAAAAAGTCTCCCCGCCCCCACTGCTCTCAATCAACCAAGGGGGCGGGTCGAGCACTGTAACGGAGGATCCAGCGAGCATGGAACCTGGAAGAGGGAAGACCGCCGAACCGGAAAGCCTGATCCGGTTCTCCGAAGAGCCCGACATGACTGGGGAGGAGGACCGAGAGGAAGGAACAGCCGGCGGCGCAGAGGTGTCCGGGCCTCGCGAGCTATGGTGGGCCGTTCACCTGGAACAGCAACAAAGCCGGGTCAGTATGGAGATGAAGCGAAGTGAATACCAGCCTCCAACCCCGACCCCACACTCCTGGCAACCTGTCGGGAGGCACCAGTTCCAGGATGACATAAAAGGCAATGTCATGTCAGATGCCGCTTCGTAAATATAAGCGTTCCTTGTTGAGATTTCTAGTCATGGCGGCTAGATCTTGTGTTCCAATGCTCTGGAAGACGGAGAAATGCCCCTCCGTGTCAATGTGGTTGGAGAGGGTAAACGATCTCATGCACCTAGAGGACTTGACCTCCTCAATCCATGACACGTATGTAGCTTTCCGTAATACATGGTTTTCCTGGATGATGTTTCAACAATCTGATTTATATAAGACTTATAGAGACTGTTAGAAAGCCCTTCCTCGGCGGACACGCCAATTAAGTTGGCTGGTCTAGAGGAGTTGCTCCTTTTCAGCTCGGTAGAGGCTACGCTCTTCCACATAATTTGATACCGTCCCTTTCCCCTTCCCTCCCCATCCCCCTCCCTCCTCCTTCCACCTCCCCCTCATGTCTACTCTCTAACTGTTCTTTTTCCTCTCTCTTTGGTTTTCCTCTCTCTCCTTTTACTTGGTCAACTGCCAATATAGGATATCGCAGCAATGACTTCTACTGTGAAGACTGAATATAGATGTTAGGTTTCAAATGGAGCATTATGCGGTAGATTCTTACTCTTTACGGCAATGTCTACATTGTAGACGCATAAAAAATTATATAATATTAGTTGAGTGTGGGTCTGACTATATTGGCCGAAAAATCTATGTGATATTTGTATGGATATGCTGACAGAGAAGTAATTTGTGTTTTCTTTCCTGTTACGAAAATTCAAAACTTTTATAAAATAAAGAATTATAAAAGAAAAAAGGCAATGTCATCATCTGCAAGCGCCATACAGGACTCTGGGTGTGGTATATGATCCAAGTTAGCAGGGGCAAGGAATAGTAAACATACCTGGTATCGTATATCATTGTAAATAGTTAAATGCCTTTTCTTTTGCAGCACTATTATAATGTAATTGTGCCTGTTCAAAAACGAGTGTTTTGCATAGCCTTGTTTTTTTTTTTTTTTTTGCAGCAAATGAATAGCCGTGCATGAACGTAAATGTACGGTATGTTTTTCCCTAAAACTTGATGGAGATTGATCAAGAGACTTGCTGCCTGGTCCCAGTTGGGCCAGTATGGACTAGATTATAGTCAAAGTTTGATGCAACGCTATAAGCAGTGAGCCTCCCGCAAGGGAAGAAAAGAAGCAATCTTATTGTTAATACCTGTTAAAAGTTAAATACGTCATAAATAGTTTTGAACTAAGGGTGGAGGAACTGGACTAGCCCCCATGCATATTAAGTTAGGAAAAGAATGTGCCTGGGGGTGGTTTAAGTAGAGCCAGGCCTCCTAAGCAGATACGCCCTAAATGTTCAATGTCATATGTAAAATGCATTTTATTCCAGGTTCGGTTTAACACCCGCGGACGGGTGTGTTTCACCAATAGGGTGTGTGGCGCCCTTGTGGCTAGGCGCCACAGAGTGGTATTGCATTTATTATTTATATGTAATATTATTGTAAGTTGCTGGTTTAGGATTTAAATCTTATGGAGTCTATTTTTACACTCACTTAGGACTGCACCACTTAGAATAGGGGGAACTGGTAATATAGTAGGTTCCACAGTGTGGGGGCGGAGCTTAGGATAGAGTAGGAGTAACAGTTGACAGTTTACCTCAGACGGTGCTGGGAAGGCAGACAGAGTGGTTAGACCTGGCAGCCCAGCTGAGTGGAGGGTACCCCATCTTTATGTGGGGACCCAGGACAGAAGGCAATGGGCCAGGGCTGGTAGGAGCCAGCTGGTCATGTTGAGGGGACACCGGTGACACGGACAACCGAGGCAGCCAGGAGTTCATCCCTGACTGCAAAGCCGACGAGCTGCAGGCCCAACAGGACCAGGTTGCTGACAGCTCCACAAGGTACCTCTCCCCTCAGGACTGAAAACCGGTTCAGGACAATAGAAGAAACTAAAAGGGGCAGACATATACTGCGGTGCTGGAAGGGAGCCTTCTTTCTCTTTGTCCAGGTTGCCTTATCCAGACCGGGTAGTGGACAGACCTTGTCTTCTAGATACAGACCGTAGGACTGGCGGGGGAGCTCTGCAAGGGTGGTAAAAGACTGAAAGATCTAGAGAAAGAAAGTAGTAAACCCTGAAAGACAGAGAAAGGACATCTAGAGACTCCATAAGAGAAACCCTGAGTTGGCAACAACGTTTATCATCAAAATCTGGTATAATTGATCGCCAGGGCACGGCACCGGGGTCCTGACCATCCGTGACTCCCCACACAGTAGCCCCGGTGTCCGAGTCCCTCATCCACCCTAGATCTGGTTGAATCATAATGGCGGAATAATGAGTTTGGGAATTTAAAAAGGCCTGGAGGTCCATGGAAGACAACAGTGTTGAATGATCACAGAATCCTTTCCATGCTAAAGAAAAACCTCTTCATAACATCCACTTAAGCGAAGAACCTTCTTCAGGAAGTAGGTGTTTCAGTATGCAAGTCTAATATGAAGACAAGACTTCATGACAGCAAATACAGAGAATTCACCACAAAGTGCAAACCATTAATCAGCCTTAAAAACAGAAAGGCCGGATTAGATTTTGCCAAAAAATATTTAAAGAAGCCGGACTTCACCTTGGAGACTTGTGACAAGGTTTGGACCTGAGTCTCAGTTCTTTATTGAGACTTTATATTAAACTAGCTGTACTACCCGGCTACACCCGGGTTAATAAATAACTGCTGTTAGCTATAACAAAATAGAATTTGAATAAGTCATATCAATGACCTGTAGGAAAATAGAAGCTGAGCTGTGATTGGCTGCTATAGGCAGCCTGATAAATCTCCAGCCAACAGTAAACCCTCCCCTCAGACAGGCAGTATATGTTCCCTCACACATACACATAAAAGACAGCTCATGTGACTGACATCTGCCTTAATTCCCTATATGGCACATGTGTTGCACATTGGCTGTTTTTAATCAGATGTTTATTTTTGGAAATTAAAGATAGCACACGTATGAGGTGAGTTGTGTGAGGCGATTTGTGCACATCTATGTCTGTCTGTGTGGTGTGTGTGTCCCTGGGGGGGGGGTGTCCCTGTGGGGTGAGTGCATGTGTCCCTATAGGGTGTATATGTATGTATGTATGTGTGTCCCTGTGGGGGGGGTCTGTGTGGTGTGTGTATCTCTGTGTTGTGTGTGTCTCTTTGTGGTGTGTGTGTGTGACCCTGTGGGGTGAGTGCATGTGTCACTATAGGGTGTGTGTGTGTCCCCGTGGGGTGTGTGTGTGTCTCTTTGTGGTTTGTGTGTGTGTTCGGGTGCGTGATGAGTATCCAATGTTGGGGCTGCACCTTAGCGACTATACACTTGCTGTTACTCTTTGTGTGTGTGTGGTGTGTATACATGTCCCCGTGCGTGGTGAATATTCCATGTCAGGGCCCCACCTTAGTCTTTGGCGCTGTCATTAAGCCCCTCTCAATCACAATTGTCAACTGGTAACTGTCACATTTTCTCCATTATGTAGATAAGGGCAAAATTGCTTGGTGAACTGGAACGCGCAGGGTTAAAATTTTGCCTCACAACATAGCCTGTGACACTTTCGGGGTCCAGACGTGTGACTGTGCAAAATTTTGCGACGGTGTAGATGCCAATCCTGGACATACACACGCATACACACATTCAGCTTTATATATTAGATGTTTTTCTTTCTTTAGGCGGTGCAGGAGTTAATGTCAGTTTCTGTTGCTAGCAAAGCTCCTACTCTACTCAGGTGTGGCTATTTTGTGACCACTCCCATCTCCTTATATGGTCACATGATCCAGCATTTCTCTCTGGTAATTGAACCTCAATCCTAGTCAAGCTACCTGGGTGGAAGGAGGTAATCTGGAGAGCTGACTGTTGCCAAGGAGAGTGGCAGCAGCTTTGAAGTTATGTTGGTGTTTGACCCTGTCTGACTTCCATACCTTATTGTTGTTTTTGTTGTTTTTATTGCAGTGGTTGGGATGAATGCTCCCAACAATGATCTCCCTAGTGAGGGTTAACATCAGGACCAGTGAGAGACTTGGTATCCTGCTCATTGACGGGGGGGGGGGGAATTGTAAAATGACGTCAGGGAAAGCAGGGAGCATATGCAGGTAAGTGCAGGGGGATTCCCTTCACCCCTTCCCTACCAACAGGGCTTCCATTATATTTGTCCCCCTGTGTTCACCCCATTTGTAGTTTTGTGTTGTGTGCCAGACACCATTGATCCGAGTTCCACTGTCACACTCTTATTCTGGACGTACCCTAATCCATGGTGTGACACAGACCAGTTTTCTGTAAAAGTATACTTGGGACAGATGAGACTAAGTTCACCCTGTACCACAATGATGGGAAGAGTAAAGAGTATAGAGAAGGCTTGGAATGTATCATGATCCAAAGTACACCACATACTCTACAACACTTGGTGGAGGCAGTGTTTTGGTATGGGTATGCATGGCTTCTAGTGGCACTGGGGTACTAATGTTTATTGATAATGTGACTGAAGACAGAAGCAGCTCAATAAATTCTAAAGTGAACAGGGCTATACTTTCAGCTCAGGCTCATCCAAATGCAGCAGGTTTGATTGGATGGCGTTTCATAATACAGATGGACATTGACTCAAAATATACTGCAAAAGCAACTGTGTTTTTTATTTAAGGCAAATAATAGGAATATTCTGCAATGCTCGAGTCAATATCTCAACCACATTCAGTATGTGAGGCGCCCCCAGGCCATAGGGTACTCGGGGCCGGGCAGGTGCTGTCTCCCTGGGATCACGGTAGTCGTGACCCGGTCAGTCCAAAAAGGAAGGGGCTATTTACAGGGCATTTTGTTGTGACGCCACCCAGGGTATGTGGTCAGTGGGGACCACTGCTGCCGTATTCCTGCAGTGGTGAGGGGCAGCGTAGATAGTAAGTCCTCCTCGGGTAGGGCTGAGTGTCCCCAGGGCAGGTGAAGTAGCAGTGGAGGGGCCTGGTGAAGGATTATGCTTTGTACCAGTCACTTACTTTGCTGCTGCAGCTTCTTCAGCCAGTGTGTGGAAGTAGCAGTCTCCAGCTCTTCAGGTGGGACTGCTGTGGTGCTGAAAGGAAGCAGTCTTAGGCAATGGTGAGCTTACCGAGTACTTTACTCAAAGTTCTTTTAGCAACAGTTTACAAGTCACAGTTTCACAGTCACAGTTATTTCAAGTTACAGTTCTTTACACTTTTACACTGCTCTGGGTAACTGGGTTTATACAGCTCAGGCAGCTCCTCTGCGATGCTTCCCTCAAGTCCTTTCAGGCCCTTTCCTTTTTCTGTCTCCTCTCTCATGGGTTTGGTCTGGCTGTCACGGGCTTTTGTGTGACGGTCCCTCTCTCAGGGTCACTAGACCTAGTTTGATGGCTGTGGTCCTAGACCGTGGTGGTAGGTAGGCTGCAGGTCATAAAGTACCTGCCCCATGCTGGTGTTTCTGGTGATTAGGGTCTTTGAGTATCCCCGGTAACTTCTACAGAGCTGGCTCTCTGGCTGTAGTGGCCTAGCCCTCCAGTGTCCCAGGTATGGCTGTGGGATCACCAGGCTCCTTCTGTCTTACTGTAGGGTGTTGTTGCTTTTGGCTTCTTTCCTTCGCCTCCGGCTATGGAGCGAGCTTTCTCCCCCAGGAAATCTGCCTCTAGGGTTCTGCGTCTTCCAGGGAACCTCTCCTCCTGTGAAGTGTCTGCCTGCAACTTCTTCTGCCCTCACTGAGTGTTCCCATGTTTTTATATCGGGTCCTCCACCCACTTGGTCAGTGCTGCTCTACGCTCCAACATCACTACTCTTACCCCTGCTACCACTTGCCTAACCTAGAGTCGAAGGTGAAGGGTCAGTGTGTATATCTGTGTGGATGTGTTTTAGTTAACCATCTCTACCTTACCTGGCTGCAGTTCACCCTGTGGCCACCCAGGTCGTAGGGGCGCCACATATGCATTTCACAAGCTTTAGGCAAAACTTATGGCAAAAAAGCCTACAACTGAAGTCAACTGTAGTAAAGGCCTGGCAAAGCATCACAAAAGAGTAAACACAGTGTTTGGGGATGTCCATGGCTTCTAGATTTCAGGCAGTAACTGAGTGCAAAGGATTCTCTACAAAGTATTACAAATGAACATTTTACTTATGGTAAAGTAAATTGTCCAATTACTGTTAACCCTCTGAAATGAGGAGGCGTTGTAGAAAAATGGTTGCAATTCCTAAACGTTTCAAAGGATATTTTTGTTCAACCCCTTTAATTAAGCCCCAAAGTCTACACTTCAATTACATTTCAAATGTTTAATTTTAAATAATAAAATATTGGCATACAGCACCCAAATCAAGAAGAATCGGTCACTGTCCAAATATTTCAGGACCTATCTATATCATATATGGGTTGATTTCTTATTTCATTTGACAAATTGTTATAATCATCTAGCAATGAATTAATAGTCTACACCTTCTGTATGTACAGGAATTAATTCTTATTGAGCATTAACACATGGATGCATTTGTGTAATTTTGATGATGAAGTTTGCCTCTGCAGGTATTTATCATTTTTTGATGCTTCCTTGTGAATTCATATAATGTAGTTAATCTCATTTTCAGATTTTATGTCAGTTAATATCTTATTTGATGATTTATTTCACATTTTATGGCATGTATTTGATGATTCATAATTGGTTTATATAGATGGTAATTTCATGTATGAATAATTGATTTGGAGAAACTTTTGTGATATCTTGTTAATACGATTTTCAATCAAAAGTATTACCTATATGTCTGATTTGTTGAACTCTAATAATGAGCTTCACGCGCTACACATGGCCCACGCCCATTGATTTGCTAACCGGGACAAAGTGCCAATTGCCCAAAAAATGGCTTTAACATACATTAACTTCCTGCTGGAATGCCTATCCACCCATGTTATCAATCATCCTCCTTGCTGAACGGGATCAGTCTGAACTTTTATCCATTTTATTTATTATTTCGATTTTAATCCCAAGTTTCCTCATTTTTATGTATTGTAACTAGATTATTTTTGTATCTTATTAAAAAATAAAATAAAAATTGTAGTGTGAAAAATTCCATGCCTGTTGCTGCCTACAAATGATCTGTAGAGCCTCATCCATAGAATAACATGGGCATCGTTGGGACATTACACAATTGGATTATGTTAGAACCTTCAGGATTTTTTTAAATTAATAAATTGGTAATCGTGGTACTGGTAACCCAGTATGTATGTTTTAAACTTACTGGGTTACTAATGGGTTGTCTGATAAACCTCTCTCCATTATTAAAGCCTGGGCTTGATGCCAGTGCATCGCCCTCAGGGCCGTGGGTTACTCGGGACCAGTCCCTGCTGTCTGGTCACAGGGGGAATTGTCATGGTAGTGGCCGTGGACCGGATTCATGGCCCTGGAGGGACCGCAATCAAAAAGGGAAAAAACAAATAAAAATGAATGTCACTGTGACGCCACCTGTGGTATGCTGCCAGATGTGACCGCAGCTGCTTGCTTCAGCTCCAGGGGATGATTATGAGACACAGCAAGGTGATACGCCCTCCACAGGCAGGGCTAGGTTGATCCCTGGGCCGGTGGTAATAGTTGTTACTGGTGAAGTTGTTATGAGGTGATGATGGGGATGCAGGACTTAGCTCAAAGAATGATATATGGACATGAGAGTAATAGTCTTTCTTTTACCTTTAATGAAGGAATTTAGGTAGTAACGGGTACTGTTTGCTAAAGTTCACAGGGTCTGTAGCTTGGAGGCAATTTTTAGGCTTTCCACGGCAGGCAAGTCCTGAGGCTTTCCCTTTATGTCATGTCCGGTGGGTCCTGGCTGCATAAAGCGGTGGTGTGACGCTCTCTATTCTGTATTAGCCATGTGACAGGCAGCGTGAACCCTTCTTCTAGCTGTGTCTTTACTTAGCTCTCCTGGGCTCTGTAGTGCGGCTGTGTCTCCTTAGCTCTGTAGTGAACGGGATGGTATATAAGTATTCGCTCTCCGGATTTGGACACTGAGTATAAAATCCCTGACGCCCTCGGTCTCCGGTGACCGTACTGTGCTTAATTCTGGGCGTACAGGCACTGCTACCACTCCCAGATCTTCTTTCTCTCCTTCTCAGGCCCTCGCTATGGGCTCAACACACCGTCAGTTCCCTAGGACAGGCCTAACACGGCTCCTGTCCCTAAGGTAACTTCACTCTCCTCTCTCCACTCTACTCAACTGTCACCTGATCTCCCCTGACAGAAATTGACTAGCTCCGCCCCCTGCACCTGCTTTCATAGGGGACCTCTACTGACGTCAGCAACTAACCTGACATCAGCTGTTAGAGCTCCCCCTACAGGCCCAGGTTGGGATATGTTATATGTGTGCTTCACCTGGTTGATGCCTTGCCTCCAAGCTTGTAATGTGATTACCGGACCCCGGGGCACCACACTTGCTGACACTTCACAGCTGACATCAAACTCATTACTATTACCCCAATTGCCTCTGCACCAGGGCAATTTGGAAGAGACGAAGGTGAAGCACCGGAATTGGTGCATCTAATGTGATATACTAATTCTGAAGTGACTGTGGACTGGTATATTTAGGATATACAAAGCAAAATAACCATGGACCTTCCCAACTTGGTAATACAAGCCCCCAGCTGTCTGCTTTACCTTGGCTGGTTATCAAAATTAGGGGTGGACCCCATGCAATTTTTTTCATTTATTCCAAATCCATATATGTTTACAGGACAATAATTCTGTTCTTGTCCTAAAATTGCTTCCTTTTGAAACCCCTAGCCCTTCCTATGACTATTTTTTAGCTCCAAAGTTCAGGTCCCCATTGACTTATATGTGTTTAGGGGTCCAGGGTCAAGTTTGGATCAAGTTATGTTACTTAACTGAACTTTTAACTAATGTCCAGCTGAACAGAGCGAACCCAAACATCCATGAGTCCACTAATCTCTATTCATAATGTCTTTAAAGCTTAGATGTCACACTCAAACCTGTGAGCCAAATCTGCCTTACAGTGTAATTACATTTTGCTCATGAAAAAATACCAAATGTCTACTAGTGCCGGCCCACCAATAGACAGCACATGCAATACTAATACTGCAATTCCAGCGTTTCTGGTCCTGGTTACTCCAACATACTCCCCAGCTATGATGCACTTCCTGACCGGCATTCACCTGAGCCAGAAGGTCCCCACTCTTCTCCCTAGGTTCTATTCAATGAATGATCAGACCTCTTGTTGGTAAGATACATTTTCTTTAATTTATAGAAAGAGATGTGTGGCACCCCTGCAGGGGATTGCCACAGGACCCACCGGTGCAGGGAGGGATGTACACTTTGGCACACACAGCACACAACACCTTCCACTCAAGACCTGGAGGGGGAGCCCCACTGGCTGTCCTTAAGCCAGATCCTCTATAAAGATCCAGGCCTGAGTGGAGGAGTGAGTCAGTCTGCAGTCTGCAGAGAAGAGAACAGTTAGCTAGTTCCAGCTAGACAGTACAGAAGAAGGGAACAGATCTGAGATCCCTTTAACCCACCCGGACACCGGAGTCCGAAACTGCTATTAAACTAGTGGTAGCAGAGAAAGCCCGGACAGACCAGGAGGATCTAGTCCCCCTGAAGTAAAGAAAGCAAGACACCAAACCTGACCAAGCATAGTACCAGGGACCCAAGAGGAGAATAGGGATCCCCACAGCAAGGTCCTCATTGTCGGTTGTGGAGTAGCATCCAGAGAGAGGAGGAGAAAGAGTGGCAGATTCAGCTCCAGGCAGAACTTACCCCAATTCCCGCACACACTAACAGAGGAGGCCTCACAACTCTCCAAGGTGGACGTCCCAAACTACACCGATAACCTGGTTACCCTCCTGGATCGTGCCTGTCACCGAACATCAGTAAAAAAGTACCAAAACAGAGACTATTGTGTGTGTGCGTGTCTGCTTCACCGCCGCCGCCTGCAGCGTTCACAGCAGAACCGCTACTACTACTCCCTCATCCACCCCGCTGCCCTGAGGTAAAGCTCTACCTGTGGGGAGCTGTACTACCAAAGCTGCAATCCCATCAACTCAGCGGCCAGCCGCAGTGCTGGTGACCCTATTACCAGGTACCACAGGTGGCGTAACGTTAGAAATCCCCCAACATCATCACCCCACAGCCACTGAGGGTCCAGGGCACGGAACCAGGAACCGACCAGCCATGATCCCCACTGAAGTAACCCCCTGTCCCGGTATCCGATTACCCCCTACCCTGTTGACCGACTCAGATGTTATAACCATCCTTGAGAGACTTAGAAGTTATTCTGTATCAATTGTCAAAGAGAACACATGCCACTCTAATGAGTAGTCTACGCGCTTCAAACTGCACTGCACAATAGACACCTGTAGCAGCAACTGTAGGCATAATAACTCTCTACCACCGCAATCAGGACATGTGACCAAGACTGTGACTGAGATTATAACTGAGAGCTGCATCTGTTTCCATTGCTAATGGTGGTTAGCTGTTTTTTCCTACAATTCATCCACATCCTACTTAACAAACATGACACTATCCTCAACAGCCAAATGGCAAAGTTTTTATTCCACACATTGTTTTACAGCTTGAAGACTTTAGGGACAAAACCCATATAGTGGACGAGTTGCTGATGTGCGTCAAGCAGCAAATTCTATGCTGGATGGCATCCCATTGACGCCAGCTAAAAATTGTTGTGTCAATGACTGGAACATTTTATCTGCTTTATATTTAAGAAACGTAACAACACTCACTACATGACAGACATACTGAATTCAATTGTGCAATACATATTTAAAAAATATACCCACTTGATGAAAGTGGTTTAATTGAAACATTTCATTCAGAAATATACATGATGGAGGAAGGGTCTATGTATGGCCAGGAAAGTGTCTTTTCATTTCAATTGTTATTGCATGATTTTACAAAAACACAAGTTTGCCAGAGCACCACTCTGTACTTAGTGACATC
This sequence comes from Allobates femoralis, assembly GCA_033576535.1. Taxonomy (NCBI): domain Eukaryota; kingdom Metazoa; phylum Chordata; class Amphibia; order Anura; family Aromobatidae; genus Allobates; species Allobates femoralis. The sequence goes on from JARQOC010000003.1 coordinate 760,429,871, forward strand.
ACATCCCACTAGAATTAGATGCTCCATTTCTTGATTCCTCCGCTCTGCATTCAGGGTGTGCTGGGCTGGGTGATTGACTGCTTGGTCATCCTGTCTTGAGCGGGGATCTGTTGGACTGATGGTGTTTTCATTGATAGCTCAGTCACTCAATCTCTTGCTGGTAAGTGCCCTGTTTTTGCAGTGTTCCTTGTCTCCTTTAATTGCTGAGCCTTTTAGCTGTGCTGTTTTTCCCAGAAGACTGCCAGTCTCAGTTTCAGCTCTGTTGTGCAAGTTTGGCCTGCTTTATCTGTGCTCTGGGAATTGATCTTTTGCTCTCTGACCTTGACTGTGTTTGACTATCCCTTTTTCATATCCCTTTGTTCTGATTCACTGCTCTCCAGGTAACTGACCTCAGACTATGACTTTACTACATCACTGTTTACCCCTTTTCTTGATGTGCTCTCCTGGTACCTGACCTAAACGTTTGATTATTGAGCTTCTGCTTGTCCATGTGGTGACTAGCATCACAGTCTGTGGCGCCCCACTGTGCAGGACACCACGTAGAGGTACTGCACCCATAAAAGAGAGTGTGGTACTCCTGTGACTAGGGGATTGGGATGACACATAAAGGACCTTCAATTTACCCATCCACACACCTTAGTGGGTGAACCCGTTGCCAGAGACCCAGTCCCATTGGGAGGAGCGAGGTAGGTTAGGGGAAGAGCAAGAAGACGGTTAGAGAGTGAGAGTCTGAGGAGAGTTCCTGTGGGGAGCGAGGAGAACAGGACGGCAGAGAAGCCGTCATGGAGGAAATGGATCCTAGAGGCACCAGGTGTTGCGGTGCACCCGAATCTGGACCCAGTACGTCTACTGACCAGAGGGGTTTAGTTTCGGAACAGTCTGCAAGCAGCCCCGGTATTATTACCGGGAACCGTAGGTGGCGTCTCATACACTTTTCATTGTTATTTTTCCCCTTTTTCAGTGACCACCAGGACCACAGGATCGGGCAACAGGCCCTAGTGACATTTCCCTGTGAACTACAGCCCAGGATCGGGTACCCCACGGCCATGGGGCGGGTCAAGTCCATATGTTGGAGCATTTGTATGAGAAGTCTAAAGCTGTGATGGGCAATATTATGCACCAGCCAAACTAGCATGATACTCCTTTGGAGTATAAATAGGATGGGAGGTGTGTTGCCTTATGAAGATTTAAAGAGGCTCCAAAATTTGTCTGTAGGGTCAACTGATTGTAAACCCCCATATTATTCATGGAAAAATATTCACAAGAATGAAACAGGAGATAAAGGGACCAGGGGCAGACCTACAGTGGTGCAGCTGGTTCAGCTGCACCAGGACCCCGACCGACTAGGGGGCCCCTCAAGCCTGCAGGGGGTCCCCCAGCCGACCCCCATGTCCCTGTGTCAGAGGAGAGTGGGTTAACTGCGCGGCCTGGCGCAGGAAGGAGATGCAGCAGCTATAGCACCCAACCCCCCCTGCTCCTCACCGACATCCACTAGCACCACCACCCCTTCGCTCCTCGCCAACATCCACCAGCATCCCCTTCCCCCCGGTCCTCGCCATCAGCTGCCGCACCGGAGCCCTCTTGGCACAAGGTCCGCCACTGAAAGGGATAACAGCAACTTGTACATGTTAATCATTCCTCTGAGTATATTGAGGACTGATAAAGTTTGTTACATGCCATAACGATATGGAGAGGGGAGAATGAAGATTAGAAAGTGAGAAAGAGGAAGAGCAGCAACAGATGGATTAGAAGGAAGGCAGTGAGTTGGCACAGTAAGGGGACTAGTCTGGGAGAGTGATAATTGTTCCACCAGAGCTTTCATATTTATTTGTGTCCTATAGTTACAACAAGCAGCTGAGGCAGCAGTAACTACAGTATATTTCACATGATAGACTACAGTTTTTGTCTCCTGCTATGCTAACCTGATGCACTTCAGCAAACCGAGATTTAACAGCTGACAAGCCAGGTTTTATCATACCTAGAATGAGTATTTTCTCAGGCATATACCTTGAGCCCTGATCCCATAGACTTCAGGCTTAGAAGATTGGGTCAGTGGCAAAAAATCACAAAAAATTAATCAGGTAAGGATGAGTGAGGACTGTCATTCACCTACCTCTGATGCCTATGGTTAGATTGGCAATATCATGTATGTGCCTACATGTCCATTTATACCCTTCTTCAGCCAACTGTGGGGATGGCCTACTCTCAAATGGGCACCTACTCCTACTGCATGTTGTCAATTTTATACTGGTTCTGACTGGATTGCCAATGCTAGACATACACTGCCAGATTGGTACGACTGAACCCTACCTTTCACATGGGGGTGAACAAACCAGGAGATATATAATATCTGTAATCGACAGGTCCCTAGTCAGATTAGATGAAACCCTAAATCTGACCCTGATTTGACCCTGGCCAACTGCAGAATTTCTAGGAATGTGAGAAAATTGCCCAATAGGGTCTTATCTTTATACGCGTTTCGGAGCTAAACCCAGCTCCTTCCTCAGGGATTAGTCCCTGAGGAAGGAGCTGGGTTTAGCTCCGAAACGCGTCAGTTTGGAGGAATAAAGCTTCATTTCCAGATACTCCGGGGTCCTGCTGTTTCCTTGGCAGCAGCGCGGATCGTGCAACACATTGTCCTACAGAGCACAACTGCAGAATTTGGCACCTTGAGATTACAAAATGGCACCCTCACTCAATGTCAGCTGACCTTGAGTGACCTTAACTGCACCCTCAACTGTAAACAAAGTGCTACCCTAGACAACAATTAACATAAATGAAGAGCATACAGGCAGAGGGTGAGACACAAAAACTTGTAAAGACAGTTGTACAGGGAAAACAGAGTAGACAGAGGAAATGCAAAAGAATTATGGAATACTAGCTGTGAGCCCGATGCAAATGCATCGGGATTCTAGAACGTGCATTAATTTGATTATAGTAGTTATAGCTGTTAGCCTGATGCAAATGCATCGGGTATCTAAAATATGTTTATTGTTTTTTTAAAGATTTTTAAATAATAATCGCATCATCAATAGCAATAATATAAGCCATAGCATTATTATTAGCAGTAATAGCAGTATTAATAGCATTATTAGCAGTATTATGAGCATTAATAACAGTATTAATAGCATTAATAGCATTATTATTAGCATTAATAGCATTATTAATAGAATTATTAGCATTAATAATAGCATTAATAACATTATTAATAGCATTAATAGCATTATTATTAGCAATAATAGCATTAATAATAACATTATTAGCATTAATAATAGCATTAATAACATTATTAATAGCATTAATAGCATTATTATTAGCATTAATAGCAATATTAATAGCATTAATAGGATAATATTAGCATTAATAGCATTAATAGCATAATTAATAGCATTAATAGCATTATTAATAGAATTAATAGCATTATTATTAGCATTAATAGCATTAATAGGATAAATATTAGCATTAATAGCATTAATAGCATTATTAATAGCATTAATAGCATTATTATTGGCATTAATAGCATTAATAATAGCATTATTAGCATTAATAATAGCATTAATAACATTATTAATAGCATTAATAGCATTATTATTAGCATTAATAGCATTAATAATACCATGAATAGGATAAATATTAGCATTAATAGCATTAATAGCATTATTAATAGCATTAATAGCATTATTATTATTAGCATTAATAGCATTATTATTAGCATTAATAGCATTAATAATACCATGAATAGGATAAATATTAGCATTAATAGCAATAATAGCATAATTAATAGCATTAATAGCATTATTAATACCATTAATAGCATTAATAGGATAAATATTAGCATTAATAGCATTATTAATAGCATTAATAGCATTAATAGGATAAATATTAGCATTAATAGCATTAATAGCATTATTAATAGCATTAATAGCATTATTATTAGCATTAATAGCATTAATAATAGCATTATTAGCATTAATAATAGCATTAATAACATTATTAATAGCATTAATAGCATTATTATTAGCATTAATAGCATTAATAGCATTATTATTAGCATTAATAGCATTAATAATACCATTAATAGGATAAATATTAGCATTAATAGCATTATTAATAGCATTAATAGCATTATTATTAGCATAAATAGCATTAATAATAGCATTATTAGTATTAAGAATAGCATTAATAACATTATTATTAGCATTAATAGCATTAATAATAGCATTATTAGCATTAATAATAGCATTAATAACATTATTAATAGCATTATTATGAGCATTAATAGCATTAATAGTATTATTAATAGCATGAATAGCATTATTAATAGCATTAATACGATTAATAGCATTATTAATAGCATTATTAATAGCATTAATAGCATAAATAATAGACTTAATAGCATAAAAAATAGCATTAATAGCATTAGTATTAGCATAAAGAGCATTAATAGCAATATTATTAGCATGAATAGCATTATTAATAGCATTAACAGCATTAATAGGATAAATATTAGCATTAATAGCATTAATAGCATAATTAATAGCATTAATAGCATTATTAATTAGCATTAATAGCATTATTATTAGCATAAATAGCATTAATAATAGCATTAATAACATTATTAATAGCATTAATAGCATTATTATTAGCATTAATAGCATTAATAGCATTATTATTAGCATTAATAGCATTAATAATACCATTAATAGGATAAATATTAGCATTAATAGCATTAATAGCATAAATAATAGCATTAATAGCATTATTAATAGCATTAATAGCATTATTATTAGCATAAATAGCATTAATAATAGCATTATTAGCATTAATAATAGCATTAATAACATTATTAATAGCATTAATAGCATTATTATTAGCATTAATAGCATTAATAATAGCATTATTAGCATTAATAATAGCATTAATAACATTATTATTAGCATTAATAGCATAATTATTAGCATTAATAGCATTATTATTAGCATTAATATCATTATTATTAGCATTTTTTTTTTAATTATTATTTTTTATTTAATTATTTATTATTTTTTTATTTTTTTTTTAATTATTTTTTAATTATTTTTTTAATTTTTTTTTTTATTATTAAATTTATTATTTAGGCTGAGACCCAGTTCTCTTTCAGGTCCGCTGAAAGGGCTGATATAATTAGCATATATTTAATTTTTTTATTATTATTTTTATTGAATTATTTATTATTTTTTATTTATTTTTTTATTATTTTTTAATTATTTTTTAATTATTTTTTTTATTATTAAATTTATTATTTAGGCTGAGACCCAGTTCTCTTTCAGGTCCGCTGAAAGGGCTGATATAATTAGCATATATTTAATTTTTTTATTATTATTTTTATTGAATTATTTATTATTTTTTATTTATTTTTTATTATTTTTTAATTATTTTTTAATTATTTTTTTTATTATTAAATTTATTATATAGGCTGAGACCCAGTTCTCTTTCAGGTCCGCTGAAAGGGCTGATATAATTAGCATATATGTATTTTTTTTATTATTATTTTTATTGAATTATTTATTATTTTTAATTTATTTTTTTTATTATATTTTAATTATTTTTTAATTATTTTTTTTATTATTAAATTTATTATTTAGGCTGAGACCCAGTTCTCTTTCAGGTCCGCTGAAAGGGCTGATATAATTAGCATATATGTATTTTTTTTATTATTATTTTTATTGAATTATTTATTATTTTTAATTTATTTTTTTATTATTTTTTAATTATTTTTTTATTATTTTTTTTATTATTAAATTTATTATTTAGGCTGAGACCCAGTTCTCTTTCAGGTCCGCTGAAAGGGCTGATATAATTAGCATATATTTATTTTTTTTATTATTATTTTTATTGAATTATTTATTATTTTTAATTTATTTTTTTATTATTTTTTAATTATTTTTTAATTATTTTTTTTATTATTAAATTTATTATTTAGGCTGAGACCCAGTTCTCTTTCAGGTCCGCTGAAAGGGCTGATATAATTAGCATATATGTATTTTTTTTATTATTATTTTTATTGAATTATTTATTATTTTTAATTTATTTTTTTATTATATTTTAATTATTTTTTAATTATTTTTTTTATTATTAAATTTATTATTTAGGCTGAGACCCAGTTCTCTTTCAGGTCCGCTGAAAGGGCTGATATAATTAGCATATATGTATTTTTTTTTATTATTATTTTTATTGAATTATTTATTATTTTTAATTTATTTTTTTATTATTTTTTAATTATTTTTTAATTAATTTTTTTATTATTAAATTTATTATTTAGGCTGAGACCCAGTTCTCTTTCAGGTCCGCTGAAAGGGCTGATATAATTAGCATATATTTATTTTTTTTATTATTATTTTTATTGAATTATTTATTATTTTTAATTTATTTTTTTATTATTTTTTAATTATTTTTTAATTATTTTTTTTATTATTAAATTTATTATTTAGGCTGAGACCCAGTTCTCTTTCAGGTCCGCTGAAAGGGCTGATATAATTAGCATATATTTATTTTTTTTATTATTATTTTTATTGAATTTTTTATTATTTTTAATTTATTTTTTTATTATTTTTTAATTATTTTTTAATAATTTTTTTTATTATTAAATTTATTATTTAGGCTGAGACCCAGTTCTCTTTCAGGTCCGTTTATTTTTTATTTATTTTTTTATTAATTTTTAATTATTTTTTAATTATTTTTTTTATTATTAAATTTATTTGTTCCCATTGAAATACATTAGCGGTGTGTCGGCGATTTTATGGCCGCCGACCTGGTTCTATTTGTCGGCCCTAAAATCGCAGAGACACCGCTAATGCATGTCTATGGGCAGTGAGCTCGAATTCTGATTGGTCGGCGACCAATCCGAAATCGGGCTGACTGCCCATAGAGATGCATTAGCGGTGTGTCCGCGATTTTAGGGCCGACAAATAGAACCAGGTGGCCGGCCATAAAATCGCCGACACACCGCTAATGTATTTCAATGGGAAATGAGGGGCTCTTCTGATTGGCTGAGGGCAGTAGACAGCAACCAATCAGAAGAGCCCCTCACATCTCATTAAGATAGAATGGCGGATTTGTCGTCCATTCTATGTTAATGATAACTGAAGAGGACGTCGGAGCTGGAAGTTGGCGGAAAGAAGACAGAAGATCCCCGGGGCCGGACGAAGAGGCGGAGATGGCGGAAAGAAGAGAGAAGACCCCCGGGGCCGGAGGAAGAGGACGCCTGGCCGGACGGAGGACTTGTGGATCGGACGGACGATCAGATGACTAAGAAGGCATGTAAGTGATCGACGGGGACGTTAGGTTAGGGGACGGTGGGGGCTTCGGGTGTAGGGCTTTAGGTGTTAGCGACAGCGGCGGGGGAAAGCGGCGGGAGCTTAGGAGGCGGCGGGGCTTAGGGGGTAGGGGCATAGGTGCGTCGGGTCGGGGCTTAGGGTGTAGGGGTGCGGCGGACTTAGGGGGTAGGGGCATAGGTGCGGCGGGTCGGGGCTTAGGGTGTAGGGGTGCGGCGGACTTAGGGGGTAGGGGTTTGGTGTTAGCGACAGCGGCGGAAGCTTAGGAGGCGGCGGGGCTTAGGGGGTAGGGGGTTAGGTGCGACGGGGCCTACGGGGTAGGGGCATAGGTGCGGCGGGTTGGGGCTTAGGGTGTAGGGGTGCGGCGGACTTAGGGGGTAGGGGTTTAGGTGCGGCGGGTGGGGGCTTGGCGGCGGGAGCTTAGGAGGCGGCGGGGCTTAGGGGGTAGGGGCTTAGGTGCGGCGGGGCTTAGAGGGTAGGGGGTTAGGTGCGACGGGGCTTATGGGGTAGGAGCATAGGTGCGGCGGGTCGGGGCTTAGGGTGTAGGGGTGCGGGGGACTTAGGGGGTAGGGGTTTAGGTGCGGCGGGTGGGGGCTTGGCGGCGGGAGCTTAGGAGGCGGCGGGGCTTAGGGCGGCAGGGGGCTGTAGTGTACAGCGCGAGGGTATACTACAGTCCCATGGCGCTTATGGGCATGGGACTGTAGTATACTATAGCGGTGTACACTACAGTCGTATGCCCTTGGCAGGGGGCGGTAGTGTACAGCGCGATGGTATACTACAGTCCCATGGCGCTTATGGGCTTGTGACTGTAGTCTACTATAGCGGTATGGGCTTAGGGCGACAGGGGTCTGTAGTGTACAGCGCGATGGTATACTACAGTCCCATGGCGCTTATGGGCATGGGACTGTAGTATACTATAGCGGTGTACACTACAGTAGTATGGGATTCTGTGGCTTGGTTAGCGGTGGGTGCAAGCGACTCACAATGCCCGCTTCGCGGGCATTGTTTCGCCAGACTGCAACGACTCGCAATGCCCGCTTTGCGGGCATTGCTTCGGGAGTCGCCGTGGCCGCATAGCGGCCACGGACAGAGTCCAGGAGATGAAACCTGGACTCGCTAACCAAGCCACCGGAAGCAGCGCCGCTCCGACGGAAGTCAGCTACGGCAATTATATAATATTATGGAATATGTGGAAATCCCCCAAATCCGAAATGTAAAAGAAAGGGAACATTGTTCGGAAGGGATACACACAAACTGCAATGAAAAGCAATAGTAATTATTTAGCAAGATTATTCTTAACTAAAGAGATGGGACTCTAAATATCCATCTGTCCAGGAATACAACCAGCAATAAATGCATGTGTATGGTGAGAATAAATAGCCAATCCTAGATGTGATAGGTCAAATCAAATGAGGTAGTGAACACACCTGAATAGAAATAAAAAGGAACGCAAAGCAAAGAGAATACAAGAGAATCATCAGCAATAGGACAGAAATCAACAGAGAGGGAAACTGATCACATAACCAGAGGTCACCAGGGTCAAGCCATGACTCAGATATGTGCTTGTTTTCCTTGTTATATATTTATCACATGGCTTCTGCCCCTGCCAGTTCATGGCCACACCAATCACACATATTCCACTGTGTTTTTTAGTGCTATTCGGTACTGTGGCCGAGGGTACCAGAGCTGGCAACACAGTAACATTTATATCCAGTACTGTCATATGTTCCTACTGTTTGCCTTCTGCCACTGGTGTGGTTTGTGCTCATCATCACCAGCCATACATCACCTCTCATACATTGGAGCTCCCCCACAAGTGACCCCATTTTGAAAACTAGACCCCCCAAGGAACATATCTAGATGCATAGTGAGCACTTTGAACCCCCAGGTGCTTCACAAATTGATCCGTAAAAATGAAAAAGTACTTTTTTTTCCACAAAATATTTATTTTCACCAACCACCTAGATAAATTCCTTGGGGGTGTCTAGTTTCCAAAATGGGGTCAATTGTGGGGGAGCTCTAATGTTTAGGCACACAGGGGCTCTCCAAATGCGACATGGTGTCCGCTAACAATTTGAGCTGATTTTCCATTCAAATTGTTAGCGGACACCATGGGACCCAGGGAAAGTGCTCACTATGCATCTAGATATGTTCCCTGGGGGGTCTAGTTTCCAAAATGTGGTCACTTGTGGGGGATCTCCAATGTTTAGGCACACAGGGGATCTCCAAATGCCACAAATGGTGTCAGCTAACAATTTGAGCTGATTTTCCATTCAAATTGTTAGCGGACACCATGTCGGGTTTGGTGAGCCCCTGTGTACCTAAACATTGGAGCTCCCCCACAAGTGACCCCATTTTGGAAACTAGACCACCCAAGGAACGTATCTAGATGCATAATGCGCATTTTGAACTCCCATGTGTTTTACAAATTGATCTGTGAATATGGAAAAAGTACTTTTTTTTCACAAAAATTTTCTTTTAGCCTCAATTCTTTCATTTTCACATGGGCAACAAGATAAAATGCATCCTATAATTTGTTGGGCAATTTCTCCTGAGTATATCGATACCTCATATGTGGTCATAAACTACTGTTTGGGCACACGGCAGAGCTCAGAAGGGAAAGAGCGCAATTTCACTTTTTGAATGAAAAATTAGCTACAGAAGTCAAATGGCGCTCCTTCCCTTCTGAGCCCTGCCGTGCACCCAAACAGTGGTTTATGACCACATATGAGGTATTGATATACTCAGGAGAAATTGGCCAACAAATTTTAGGATCCATTTTATCCTGTTGTCCATGTGAAAATGAAAAATTGAGGCTAAAAGAACATTTTTGTTAGAAAAATTTAAATATCCATTTTTTTGTTTCCAATTTGCTTATTTCCTGTAAAGCACCTGAAGGGTTAATAATCTTCTTGAATGTAGTTTTGAGTAGCTTGAGGGGTGCAGGTTTTGGAATGGTGTCACTTTTGGGTGTTTTCTGTCATGTACGTCCCTTAAAGGGATCCTGTCACCCCCAAAACACCTTTAAAGCTATTAAAACCTGTCCCTAGAGCATATTAACACTTTCCCTACACTCTTTTTAGCTCCTAAATGCAGTAAATGATATTGCATAAAAACGTTTTATAAGTACCTGATTAGTGATGATAATGAGTGACTATGCTATTCATAGTCACTCATCAAGACTGCCCCTCTGCTTCATAGCACGCCTGAATAGGCGTGATCTACATCCAGGATTCAAAATCGCGCGTCCCTTCTGTGCCCTGTGTCGTAGGAGGCTGCAGTGTGGCTTGTGACGCGATCCGCGTCATTCCCGGCGCCCTGTGACGTATTTACAGCGGCGCCGCGCTGTGAGCTTCAAAATGCGCACTGCGCATGCGCATTGGGCATGCGCAGTGCACATTTTGAAGCTCACAGCGCGGCGCCGCTGTAAATACGTCACAGGGCGCCGGGAATGACGCGGATCGCGTCACAAGCCACACTGCAGCCTCCTACGACACAGGGCACAGAAGGGACGCGCGATTTTGAATCCTGGATGTAGATCACGCCTATTCAGGCGTGCTATGAAGCAGAGGGGCAGTCTTGATGAGTGACTATGAATAGCATAGTCACTCATTATCATCACTAATCAGGTACTTATAAAACGTTTTTATGCAATATCATTTACTGCATTTAGGAGCTAAAAAGAGTGTAGGGAAAGTGTTAATATGCTCTAGGGACAGGTTTTAATAGCTTTAAAGGTGTTTTGGGGGTGACAGGATCCCTTTAATCGGACTTCAAATGTAATGTGGTCACTAAAAAAAGGTTTTGTAAATTTTGGTGGAAAAATGAAAAATTGCTCATGAACTTTGACCCCTTATAACTTCCTAACAAAATTTTTTTTTTTTCCAAAATTGTGCTGAAGTGAAGTAGACATGTGGGAAATGTTATCTATTAACTATTTTGTGTCACATAACTCTCTGGTTTAGCAGAAAAAAATTCAAAATTTGAAAATTGCTAAATTTTCAAAATGTTTGCCATATTTTTGATTTTTTCACAAATAAATGCAAAAATTATCGACCTAAATTTAATACTACCATGGAGCCCAATCAATATGTCATGAAAAAACAGTCTCAGAATCGCTAGGATCCGTTGAAGCGTTTCAGAGTTATTACCTCATAAAGGGACACTGGTCAGAATTGACAAAAATGCCAAGGTCTTTAGGGTTAAAATAGGCTGGGTCCTGAAGGGGTTAAACAATCAATTCATCCCTACTGTGGTGGCTGGGACTCTTCTCTTTGGTGTGGGTGATTTTGGTCACGTTGTATCTCAGCTGCTTTTCCAGGTTTGCTTGAGCCATAAACATCACAGGAGAGTCTGGGAGCATATGGGTATGTGCACACTGGTAGTTTTACTGCAGGTTTAGCAGCGGAAACCGCCGGTCGGTTTCCATGAGTTTTATGTAAATTTATGTTAATCCAAAAGCGGCTTTTGGGTTAACATTAAAACCTATGGAAACCGACAGCCGCTGTGCACACACCGGTGGTTTCCACATGATCATCTGTTGCTAAACCGCTGGGTTCCCAGCGGGTTAGCAACGAATGAGCATGTTCTATAAACCGGCGGGTTATGCAGCGGCTGCAAGCAGAATCATGTACTGCTTCCAGCCGCCGCAACACCGCCGGCGCTAACCCGCTGTGCACCCGCCCGTAGCCCGCCGCACACCCGCGGCACATACCCGCCAGGATGCCGGTGGACGGCTCCAGAGCTTCCTGGCGGGTCCGCCCAGCCGCCGCCGACACAAACCCGCCCACCAGTGTGCACATACCCTTAATGTCACTGGGGAGGCTGAGGCTGGGGCCTAGAGATCACTGGAGAGCTGGGTTTAAAGGGCAGACAGTTGGCAAAATGCAACTGCCAGCCCGAGCACTGTGGTCCCCAGGAATCTGCCCAGGGGCCACAAAAAAGGTCACTGAGGACCGTATTCGGCCCTGGGACCTGAGGTTCGCCACCCCTGGCCTACTGTATTTTATAGTGCAATACTGTATTGTTGCTTCCTGGGCTTACTCTATGCTGCCAAATATCTCCTTTCCTTCCTATCCTCGTCTATAGTGTACAGTTGCGGCCCCTGCCACTAGACACCCACACGTGTATTGCTATACTATGTTGCTGCAGGAAACATTGGAAATGTACCATTTTCAGGGAACACAAACATGAAACTACTCCCAAAATAGATATAATTTATTCACGACTTGCTGACAAATTCATTGCTTCTTCACTTTGAAAACAGCAAAAGAAAAAAAAATGTATGCCTATTTAAAAAGCCATAGTAATCGTAAAAGTATTTTGGAGAATAGCAATCCCAAATTCTGTTATTCCCAAAATTAGATATGTTTTTCACTCCTAATTGAGAAGTCACTGCTTCTTTACTTTCAAAACACTACATTTGTGTCCGCTCCCTAAAAAAGGATCATTTTTTGACACCTTCAGAAAAATGTTGCTTTTTCATTTAGCAAAGATCTAAGCAGAAGTACGGTGAGTTTTACAAAATTGTTTAAGGAAAAGCCACTGCTTTCTCCATTTGCATCCCCTATGCTCAATGCAAGGATCTGTCGGGCCCACTGGGACGGGGGTACTCGGTACCGGACCGATTCTGCTACTTGGGAAGTCACAGGTGGTCCTGGTCCGGACCGTGTCCCGGGCTCGGCAATAAAAGGGGAATATTTACAGGGGATTGTCAGTCGTGACGCCAACCACTATATGCGGCCAGTGATGGGGCCGCCGCTGCTGCAGAACCTCCGGGGATGTTGGAATAGCAGCTTAGATGGGATAGTTCCAGTGGGTAGAACTGTGTTCCCCGGGGCAGTAAGGGTTAAAGTCTATTGTGGAGTGTGCAATACACTTACTTTGCAGACGCTGCAGGAATCCTTCCTCTGTGCTGGAGCTGGCAGCTGTGACTCTGCAGGTGGAGGGTTTTCTGTAATCCTGTATGGAGGGAATAGCTTTCACGCAGAGACACAAGGGAAGCAGATTCAGGGTTTTTCGTGTTTACTCTCAAAGCTCCCTCTCCCCTCCGGGGTTCCCTTAATCTCTGCAGCCTGGTCTCTCTCTCTGTGACCCCTCACACAGTCTCTGTGTCCTTTCCGGGCTGTTAATGTTCTCTGTACACTTGGTGGGTGTCTCCGGACAGTATGGCGGTGGCTCGGGCACCTGTGGGTCCTCCTGTTTGTCACTGAGCTGCCTGTCCTTTGGGGTAGGGACCCTAACGTGTAGCTGTGGTCCCCCGTCGGTGTCTGGGAATGCCGGGTAAACTATGGTCCCCTTTATAGCCGACACTCTACTCAGCCAAGCCTCCAGCAGTCCTCAAGTGTGAGGCTCTACCAGGCTCTTTCTCTCTGCCTCTTTCAGTATCATAGGAAGGCTACTCCGCCAGCAGTCGGTTGTATCTGCTGTAAGTCTAGGGTCCGGGTATCACCGTCCCTCTCTCTCTCCTCACACTCCTGGTGGTATTGGCTTCGGATGTGCTTTCTCTCTCCTCCGGCTCACCCTGGCTCGGTACAGATTCTGCGCTCCTACACCTTACACTTACAGGACGTGTGAGCCTTTCTTCCTGCTCAGCTTCACTCGACTTGCTGCTGTCTCTCGGCCTGTGCCGTGTTCCTCAGCCTGCTGCTGGTCTGTGTCTGTCCTTGGTCTTTTCTGGTCGGCACCCTCTGGCCTACTAAACTCCTTCCTCCTCCCCTTCACTACTTCTACTGTCAAGTCACCTGACTACTTGTGTGCCCAACCCACTCCTCTAAATCCAGCACCCCTCGCTTGCCTAGAGTCACCAATCTCAGGGCTGGATGCTGCCATCTACTGCATGTGGGTTGTGTGGGCTGTGAGGGTGTTGTTGTGCAGCTATTGTCCTACCTGCCTGGCTGCAGTTCCCTTTTGTGGCCTCCTGGACGCAGGGACGCCACAGATCTGCTTCCAAAAATTGATGTTTTTGGACCATGATTACAATTTAAGAAGTGTAAAAAGTCTGCAGTTTGTTATGAAAGATGCTTTTAGTTACTACTGGTTCAGATTCATTTGTCTATAGCAGAGGTCCCCAAATCCAGGCCTCAAGAGCCGCCAACAGTGCAGGTTTTCAGGATTTCCTATTGCACAGGGCTTGGAATCATTACCTGTGCAGATGATCACATTAGCACCTGTGCAATAATAAGGAAACCCTGAAAACCTACACTGTTGGCGGCCCTTGAGGCCTGGAGTTGGGGACCTCTTGTCTATAGGATGTAGTTGCATTAAAGTGCTTGAAAGTGGTTCAATCCAGAGTGTTTCACATATCTTTTCTGGGAAATGCAAATCAATATACTCAAAATCTCATTTTGGGGGAAAATTAGTTTAACCCAGTGAATTTGAGATTGAAAAGATTCTTCTCTACTAGTTATTCTGTTCTGCTACTGGAAATAGCATACCTTCTTAGGCCGGCTTCACGCCACGTTCTTTTTCGGGTCCGGGGCTGTCGGGTGTGAACCTGACAGCCCTAGACCCGATTTTAGGTATAATGTAGCCCGATGGTGCCAGATGGCAATGATTACCCCAGACACAAAATTAGAGCATGCAGCATTTTTGAGTCCGAGGCAAAAAGTTAAACAAATTCTCCGTCATCCGGCCCCCCTAACATGGGAGTCCATGGGCACTGAATCGCGCCATATCCGACAGAAAATTGGATCTGGACACCGGGTGCTGAAGTTCAGTGCCGACCGGTGCTTAACTTCAGCACTGTGGAGAGCTCCTGGCAGAGATTTCAGTACCGTGGCTAGCTCCCCGTAAGCTGCAATCCTGATATTTCACCAAGGGACAGCTCCAACAGCCGTGGACTGCTGATTTCAGCACAAAACAGCACAACACAGGATCGGATTGGGTAGTTGTATCAAAAGAGTTGAGTTCCATCCCTGTATGTTTCAGCTATTAAACATGGTAAGAATGCTTGCCAATCATGATATTGCCATAGCCATTTTTGTTACTGGCATTACTGTGATTGGCCGGCCACATCGCATCAACAGGTCTATATAATCTTGGGCACACCGTACCCAGAGATAGCGTAGGGAGAGTTTCTGCTGCAGAAGGGGCAGTGTGTTATTGTATTCCAGTACCTGCTGCTGCAAAGGTTAAAGAACCAGTCCTTTAGGGCTACAGTTCAAAATATCGCTGTCAGTTGTAATTAGTGTAAGAAAAGTTTCTGTAGTACAGCTAAAGGATTATTTTTACATGGATTGTGAAAAACCTATTGCTTTCTCCATTTACACAACCTGAATCTAAGCAACAGCAAGGCCAATAACTGCTGTAAAAAGAGATAATTTTTAGACTTTTTTTATTTTCTACTTTAAGAATTATAAAAGTATATTGATGCAGTGTGTTGTTAGTTACCATTGGTCACTATCTACTTTCCTCTAACTAGATATGTTGAACTCACTTGGATATTTCTAAATCTGTGATTACATATAAGCAGGGGTGCACCGAGCCCCACTGCCGCCTGAGCCGCGGCACTGATTAAGGGGGGGGGGGGTGCTGTGTGGAGCCTGGGGCTGCCGCCCCTTCTGCAGTGACACCGGCTCGCCACTGCCGCCTGAGCCGCGGCAGTGATTACCGGCCGCTGCCGCGAGTACCGGGGGGGGGGTGCTGGTGGAGCCTGGGGCTGCCGCCCCTTCTGCAGTGACCGGCTCGCCACTGCCGCCTGAGCCGCGGCAGTGATTGCCGGCCGCTGCCGCGAGTATCGGGGGGGGGGGTGCTTTTGAAGCCTGGCCCAGGCTGCCGCCCCTTGTGTGCGTGTCCCCCCGCTGCCCGCCGCTTACCTGCGGTGAGCGGGATGAGCGGCCGGCGCCATGACAGGGGGAGGCTCTGTGCATGAGGCATGAGGCGCCGCCCCCTTCTGCACAGCCGCTCCCCCTGCCGGCTGCCGCCTGAATGACAGGGCTCACACTGTCCAATGGACGGTGCGGCCCTGCATATAAGAGCTTTATAGGGGTTCAATACAGTCCTAAAAGATTTCTCAGTGTAACATACTAGTGCATCTCAATCAATTAGAATACCATAAAAAATCAATGTAAGATTGCCATGTTTCGGGGCGTTTCTGGTAGCCCTGAAATGCATTGACTAATAAATCAATATTATATTCACCCTTTGATGTGTTGTGGAATACAGCAGGGCGATTTTTAACTCTCTATCCTCCCTACTTTAATTTTCTGAGATAATGACCTTTGGGTTTTCATTGGTTGTAAGCCATAATCATCAACATTAACAGAAAGAAACACTTGAAATAGATCACTCTGTTTGTAATGTGTGGCACCGCTGCAGGGATTGCCACAGGACCCACCAGTGCAGGGCAGGATGTACAGATTGGCACACACAGCACACAACACTTTCCACCCCAGGCCTGAAGGGGGAGTTCCACTTGCTGCCTTAAGCAAAATTCTCTATAAAGATCCAGGCCTGGAGTGAGGAGCCAGTTACTCAAGGATTGACAGTTGAGGAGTCAAGAAGGAGGAAGAGCTGGTTGAGGGAACAAGTCAGGCCCAGAAACAGAAAAGACTGACCCCGGAGCTGTGTAGTACCCTAGAAAGGGATGGAGGCAAGTGGAAAGTTAGAAAATTCTAGAAAGAGAGGAATAGAAATAATTGTCCTTTAGCCCACCCGGACACCGGAGTCCAAAGCTGCTGTTGATCTAGTCATAGCAGAGAAAGCCCGACAGACAGGCGAATTTACCGTATATACTCGTGTATAAGCCGAGTTTTTCAGCCAAAAATTGGGCTGAAAAGTCACCCCCTCGGCTTATACACGGGTCAATACGGTAATCCTAGGTGTCCGGGTGCTGGGGAGGCTGGAGGAGGCGGGGGGAGGCTCCTGACAGAGCGGCCCGTCACATGGGGCCGCTCATTAGATATGCACGGCTCCCCCCGCCCATCACAGCGGCAGGGGGAGCCGTGCATACAGCCCCCAGATGTTTACAGGCCCCCATATACAGCAGGCCCCCATATACAGCAGGCCCCCAATGGCACTCGCCCCCCCACACTGTGCAGAGCCCCCCCATCCGATGCATTATGTTACCATCCAGCCGCGTCTTCATCACCGTCCTCCCGTCCATCCTCTCGCGCTGTGTTCGGCTCTCATGTGACCCGGCGCGATGACGTCATCCGACTGCAACCGCCGGGTCACATGAGACCGGGAACACAGCGCGCGAGGATGGACGGGAGGACCGGCGGTGATGAAGACGCGGCTGGATGGTAAGATAATGCATCGGGAGGGGGGGCTCTGCACAGTGTGGGGGGGCGAGTGCCACTGGGGGCCTGCCTGTATATACCTCTGGGGGCTGCTGCCTGTATATACCTCACTGCTGGGGGCTGCTGCCTGTAAATACCACACTGCTGGGGGCTGCTGCCTGTATATACCACACTGCTGGGGGCTGCTGCCTGTATATACCACACTGCTGGGGGCTGCTGCCTGTATATTCCACACTGCTGGGGGCTGCTGCCTGTATATACCACACTGCTGGGGGCTGCTGCCTGTATATACCACACTGCTGGGGGCTGCTGCCTGTATATACCACACTGCTGGGGGCTGCTGCCTGTATATACCACACTGCTGGGGGCTGCTGCCTGTATATACCACACTGCTGGGGGCTGTATACCTCTGCTGGAGTCCACCCTCGGCTTATACACGAGTCAATAGGTTTTCCCAGGTTTTGGGGGCAAAAGTAGGGGGGTCGGCTTATACACGGGTCGGCTTATACACGAGTATATACGGTAATCCCCTTGGAGCTCAGGAAACCAAGACCCCAAACCTGACCAAACATAGGACCGGGGACCCAAGGAAAGGAGTATGGATTCCCCAGAACGGTCCTCATCGTCAGTTGTGGAGTATCATCCTGAGAGAGAGAGAGAGAGAAAGCGGCAGGATCAGCTTGAGGCAGAACTTTCCCAAATCACCACACACGCAAATAGAGGAGGCTTCATAACTTTCAAAGGTGGATGTCCAAAACTGCACCGGCCACCTGGTTACCCTCCTGGACTGTACCTGCTACCTGCCATCAGTAAAAAAGGTACTGAAACAGAGATTATTGTGTGTGTGTGCCTGATTCACCGCCGCCGCCTGGAGAACTTACACAGAGCCAAGGACTACTACTCCTCTCATCCACCCCGCTGCCCTGAGGTAAAGTTCCACCTGTAGGGAGCTGTACTACCCAAAGCTGCATCACCATCACCTCAGCGGCCGGCTGCAGCGCTGGTAATGACATTACCAGGTACCACAGGTGACGTCACATATAATAATCCCCCATCCCAAATAGTTTTCCGCTCAGTCATTGAATGTCCAGGGCATGGGACCGGGACCCAACCAGCCGTGATCCCCACTGAAGTAGCAAGCTGTGCCGGTATCCGAGTACCCCCTACCCTGTCAACTGACTCATAATGACTCTATATAGTATATGCATTTATTTTTTTGTATTGAATCACTGACATAAATTGACATTTCGATGATATTCTAGTTAATTGAGAAGCACTAGTATATATTTTCTGGGAAACTAAAAGCTTTGCAGTATTGAGATTCGTTGCAAATTGACTAACGGCATATCAAATTTTAGGATAAAAAAATCATCATAATCGATAAATTTAAATTTCAATATATTCAATTATCTGTAGAAATAATGATTGAAGACATGGTCATCTTTGTCTTCTACTGTATTTCTATTTTGCATTAGACAGAATGATGCTACAAAGCTTGATGTACTGTCGACCTGCAGCAACTGTCTTCTACATTTTTATGGACCTCTACAGATTTGCTCACATTAATGATCAGAAGGCAGCAACTGGAAAATGTAAACTCTTGTCTATCATTTTACCATGTACATTACTACCAGCTGAAAATGTGTTAGCATTTCTGTAAATCTAAAACCTTTCATATGAAGTGACCACCCTTAGACTGAAAAACATCAGGTGGGCCTTAGAGCAGAGAGAAGTGGGTAATGATGATAACCCACAGCAAATTAAGCTTTCAGTGTTATCACTTCATGTACTGCTTGGCACATAGTATTTTGTAGATGTTCGTTTTGCTTTTCATTACTTTTACCTCCTAAGGATGCGGTGAAGAGACCATAGGGCTTTGCTAACTACTGTAAATGATGGCAGGTAACTAGAACATGCAGATAATGGCACTAACTGGATGATTTAGCTAATGGTGATAATGCACACAAACTTTTTTTATACTTACGGTACTTTAAAGATTTCTTTTACATGAGTTTACTTTTAGCTCACTGACGTCAAGAATGCATTTAGTATTGTGGCAGTAATTTTACCTCATTTTTAGGAAAAAGATCTGTGAATGGGACTTACACATGCCACTTTAATGTTTTATACAGAGGATTCCGTGTTAGGTTATGTTCACATTAAGTTTTTTTATAAGGATTTTTCTGTAAATAAAACTCTCACAGAGATTCACTGTTTTAGTTACTTTGCACTGGTAAGCAAAAGGGTAACAATGTTTTGACCTTTTGACTTATAGGCTCCATATCTCCCCATCCACTACAGCTTTGAGCATGAGACTACATGTATTTTATAGACAATCATCTTAGCTATCTCATATATACATTTGATGTGCAACTATGTACCATATGGTTAGTTATGCAGATTATTGTCATGTCACTGCATTGTTACTGTTTTGCTCCTGGTGTTTGTTTTTTTTCTTCTTGTATACTATAAATCACAATCTATTCTCACATTCCTTAATAGCTCATTGATTCCCAAGCAAAAGCTCTTTGGTTCGAATTGAGGAGCAGCCATGAAAAATATTTTCAAGAAAAGAGAATTAGCATAATCCAGTTGATCCATAGCCGTCTCTAGGCCAAGAAAATTGCAAAACTGCATCATGTCAGTGCCGTGACAGTTGGAAGAATACAAAATAAAGTCCATCGATCCATTCAAAAGCCAAGAGGTGGACGTTCAGGCAAAATATTGAAGTCAACAAGTCAGCTCGTCCCAGGGTCTATCAGCTGTAACAAACACAGCAGTGGAAGTGGTCCAAATTCTTCGTAATAGTGATCGCACAGACATTCATGCAAGCAAAGTGTGACCCATGTTACACAAGTCTTGTATGGCTGCCCAAAAAAAGGTGAAGAAGCATCGACTTCAATATTGCCATAAGAAGCATTAGGTCGGGTCTGCAAAAAGTACAAAACAAGGACAGTAGATGATTCGAAATGGGCTATTTGGAGCAATCAAAGGTCAATAGATAAGGTTCTAATGAGTGCAAATAGGTCTGGAAGAAAAAAAGTAAAAAGGCTCAGATTGAAAAATTGAAGGAACTGTTAGGTTTGATAGAGGAAGCCTGATGATATACGGTTGTTTCACAGGCAAAGGCTTTGGATACCTGACCAGGATTGAGGCTGGTCTCAATGCTGAGCTATATGTGAGTATAATACAAGACAAGTTACTTTGTTCATTCGAGTACCATGGCTAGGGTTACACTTGGAGGGTGACCCACGCCTGATGCCTCCGCTAATTTTCCCCCGCAGTGCATAGCATTTATGCTATCAGCTGCCTGCCAACGCAGCCTCATAGAAACCCTCTGTTTACCTTAGGACATGCGCTTTAGCTGAGCCCACAGGACACACTGTCTGCAGCGGTTTCCTGTGCGCTCAGCTAAAGCGCACATCCTGTGTGACTGCTGCTAAGTTAAACAGCGGGTTTCTATGGGGCAGTGTTGGCAGGCAGGTCATAGAGTTAAAGCTATGCGCTGTGGGGGGAAATTAGCGGAGGTGTCAGGCGTGGGTCACCCTCCAAGTGTGACCCTAGCCCATGGGTATGAAAAGGGCGACATAATGTTCCAGCAGAACAGCAACCCAAAACATACATCAAGATTGGCGAAGATGTAAAAGGATCCGCGGGTGAGGGTTTACCTCCTTTTGATGACCCGCCCATCTTATAGAGCAAGAGGTTTGTGGTCCTGGCTGGATGCATGGTTTTGTGTGGTGAAGGTCATACCTTTAAATATGCCATTGTCGTTGTTGCTTATGACAAGACAGGACCAGTTCACAATAAAGTCAGCAACAGAGACCCAGAGTTCTTAATCACACTGATCAACACAAAAAAATAATCAGCAAAGGTAACATGTGTCTTATGGAGTTTGATTTTTTGATTTAAAAAATATGCTTAGTTTTGCTCCATCACATGAAGTTTCTGAGATAGAAGTATTTTTTTATTACCTAAGTTATTTCTGCATTTTAAAAGTCTGTAATAATTCATCCACTACAATATAAAGTTGGGATTGATTAAAAACTTTGTAAAAGCCATAGCAAAGACAAATTCACAAGGGTTCCAGTACATTTCACAGAAATTCTCCAGCATTTCACCAGCAAAACTGGAAGAAGGAGTATTTATTGGTCATCAGATCAGAGAGCTTATGAGAGATGATGTGTTTGAAGGAATTCAAAGTGATAAGAAATTGAGATCTTGGAAAAGCTTCAAGTGGATCTGTGAAAACGTCTTAGGAAACAAAATATCTCCAGAATATGTAGAAGATGTAGAGGAACTGCTAAATGCATACGTATCAGTGTCTGGGATCAACTATAAAAAGGAAAGTGCAATAGGGTCTTATCCTTTAAACACTTTGTAATTAAGGAGATGTTGCTGCTCACCTGGAACGGTTGTGTGACACACAATGAGTATGAGTGTGTCGCGCCCCTGCGACCAGGGTGGCCACATAGGGAACTGCAGCCAGGCAGGAAGATAGACAGTTTGTGCAACAAACACCCTCACAGCACACACACACCCACAGGAGCACAGCACCCAACCTGGAGCCCGGGACTCTAGGCAGGCAATGGGTGGTGGGTTTAGAGAGCAAGTGGGTGAGGAATGTAGATCAGGTGACAGAGAGCACAAATAGAGGAAAAGAGGAGGAAGGAGCTAGTAGCCCAGAGTTAGCCGAGAGGTAAAGAACAGACAGACAGTGACACATCCTGGTGGGATTGGGCTCCCTGGAGACGCAGAATCCACAGATACACAGATTCATGGAGAGAAAGCTCGTCCAAAGCCGGCATCCCAGGGGAGTGTGAGCACAGAGACCGGACCGGTATCACCGGGTCTGAGGAACACAGCAACAGCGACCAACTACCGGCGGAGTAGTTTTCCCTCATTGTACTGAAATCACATGGGTTAGAAGGAGCCTGGTAATCCCTTGGAAGACAGGGTTAATGCAGGGTAGGCAAACACCAGAGTGTCGGCTCTGAGGGGACTGAAGTTTTACACTGGCTTCCCAGACAAACCGATGGGGAGCTTTATTTCCAGGTTGGAGTTCCTACTACCAGGGTTGGAGGCTCAGCAGCAACCACGAGGACCTGACTTACTGCTCACACACACACAGGGGGAAGCTACATACAAGGGGCTGAGCTGCTGCCATACAACCCGCAGAGAGAACAGAGAGAGGGAGATAACATCCTGAAAGGACATTTAGAAGGAGTGAGGGGTCTCGGAGCGACAGCCTGGCTGCAAAAGGTTAAGTGTTACCGGAGTTAACTGAACTGTGAACTGTGTTGAAAACTGTACTGTGACTTTGGAGAACTTGAAAGTAAACCTGGTGAACCCTGCTTCAGTTTCCGTGTCTGATTCCAGGTATACAGAACTGTTATTGTACTTCTTACCCTGTCAGGAGCAGCCCGACCTAGGGTGGGCTCATCCATCTGGCTGCAGCCCCATCATCCATCCATCCTCCTGGCAGAGCTGCGCTGTATCGGTGGTCCCATCGCTGACCACAACCTGTGGGTGGCGTCATGACGAACTAATCCCTGTAAATACTCCTTTACTTGTGAGAACCCGGGACATGGACTGGACCAGGACCTCCGTGACATCCCCAGCAGTACCCCGGTCTGGTACAGAGTACCCCGTCCCAGTGGGCTCCACAACTTGGGGTCAAGAACAGGATGGACCCGGTCCAAAAGAACCGGACCCCATGTGCCTAAAAATCATGTTCTGGACTTTTCCCGCCAAATCCTTGTGTAATGGCGGCCATAGGAGCCTGGGACCATGTGCAGAGGAGGCGTGCCCAAACCCCCCCATCATGGGCACTCATACTTGTGAGAACCCGGGACACAGACCGGACCAGAACCTCCGTTACATCCCCAGCAGTACCCCGGTCCGGTACTGAGTTCCCCGTCCAAGTGGGCTTCAAAAGTGTATGGAATGGCTGCTGCAGGATCCACACTCCACGTGTACACGGTGGTAACAGAAGACAAATTCAAAGGGGACAGTGCTTATCTGATCCGTGTTGCCATACAGTGAAAAGACCACAAGTATCTTGTCAAGTAATGGTGGCTTTATGTTTCGGAGCGATATCCCCACTCCTTCCTCAGGAAACCAACCTAATACAGTATGTTACACGAGGTGCATAACATATGGACGCTGGAAACAAGGCACATGATTGTGACGTATTGCTGGGTGGTGGTTACTCTGACGTCATTTGCTACCTGACCCTCAAGTGCAATAAACAACATGAACAGCGTGAAGAAAAAATCAAAAAGGTAGAAAAAAGGTGATAGAGATGAAAAAGGGAGACAGAGCGGAAATATAAGTGGTTGTCACAAATCATCCTGTTTGAGTGATTTACATTTGTCAAAGGTATTTTTTATCAATTTCTGAGGGAATTTCTGGTTTGAAAATCTTTCTTTGAGGACATTCATTTGTGCTAAAAAGTCTCTATCATCTGAACAATTTTTCCTAATTATTTTAAACTGGTTGATAGGTATATTACACAATCATTTATTGAAATGCCCACTAGAATAATAGATATAAATGTTCTTATCAACTGGTTTGAAAATTGACACTCATTTTGTATTTCTCCCATTTTCTTACTATTGCACCAACAGTTGTCTCCTTCTCAGCCTTGTGCAGATCTGGGATCTATTCTTTGTCATCCTTAGAAAGTTCTTAGGTCTTGCCCATGTTGTACAGGTTAGAGTCTGACTAATTGAGTGTGTGGACAGGAGTTTTTTTCATACAGGTGACAATTTAAGACAGCTGTCTTTAACCCATTCACGACCTTTAATGTTATACAATGTCATGGGTTTCGGTGATGTCCCGACCTGTGGCGGGATCGAGGTCCTGCAGCTCTGGTTGACTGGGGTTGGAAAAAAGTCAACAGAGCTACAGATAGGAGAGGACCTCTAGTTGACCTTGGGGGGTGGTTTTGCCACCCCATGCCTGCGATCGCTGTGATTGGCTATTGAATGCCCAACAGCCAATTGCAGCGATTGTAATGTTTCACCAATGAAACTTGATGAAACATTGTGATCCAGCCATGGCCGGTGCAGCAATTATACTGGCCATTGACTGGAGCTAGATGACCTTGGTGTCACCCCCTCCATATCTAATTGGAGCTAGCGTCCATTTGACACTAGCTCTCCAATCAGATGTGGAGGGGCGGTGTGATGTGTTGCTGTTCTGAGTAGGGATGGGCGAGTCTACTCGCTAGGACTCGTTACTCGGCGAGTAGTAAGGGACTCGCAGGACTCGGTACTCTGCGAGTTTCCCAGCGATTACTCGCACAGCAACGAGTCCAATGCAAATCAATGGCAATCCTAGTTTTGTCAGAGACTCTGACAAAACTAGGATTGCCTTTGACTTGCATTGGTCTGATTACTGTAATCGCTGGGAAACTCGCAAAGTAACTGCCGTATTTCTGGAACCAGCCAGATCCAGCAGGCAGCAACGGGCTGCCCCCAACCCCCAGGTGCCTATTTGTACCTGGCCAGACACAAGAATATAGGGGAGCCCTTTTTTTTTTATTATTTCATGAATTTCATGAAATAATTAAAAAAAAATGCGTGGGGCTCCGTGCAATTTCTATGTCTAGCCAGGTACAGCTAAGCAGCTGGGGGCTGGAATCCGCAGCGCAGGGAGGCCCAAGCTTTCTGGGCACCCCCCGCTGCAAATTGCAGCCCGCAGCCGCCCCAGAAGATGGCGCGTTCATTGAAGCGCCATCCTCTGGCGCTGAACCCCGCTCTTCCAGCGGCCCTGGTGGCGGTGGCACGCTGGGTAATAAAGAGGTTAGGGCCAGCTTTGCATTATCAGCTGGCCCTAAGCCCGAAATTTATGGCGGTCACGCCAATATTAGACATGACCGCCATGAATTTCTATTAAATTGTTTTAAAAAAAACACAACACAGAGAAAACTTTTATTAGAAATAAAAAAAAAAGCCATTAGGGACTCCATCTTTAATTTAAAAATTCCTCTTCCGTTCAACGTAGTCCAAAACGCGATGTCCTCTCTGCTACATCCCTGTGCATAGATATAGATGTCTATGCACAGGGATGAGCAGACTGAGAACAATCTCAGCTCTGCTACACACAGGAAGAGCAGGCGGGCTCTAGGACCCTGGAGCTGCGGCAGCCTGCACAGAGCAGACAGCCGGATTCCTTACTGTGCGAGTTTCCCAGCGATTACTTGCACAGTAAACGAGTCCAATGCAAGTCAATTCCAATCCTAGTTTTGTCAGAGTCTCTGACAAAACTAGGATTGCTTCAGGCTGAAGCTTCTGAGACACATCTGTGATTTGTAAATCGCACACTACTCGCTATTACTCGCTTCCCCATTCATTAACATTGGACTTGCTAGACTCGCAACGAGTAGCGAGTCCCGGGCTCGGACTCGCTAGAGTCAAGCGATTCTGAGTAATTTAGGACTCGCCCATCACTAGTCCTGAGCCCTCCCTCCTCAGCCTCATCCTATCTGTGAACTGGAGGCTGAAAAGAGAGGTGCTGTGCTGCCGCCCTCACCGATGCCCTCCGGTGATTGCACCCCGCCTGCCGATCTACCCCTTCCCCATGTAACCTGCAGTGCCCCAGTTGGGGGATGATGGGGGCTGCATATAAGGATGATGAAGGCTGGATGATAAGGTCTGCATATGGGGATGTTGGGGCTGCATATAGGGGATGATGGCAGCTGCATGTGGGGATGTTGTGGGCTGCATATGGGGATGCAGGGGATATTGTGGGATGATGGGGGCTGCATATGGAGATGATAGGGGATGCATATGGGGATAATCGGGGCTGCATATAGGGGTTGATGGGGCTGCATATGGGGATGATGGGGGCTGGATATGGGGATGATGGGGGCTGCAATAGGGAATGATGTGGCTCCATATGGGGATGATGGAGGCTGCTTATGGGGATGATGGGGGATGCATATAGGGGATGATAGGGGCTGTATATAGAGGATTTTTGGGGCTACATAAGGGGATGCTGGGGATATTGGGGGATAATGAGGGATGCATATGGGGATGATGGGGGCTGCACATAAGGGATGATGGGGGCTGCATATGGGGATAATGGAGGCTGCATATAGGGGATGATGGGGGCTGCATATAGGGGATGATGGAGGCTGCATATGGCGATGCTGGGGATATATTGGGGCATAATGAGGGTTACATATAAGGCTGATGGGGGATGCACATGGGGGATGATGGGGGTGCAGGGGGATGATGTGGGCTGCATATGGGGATGATGGTGGGTACATATAGGGGATGATGGGGGCTGCATATGGGGATGCTGGGGATATTGGGTGATGATGGGGGATGCATATAGGGGATGATCCGGGCTGCATATGGGGATTATGGGGGCTGCATATTGGGGGATGATGGGGGTTGCATATGGGGATGATGGGAGCTGCATATGGGGATGATAGGGGATACATATGGGGCTATTGGGGGATGATGGGGGCTGCATATGGAAATGATGGGGGCTGCATATGGGGATGATGAGGGCTGCATATGGGGATGATGGGAGCTGCATATAGGGGATGATGGGGGCTGCATATGAGGATGCTAGGGGTATTGGGGATAATGAGGGATGCATATAGGGATGATGGGGGCTGCATATGGGGATGATGGGGGGCTGCGTATAGGGGATGATGGGGGATGCATATGGGGATGCTGGGGATATTGGGGGATAATAAGGAATGCATATGGGGATGATGGGGCTGCACATAGTGGATGATGGGGCTCTAGGAGGATGATCGGGGCTACACATGGGGATATTGGGGGATGATAGGGCTGCATATGGGGATGATGGGGACTGAAGTGGGATGATGGGGACTTCAGGGGATGATGGGAGCTGTAATGCATTGATAGGTGTTGCAGTGGATTGATGAGGCCTGCAGGGAGATGATGGAGGCTGCAGGGGAATGATGGGGGCTGCAGAGGGATGATGGGGGCTGCAGGGGAATGAGGGGGGCTGCAGGGAGATGAAAATAAATTGGCATCAATGCTGAAATATTAATCATTTAATGAACACAGAATGGTCAGATTTTGGCAAAACAAAAGTTTCAGCTCCCAGTAAAAAAAAGATAGGAGGATACAATGCAGTGATGGGCAGTGAGTATGATCTGTGCCAGGATATTCACTGTTCCCAAGTCAATAATGATGCATGTGAAGTAGCAAATATCCACACACAATCGCCAACAGCTGTAGGTTTATCATGTACGCCAGCTGTTTAACTAGATTTAATATTCACCTTTCTCCCCACCCATCATCCCGCAAACCTCTCAGTGCTGGCTGCAGTGCTGAGAGGTGATCGTCGGAGAAAGAAGTGAATATTAAATTACCTAAACAGTGGGCCCATGTGGTCACTGGCAGTCACTCCTACATCCTGTAACTGCCTCTGGTGACCCTCTCCGCTAATGCCACCCCTCCCACAGCCACGGTCAGATACCCTACCATAACTGGACTATAATATGCACCCCTCACTTTCCCCAAAATTTTTTTTGCAAAAAAGTGCATCTTATGTTCTGAAAAATGAAATTTCTGCAGCTGTAAAGTGACTCAGAGTGACTGAACTGGCCAATTGATTATGTGACATACTGCGGTAACTGCTTCTTAATAAGAGCCTTTTTTAATTCTTCACAAATTACAAACAAAGAGGGCAGTGTTCACCCTCGGGCAATTTTCAATTTTCCATTTTTCCTCCCCTTCTTCCAAGACCCATAACTTTTCTTTATTTTTCCATCAATATAGACAAATGAGGGCTTGTTTTTTTGCGGGACAAGTTGTACTTTTGAATGAAATTATTTATTTTATCATATAGTGAACAGGAATATGCGACAAAAATTGCAAGAGTGGTGAAATTGTAAAAAAAAAGCAATTACACAATTTTTTGAAAAGTTTTTTATTCACCTTGTTCACTATGGGGTAAAGTATGATGCCTCGGGTCAGTACAAGTTTATAGATACCAAACAAGTATACTTTTATTTTTATGTACAGTAATTGGTGAAAAAAAATTCTGAAGTTTTTAAAGAAAAAGAATTGCAATTTTGTGCCATTTTCCCATGCCCGTAGCATTCTCATTTGTTGGGATCTGGGATTGTGCGATGGCTTATTTTTTGTGACTAAAGCTGACATTTCTAATGATACCATTTTTGGGTACATGCACTGTTTCGATCGCCTGTTGTTGCATTTTATCGCAATGTTGCGACGACCAATAAAACATAATTTTGGCATTTGGACTTTTTCCATTATGCAGTTTATCAATCTGATTGACCGATTTTATATTTTGATAGATCGGGAATTTCTGAAAATAGCGATACCAAATATGTGTATTTTTTTTAAATAGTTTTATTTTCAATGGGGCAAAAGTGGGGTGATTTGAACTTTTGTGTTTTTTTCATATTTTTTTAAAACTTTAAAAAAAAAATGTCTTTATTTTCCTCTGCTTCTCCTGTTCACAGACATGCTGCGGCATGTCTCTTAACAGGAGAATTTATCACTTTCTATGGATGCTAGCGATCGTCAGGCATCCACAGGAAGTGATTCATGACAGCATTCGGGGTCATCATAGCACTTAGGACTTTCAAGATAATGTATCAAGGTCCTGTAATCGAATCATGGGACCTTCAATGCCAACAGGGAATGGCGCGATCCCAACCACGGTGCTTTGGATTACGCTGTCAGTGATTGACAGCACTATTCAAGGGGTTAACAACACTGATTGTATCACTGATCTGATCAGTGCTGTTAGCCACACTTATCAGCTGATCAGATCTTCTATAATATATAAACTTAAGCAGTCTACCTTGCAAAGTATGCTTATTATAAAACATTTTTTGCTCACTTTCTTTTAGTAATCCAATATTAGAGCCGTACATATGCCCGAATACCGATCTTAGTTGCCACTATTACAATCCATTTCTTCCTTGCCAGATAGGTTGAGATCAATTGGATATTATTAAGGCTGTGTTTGCATTATAAAGCACAAAACAGGTTCAATACGCACCTAAGATAATTATGAGTGTTATACACGTATTTTGCGGTCAATTAAGGGCTTTTCGATAATCTATTCACAGCCACCAAACTTTTGAGGAAAATAATCCAACCAAGTCTAATACCATGTTACAAGGTATTTAGGCAGTTCATTCATTTGGATAATGAGAAGCAAAATTAATTAACATACAAAAAGTCAGTTAGCTTAGCCTAAGAATATTTTATTAATGTGTAAGCTAGAATCTGGAAATATTCATATTTCATTACACAATGAAATATTCACTTCTGGCACTGTAAAATAACTAGAATGTCATCTATTCATTCCTGTAAAAACTCTTATATATCCAGTCAACTACATTATCTGTTAACTTAGGATACTAGAGAATATATACTTTTCACTAGGTAGTCAATTGCAAAGGAAAGTAGAACATATTTGTCAGTGGATAAAGATACTTTACCAAGTGGGTACAGTTTTCAAATGATAAAATTGACAGCTAACAATCCCAGCGGCAGAGCACTTGGCAGCATATTGTGCAAGTGATCTATGGCCTATGCAGAATGCCAACGGTATATAAAGGATATTATGGTCTGCATGACTAGAAGTTATTCCCAAAGAAACTTAGCTTAAAGCACAATATGGCTTCACAGGCATCTGAGAGGGGAGGTGGATAAATGCCTGTGCACATTTCAATTCTTGTTCCATGGCTGCAGGTGCAAGAACAGATGTTGTATGTAGCAACTTATCTTGGAAAAGGTACAGAAAAAATGTTAGACAATCGAGAGAATCTCGAGTGTTCACGACTTTACTTAGTTTTTCGAGTATATGGTATATAGATTGCTTTACAAATAAGATTCCTCTAAATGGTATGATGTAGGGATGAGCGAGTATGCTTGTCACTACTCGGTACTCGCACGAATATCTCGGTACTCGGGGTACTCGGCGAGTACTGAGTAATCTCGCGATACCCTTGCTATGCTCGGGGTCCACCTCCCTGCATGTTGGCGCTCTTTACAGAGCCAGCCCGCATGCAGAGATTGGCTGACAGACACTGTAATGCCACAGACATGTTGGTTGTGGCATTACAGTGATTGGCTGGCCGCACAGTGTCATCAGGTTTTTATAAGACCTGACCGCGCTGTGCTCGTAACTCTGCTCCACAGACAGGCAGTGTAGGGAGAGGTGCTGCTGATTGAGGGACAGATTTGTGTCCTTTCAGCTAGTGTAAGTGCAGGGCTGCCAGTCTAATTACCACAACAGTCCTTCTGAGGACTAATAGAGCTGTATACAGGCAGGCAGGGAGGCATTCTATATAGCAAATTTCGTTGTGCCAGTATACCAGCCTGCATCACATCTGGGGCTGGTGTACAGGCTCATCCATCCCAAAACAGTGCTTTTAGGGATAAATTTAGCTCTCTATAGGCAGGAGTAGGTTGTAGCGTAAATTAGGATACGCCAAAATACTCGGTATTCTCGTCAGCGTTTGTGTCTGACCAGTCCACCTGCAGGGCCTTAAACTGTAATCTCAGTGTCCAGCTAAAAACCTAATTTTGTCTGCATTAATTTAGCATCTTAGTGCAGCTGGAGTAGGTTTTAGCGTAAATTAGGATACCCCAAAAGACTTGCTATTCTCGTCAGCGTTTGTATCTGACCAGTCCACCTGCAGGGGCTTAATCTGTAATCTCAGTGTCCAGCTAAAAACCAAATCTTGTCTGCATTCACTTAGCATCTTTGTGCATCTGAATTAGGTTTTAGCGTAAATTAGGATACGCCAAAAGACTTGCTATTCTTGTCTGCGTTTGTGTCTGACCAGTCCACCTGCAGGGCCTTAATCTCTAATCTCAGTGTCCAGCTAAAAACCAACTCTTGTCTGCATTCATTTAACATTTGTGTGCACCAGGAGTGGGTTTTAGCGTAAATTAGGATAAGCCAAAAGACTCGGTATTCTTGTCAGCATTTGTGTCTGACCAGTCCACCTGCAGGGCCTTAATCTCTAATCTCAGTGTCAAGCTAAAAACCTAATCTTGTCTGCATTCATTTAGCATTTTAGTGCAGCTGGAGTAGGTTGTAGAGTAAATTAGGATATGCCAAAAGACTCGGTATTCTCGTCAGCGTTTGTGTCTGACCAGTAGCGTTTGTGTCTGCACAAATATTTCAGCAGCCACGGTCTCACGAAGGCAACGGTGGGAACGTGTCTCAACCATAGGTGGACGATGATGAGACACAGTTGCCAGAAAGTCAGGAGGAGGACCAGGTTGCGGAAGTGGAAGACGACGTGGTGGATGATCCAGTAACTGACCCAACCTGGCAGGAGGAAATGCAGAGCGAGGACAGCAGTGCACAGGGGGAGTTAGGCGTAGCATCACAACAGGCCGGAAAAAGCAGGTTGGTGTCCGCAGGCAGAAGGCAGGCAACCGTTCCCCGGAACAACAACACGACAGAAGTTGCCGATACAAATGTTAGGTCTTCCCGAGTCTGGCTGTTTTTTAAGGTGTCTGCAGATCATTTCAAAAAGGCCATTTGCAACACCTGCCATGCCAGCATCAGCAGGGGTGGCAAAACTAGCGGTCTGACCACCACCAGCATGATCAGGCACATGGCGGCAAAGCACCCAACTTTGTGGGATGTACAGCAGAGTCCAGGAGCATTGTCTGCGGGTGACACCGCTGCGTCTTCCATTGTTGTGCGTGCAAGACAATCCCCTTGCCATACTGAAGGCGAAGATGCCTCCTGTCCTTCACCTGTACTTGCACAAGCACAAATAGCACCATCATCAACCACGTCCTTGTCCCAGCGCAGCATTCAGTTATCCATACACCAATCTTTGGAACGCAGGCGCAAATACGCTACCAACGCCCCACATGCCACAGTTCTAAATGCACACATTTCACGACTGCTTGCACTGGAAATGTTGCCTTTTAGGCTGGTGGAGACGGAAGTATTCCGCAACCTGATGGCAGCAGCTGTCCCACGTTACTCAGTCCCCAGCTGCCACTATTTCTCCCGGTGTGCTGCCCCCGCATTACATAAGCACGTGTCACAAAACATCATACGTGCCCTTAACAACGCAGTTTCAGGCAAAGTCCACCTAACCACAGACATGTGGACAAGTGCTTGTGGGCAGGGCCGGTACATCTCGCTGACGGCACACTGGGTTAATATTCTGGAAGCCAGGACCCAGTCTGAGTTTGGGACGGAACACGTCCTTCCGACACCAAGGATTGCAGGCCCTAACTCAGTTAGGGTTTCACCCACAGTGTACAGCTCTGGCACGTCATGCTCCTCAGCCTCCTCCTCCACTTCACCCTCCACACCAGTCCCAAACTGGAAGCACTGCAGCACTACCTCGGCTAAGCGGCAACAGGCTGTGCTGAAGCTAATATGCGTAGGTGACAAACCCCACAACACTGAAGAGTTGTGGACAGCTCTGAAACAGCAGGCAGATCACTGGCTCACACCGCTGAACCTACAACCAGGCATGGTCGTGTGTGACAATGGCCGGAACCTTGTGGCGGCTCTGAGGCGAGGTGAGCTGACACATGTTCCATGCGTGGCCCATGTGCTGAACCTCGTGGTTCAGCGGTTTCTGAAATCCTACCCGGAGCTGTCGATCTGCTCGTCAAAGTACGCCGTCTGTGTGCCCATTTTAGAAAGTCACCTACTGCTTCTGCCGGCCTTGCCGGCTTTCAGCGGCATTTGCAGCTTCCGGCTCACAGACTGGTGTGTGATGTCCCCAGCGTTGGAATTCCACACTTCACATGTTGGTCAGGATTTGTTAGCAGAAGAAGGCAGTTGTTGAATACCAGCATCAACTAGGCCGTCGGTATACGGTTCAAACTCCACACATAAGACCTCAGGCGTGGACATGGATGTATGACATATGTACCGCCCTCCAAAACTTTGAGGACTCCACCAAGATGGTGAGCGGCGATGACGCCATCATTAGCGTCACCATCCCGCTTCTCTGTCTTCTAAAATGCTCTCTGCTCAAAATCAAAGACGATGCATTGCAGGTGGAGCACGACGAGTTGCAGCAAGAAACCGTACTGAGTGATTACACACAGCCCAGCCTCATCTCATCCCAACGTGCATTGGGGGACTATGACGAGGAGGATGAAGAAATAGAGCTACTTTCATGCGGAATTGACGGTAATACATGCACAACCGTCAGACCGTCGGTTCAGCGTGGATGGCCAGAGGACAGTGAAGAGGAGGAGGATAATTAGGCGAGCATGGACAGTCATGCTGTTGGTGAGGACCCTGAAGTCTTGCCTGTTAACAGTCTGGCGCACATGGCTGACTTTATGTTACGCTGCCTGTCTCGTGACCCTCAACATCTTGGCGGACACTCATTACTGGTTGGTGACACTTTTAGACCCACGCTACCAGGAGAACTTTATTTCTCTTATTCCCGAGGCGGAGAGGTCTACAAAAATGCTTCAGTACCAGAAGGCCATAGCCACGGAATTAGTCAAAAAATTCCTTCTGAAAATGCTAGCAGCTGAGGTCACGATTTGGTGGACAACCAAGGCGTCCGGCCGAGAGAGGCACAAGTCCAATCCAGCAGAGGTAGGGGAACACTCTCAAAGATTTGGGACACTTTTCTCAGCACCTCCCATACCACAGGCCCTGAGATGTGGGGTAGTGTCACAAGGACTGCAAAGTTTGCCAAGATGCTGAGGGAGTACCTTGCCGATCGTACTAAAGTGCTACTAGACTCCTCTGTGCCTTATAATTATTGGGTATCCAAGCTGGACACGGCAGGAATTGGCTCTCTACGCCTTGGAAGTCCTGGCCTGCCCTGCCGCTAGCATTTTGTCAGAGCGTGTTTTTAGTGCCGCAGGTGGAATCATTACAGATAAACGCACCCGCCTGTCACCTGAAAATGCTGACAGGCTGACTCTGATCAAGATGAACAAGGGTTGGATTGGGCCTGACTTCACCACACCACCACCAAATGATAGCGGAATTAAAATTTTGTAATGGTAGATTGCCATGCACCTCCGCACACCCACACATCGGTACACATTTCATGTCTTTGGCTACTTGCTGTACTGCTCCTCCTTCTTCTCATCCGTCACCATCATATGATCAGTGCGACCGTGGTTCATGATGCCACAAAAAGATAATTTTTGTATATCATATTTATGATGATGATGATGACCCTAACCGTTCAAAAGTTAGGCAGTAGTTTCATGTATACCCCCCAGGGGTAAATGTTTTAGTCCATGCTTACCGAATGGGCATTACAAGTACAGGAGACCCGCTCCTTTGTAATGGGAACAATATTTAGAGGCTCTCCTCCATGTTTCTTTCCAGGGGCATTGACGTGCCTCCCAACTTTTGGCTTCCCTGCCTAGGGCAATACTACAAAAGACCCACTTCCTTAAAATGGGCACATTATTAAAAGAGGCCCTCATGCACACGTCCATCCAGGGGCATCAAAGTGCCACACAATTTTTTCTTCCCTGCCTAGGGCAATCCTACAAAAGACCCATTTCCTTATAATGATCACAATATTAAAAGAGGCCCTCATGCACGCCTCTATCCAGGAGCATAAGGCTGCTTTCACACAGCGTTTTTGTGCCGTCCGAGGGGATCAGACTTTTTGCTGCTCCCCTCGGACAGCATCGGATCCAAACTGATGATGACTGCAATCGGATGCCAAATAGGCATCCGACCCGATATTTTGCAGCATCAGCTGGATCCTGTCCCTGCTCCTCCTGTCATCTCGTCCCCCTTCTCTCTCCCTCCTGTCACCTTTGTCCCCCTGTGTCTCCCCTCCTTGTCCCCCTCTGTCTCCCCTCTTTGCACCCCCTCTTTATCCCCCTCTGTCTCCCCTGTGTCTCCCCTCTTTGTCCCCCTGTGTCTCCCCTCTTTGTCCCCCTGTGTCTCCCCTGTGTCTCCCCTCTTTGTCCCCCTGTGTCTCCCCTGTGTCTCCCCTCTTTGTCCCCCTGTGTCTCCCCTGTGTCTCCCCTCTTTGTCCCCCTGTGTCTCCCCTCTTTGTCCCCTTGTGTCTCCCCTGTGTCTCCCCGGTGTCTCCCCTCTTTGTCCCCCTCTATCTCCCCCCTCTTTGCTCCCCTGTTTGCAGACCTTAAAAAATAAAAAAATCTTCATTCTCACCTCTCCGCGACACCCGCGGCGCTTCCAGCTTCTTCTGATCAACAGGACCTGGCGTGATGTCACAGTCACATGACCGGTTACCGCGGTAACCGGCCATGTGACTCAACTGTGACGTCAGGCCAGGTCCTAAAGGCACAGAGCGCAGGAGGCATCGCTGGATCGTGGAGAGGTGAGAATGAAGTTTTTTTTATTTTTAACCCTTTATTTTCAGGAGATGTCACTTCTGCAATGTATGAATATACATTGCAGAAGTGATATTACATGGCACAGAGCGGTGTTAGTGTACTGAGCATGCTCAGTACACTAACATCGGGTCCGAGGAACGCTCAGCTGTTTCCTCGGATCCTCGCTCCATAGGCCCCATGTTATTTGGCGCGGATCATGTCGGATCCAATTCGGTCCGATCTGACCCGCTGTGCCAAAAATCGCAGCAGGCTGCGATTTTGGGCACAGCAAAAAAACGGCCAGGATCGCATCCGACAAAAATCGGATGCCAATAAGGCCAAATCCGATGTGATCCGTGCCCATAGGATAACATGGGGCCAAAATCGGATCCGTGGCTGTCAGTTTTACAACGGACAGCCACGGATCACAAAAAAACGCTGTGTGAAAGCACCCTAAGAATGCCACACAATTTTTGGCTTCCCTGCCTAGGTCAATCCTACAAAAGACCCACTTCCTTATAATGGGCACAATATTAAAAGAGGCCCTCATGCACGCCTCTATCCAGGGGCATTGGGGTGTCTCCCAACTTTTAGCTTCCCTGCCTAGGGCAATACCACAAAAGACCCACTTCCTTATGATGAGCACATTATTAAAAGAGGCCCTCATGCACGCCTCTATCCAGGAGCATAAGAGTGCCACACAATTTTTGGCTTCCCTGCCTAGGACAATCCTAGAAAAGACCCACTTCCTTATAATGGGCACGTGGGAGCTGCCAGCAGTGAGAAGTGGTGACGTTAGTAAGGTCACCAAAGTTCACTGCTGGCAGTTCTCATGTACCCTCTGAGAACACAGGTGAACTCATTGCTGATCTGCCATGGTGCTTAAGGATCAATATAATTACAATTACAGCAACTTTGCAGTCATGTCTTCACTTTACATTACAAAATATGATGTCCTTAAAGGGATCCTGTCACCCCCAAAACACCTCAAAACCTATTAAAAGCTGTCCCTACAGCATAGTAACACTTACCCTACACTCCTATTAGCTCCTAAAAGCACCAAGTGAAATAGGAGAAAAATGTTATTATAGTACCTCATTATGGATGATAATGAGTGACTATGCTATTCATAGTCACTCATCCAGGCTCTCCCACTGCATGATATCACGCCTCCATAGGTGTGATCTTGGAATCTGATTAAAATGCGCGCCTCCCCGCCGCTCTCCTGTGTCTCGGCCCGCCTGTAGTGGGGCTCGGTGACGCGATACGCGTCATTTCCGGCGCCGGGTGACGTATACACCCGCGCCGCTCTGTCAGCTTCAAAACGCGCACTGCGCATGCGCAGTGCGCGTTTTGAAGCTAACAGAGCGGCGCGGGTGTATACGTCACCCGGCGCCGGAAATTACGCGTATCGCGTCACCGAGCCCCACTACAGGCCGGCCGAGACACAGGAGAGCGGCGGGGAGGCGCGCATTTTAATCAGATTCCAAGATCACGCCTATGGAGGCGTGATATCATGCAGTGGGAGAGCCTGGATGAGTGACTATGAATAGGATAGTCACTCATTATCATCCATAATGAGGTACTATAATAACATTTTTCTCCTATTTCACTTGGTGCTTTTAGGAGGTAAAAGGACTGTAGGGTAAGTGTTACTATGCTGTAGGGACAGCTTTTAATAGGTTTTGAGGTGTTTTGGGGGTGACAGGATCCCTTTAAAGAAGACCTTTCCCTAAATTTTCAAGTTGAACTGGACAAAGGATGTATCATATTTTTGGACTATCAGATGCACTGGTACATAAGACACACCTTGGTTTTAGAGGAGGAAAATAGGGGATAAAAATGTAAGCAAAAAATGTGATGACTCATTGTTATGGGGGGGAATCTGCTGCTGACACTTTTATGGGATAATGTCCTCACAGCAGGTTCACTCTTTGAAAAACTTTGTTTTACTTGTGTTTCAGATAATGTCAGATTTGATCCAGCAATACTCTGCCTTCTGGCCTGTTACTCTTTCCACTAATGGTGGGTTTACACGTTGCGATATCGGCGTCCAACTCCGACCCAACTCCGACAAAATGTCACGTGGTTTGGGAGTTGGACCCGATATCGTTTGCGCGTTGTACGATTTGAACGTACAATGCGATGCTGGAACGATGCCAAAACGATATCGGGGTTGAATGAGCGTGCTATTCAACCGCCCGATATCGGATGGCCGTTGTAGCCGCATCGTCCCGTGTGACAGCCCAACTACAATGTGTACGCCCACGTCACCCATTCACTCCCATGTTAACTGGTCGTTCCTGGGTTGGGGGGCGTACACATCGTCGGGACGTTGTATCCCGATATCGGCATGTCTAAACCGGCGATGCGATGGCGGGAAAAGCGTGCTCAAAAAGCGCGCTCCCGCGTCGTTGGCTCCGATATCGGGCCGATATCGGGACGTGTAAACCCACCTTTAGCCACATTCTGGTTGGATTGGTCTCCAGGTTTTGATTGTCTATGTTTGTGTGTTTGTGTTCATTGCTTGACAACAGGTGTTTCCACACTGTATTACAGCATGCTGTATCACCCGGTGAGTGTAACTAGACTGTGTGCAGAATTATTAGACAAGTTGTATTTAGAGGATTATTATTATTATTATTATTTATTTATAGAGCACCATTCATTCCATTATTATTGATCAACAACTATGTTCTCAATCAACCAAAAGACTCAAATATTAAAGCTTAATAATTTTGGAAGTGGGAGTGTTTTTTTTTTAGATTTGGCTATCTTAGGCCCCTTTCACATCAGCGTTTTTTTTAAATTGCGGCAGATGCGGTAAAAAAAACGCATCTGCCGCGATTAACGCATAACCGTGACACTTGCGGCACACTTGCGGCAAGCCCCATGCAATGTCTATGGGGCTTGCGGTAAGGGTGCGGCAGGTGCGGTATCGGCACTTGTGGCAGGTGCGGCCGCAAAAAAACCGCAGTCAGCAGCGTTTTTTTTTTGCGGCCGCACCTGCCGCAAGTGCCGAAACCACACTTGCCGCACCTGCCGCACCCTTACCGCAAGCCCCATAGACATTGCATGGGGCTTGCCGCAACTGTGCCGCAAGTGTCGCGGTTATGTGTTAATCGCGGCAGATGCGGTTTTTTCACCGCATCTGCCGCGATTTAAAAAAAACGCTGATGTGAAAGCAGCCTTAGGAGGATATCTTTTTGTGCAGGTAACTATTACTGTGCAGAATTATTAGGCAACTTAATAAAAACCAAATATATTTCCATCTTACTTGAGTATTTTCACCAGGTAAAAAAATATAACTGCACAAAATTTAGAAATAAACATTTCTGACATGCAAGAACAAAACCCCAAAAAATTAGTGACCCATATAGCCACCTTTCTTTATGATGACACTCAACAGCCTTCCATCCATAGATTCTGTCAGTTGCTTGATCTGTTTACGATCAACATTGCGTTCAGCAGCCACCACAGCCTCCCAGACACTGTTCTGAGAGGTGTACTGTTTTCCCTCCCTGTAGATCTCACATTTTAAGAGGGACCACAGGTTCTCTATGGGGTTCAGATCAGGTGAACAAGGGGCCATGCCATTATTTTTTCTTCTTTTAGACCTTTACTGGCCAGCCACGCTGTGGAGTAGTTGGATGCATGTGATGGAGCATTGTTCTGCATGAAAATCATATTTTTCTTGAACGATACCGACTTCTTCCTGTACCACTGCTTGAAGAAGTTGTCTTCCAGAAACTGGCAGTAGGTCCGGGAGTTGAGCTTCACTCCATCCTCAACCCGAAAGTTGATCATCTTTGATGATACCAGCCCATACCAGTACCCCACCTCCACCTTGCTGGCATCTGAGTCAGAGTGGAACTCTCTGCCTTTCACTGATCCAGCCTCTGGCCCATCCATCTGGCCCATCAAGAGTCACTCTCACTTCCTCAGTCCATAAAACCTTTGAAAAATCAGTCTTAAGATATTTCTTGGCCCAGTCTTGACGTTTTATCTTATGTTTCTTGTTCAAAGGTGGTAATTTTTCAGCCTTCCTTACCTTGGCCATGTCCCTGAGTATAGCACACCTTGTGCTTTTTGATACTCCAGTAACGTTGCAGCTCTGAAATATGGCAAAACTGGTGTCAAATGGCATCTTTGCAGCTTCACTCTTGATTTTATTCAATTCATAGGCAGTTATTTTGCGCCTTTTTTGCCCAACACGCTTCTTGCAACCCTGTTGGCTATTTTCCATGAAACGCTTGATTGTTCGGTGATCACGCTTCAAAAGTTTGGCAATTTCAACACTGCTGCATCCCTCAGCAAGACATCTCACAATTTTGGACTTTTCAGAGCCCGTCAAATCTCTCTTCTGACCCATTTTGCCCAAGGAAAGACATTTGCCTAATAATTAAGCCAGACTTATATAGGGTGTTGATGTCATTACACCACACCCCACCTCATTACAGAGATGCACATCATCTGATTTTCTTAATTGGTAGTTGGCTCTCAAGCCTATACAGCTTGGAGTAGGACAACATGTATAAAAAGTATCATGTGATCAAAATACTCATTTACCTAATAATTCTGCACACAGTGTATTTAAAGCTTCCCAAGGCTTGCAATTCCCACTGGTGATATTTTTGAAGTGGTCCCTGCTTAGAATTACAGATATCTGCTGGTAATTTTTGCTGATTATTACTTTTGGATTACTATATTTTTTACTGTGCACCTTTCCCCAAATTCGTAAGGAAGGATGTAATACCCTCGATGGCCGCTTAGGAAGCAAGGTCCGAACAGTCATCTTGGTTATCCAGTTATGGTTGTTTCAGTTTGTGTAGAGACCTTTAGGTACAGCGCAGTCAAGACTTCTTGTCTATACAGGAACTGGGCAGGTCTGGTGTAGTAGTTTTGAGTTGGACCTTATTTTACTTTATTTTCTTTGTGTGCACTACTGCATGCAAAACATAAATTATACAAGGTAGTTTTACAATCATCCAGGTATGTAAAGATATGTCTACTGGATAGCTATCCTTTTGTGTTCACCTTGCCTGCTTTCCTGACAGCAAATTACCTGTATAGTCAAGCAGAAGAAGGTGGTTTTAGGGTTGAAATAAAAATGTTGAGAGTCCGCACTTCCTGGGGCACTTCATCCTCATTTGCCTGGACACTGGGGGCTGTGTGTGGCCTCCTGCTGTTTACTGGGGGCTGTGTGTGCCTTTCTGCTTTATACTGGGACTGTGTGTTGCCTCCTGCTGTATACTGAAGGCTTTGTGCGGCCTTTTGCTTTATACTGGGGGCAGTGTGTGGTCTCCTGCTGTAATACTGGGGGCTGTGTGTGATCTCCTGCTGTGTAATGGTGGCTATATGTGGTCTCCTGCTGTATACTGGTGGCTATATGTGGTCTCCTGCTGTTTACTGATAGCTGTCTGTGGCCTCCTGCTGTATACTGGGGCTGTGTGGCCTCCTGATGTATACTGGGGCTGTGTGCAGGCTCCTGCTGTAACACTGGTGCTTTGCAGCCTCCTGCTGTATACTGAGCACTTTGTGCAACCTCCTACTGTATACTGGGGGCTATATTTTCAAAAACCAGGCTAAACATGAATAGTAATCCGTATATAATAGGGCTCTCTCAGATACATTTTTACTCATAATTGTTCGGACTTAGAGAGTTTTATACCAAAATAGTAATGATGCACATAGAACTGCTATATGTAAAGATGCTTTTATTATACCTCATCAAATATAAAAACGCAGATACAGAAAGTGCATGGACATAGATAAAATATGTTCAAATTGGATCAAGATATGATATGTATACTGGGGGCTGTCTGTGTGTGGGCTCCTGAGGTATACTGGGGTCTGTGTGTGGACTCCTGCTGTATACTGGGGGCTGTGTGGTCTCCTGCCATATACTGAAAGCTGTGTGTGG
Source organism: Allobates femoralis (assembly GCA_033576535.1). NCBI lineage: Eukaryota > Metazoa > Chordata > Amphibia > Anura > Aromobatidae > Allobates > Allobates femoralis. The sequence goes on from JARQOC010000003.1 coordinate 760,471,647, forward strand.
CATCCTGCTGTATACTGGGGGCTGTGTGTGGGCTCCTGCATTGTACCGAGGATTGTATGCAAGATCCTGCTGTATATTTGGGGCTGTGTGGCATCCTGTTGTATACTGGGGGCTGTGTGCAGCCTCATGCTGTATACTGGGAACTGTGTGCAAGCTCCTGCTGTATACTGGGGACTGTTTGTGGTCTCTTGCTGTATAATGGGAGTTGTATGTGGCCTCCTTCTCTATACTGATAACTGAATGTGGCCTCTTTTGTATACTAGGGGCTGTGTGTGCGCTTCTGAGGTATACAGGGTGCTGTGTGTGGCCTCCTGCAGTATACTAAGTGCTGTGCGTGATCTCCTGCTTTATAGTGAGGGCTGTGTGCGGCCTCCTGCTTTAATACTGGGGGTTGTGTGCAGCTTTTCTACTGTATAATGGTGGCTGTGTATGGACTCCTGCTTTAATAATGGGAACTGTGTGTGTGGAGCCCACTGGGACGGGGTACTCGGTACTGGACCGGGGTACTTCTGGGGATATCAGGTGGTCTGGGTTCGGACCGTGTCCCGGGTTCCGCAATAAATGGGGGGATATTTACAGGGGAGTTTGTCGTGACGCCACCCACGGGTTGTGGTCAGGGTGACCACCGCTGCTGCAGAACCTCCGAGGATGATGTTTGTCAGCTGGAGATGTATTGGCTCTGTGTGGGTAGAGCTTGATTCCCTGGGGCAGTGGTAGTAATAGTCTATAGATAGTGCTATGGATGTTGTAGGATAGGGGTAGTAGTAGAGATGATGGTAGTTTGTGAGGGCACACAGGGTTTAAGCACAAGGATCACACACACTCATGGTTTTGAAGCTTTCCACGGCTTTACTGGAGTTGTTGTTCAACAATTACTGTCCACAGAGTCTGTACCGGGGCCGGGTTGCTCCCACCCTGTCCAGGTCCTCAGCTTCCTACTCCTGCGCCTTCTGTGTGGCCCTGCTGCTGCTTTATCTGAGCTGCCTGCCCTGTTTCTCCTCACAGGTAACCCTTTTGCAAGGCAACTTGAGTCTTTCAGTGTGCTTTTGACCACGCCGTGTTGCTTCGCTGAGGTACAGTGTAGATATACAACCTCCACTATCCCAGTGTTTTCTGTGCTGTGTGCTTCAGTCACAGATTCAGATCCGGTATCCGGCTTCTGCGCTCCTCTGGGGCGAGTTATGAGGTAACTCAGTCTCCCAGATGTGTTCCTCTGTTTCTTGTACTCTCCTCAGACCCTGGCTTCAGGCCTGAAAGTAGTCAGTGGTCCCTGTCAGGAGCTCAGCACTGCTCCCATTTACAGGTCCTCCTCCTAGTGCTCCCTGCACTAAACTGAACTGTCAACTGTCAACTCTCAACTAACTACTTCCTCCTCAGACCAGAATATATCAGGGAGCTGCTTGAGCTCCCCCTTCTGGCCTAGAGGTGCTAGTGCAGTATCCAGTGTTGTGTGGGGAGTTAACCCTTGTGATGTTAGTGTGGCACATTAACCCCTGGGGTGCCACATGTGTGGCCTCCTGTTGTATATAAGGGCTATATGTGCACTACTGTTGTATACTAAGGACTGTGTGGCCTCCTGATGTATACTGGGGTCTGTATGCGGGCTCCTGCTGTAATACTGGGTGCTGTGTGTGGGTTCCTTCTGTATACTGGGGCTGTGTGAGGCCTCCTGTATGTTGGTGGCTGTGTGTGGACACCTGCTGTAATACTGGGGGTTGTGTGCAGCCTCTTGCTGTCTACTGTTGGCTGTGTGTGGACTCCAGTTGTAATACTGGGGAATGTGTGTGGCCTCCTATTGTATACAGGGGCTATATATGAGCTCCTGCTCTATACTGAGGACTGTGTGGCCTTCTGATGTATACTGGAGGCTGTGTGCAGGCTCCTGCTGCAATACTGGGTCATGTGCAACTTCCTGCTTTATACTAGTGGCTGTGTGGACTCCTGCTGTAATACTGGGAGCTGTGTGCGGCCTCCTGCTGTATACTGGTGGCTATGAAGGGACTCCTGCTGTAATACTGGGGACTTTATGTGGCCTCCTGTTGTATTCAGGGGCTATAAGTGGGCTCCTGCTCTATACTGAGGGCTGTGTGGCCTTCTGATATATACTGGTGGCAGTGTGTGGACTCCTGCTGTAATACTGAAGGCTGTGTGCGGCCTCCTGCTGTATACTAGTGACTGTGTGTGGGCTCTTACTGTAATACTACAGGTTGTGTGTGGCTGTATATATGGGCTATATGTGGGTTCCTACTGTATACTGAGGGCTGTGTGCTGTCTCCTGCTGTATACTGGGGCTGTGTGGCCTCCTGATGCATATTGGGGGCTGTGTGAGGGCTCCTGCTGTAATACTGGGTCCTTTGTGGCCTCCTGTTGAATACTGGGGACTTTGTGCAGCCTCCTGTGGTATACTGGGGGCTGTGTGTAGGCTCCTGTGGTATACTGGGGGCTGTGTGGTCTCCTGCTGTATACTGAGGGCGGTGTGCAGCCTTATGCTGTATTCTGGAGGCTGCGTGTGGGCTCCTGCATTATACCGGGGGTTGTGTGCAGGCTCCTATGGTATACTTGGGGCTGTGTGGCATCCTCTGTATACTAAGAGCTGTGTGCGGCCTCCTGCTATATACTGGGGACTGTGTAAAAGCTCCTGCTGTATACCGGGGGCTGTGTGAGGCCTCCTACTGTATACTGGGGCTGCTTTTGGCTTCCTTCTCTATATTAGGGGCTGTGTGCGGCCTCATGCTGTATACTGGGGTCTGTGTATGGCCTCCTGCTCTATACTGAGGGCTGTGTGTGACCTCCTGCTGCTTAGTGGCAGCAGAGTGAGGACTCCTGCAGTATAATGGAGATTGTATGTGACCTCCTGCTGTATCATGGGGCTGTTTTTGGCTTCCTGCTGAATACTGGGGTCTGCCTACGCCTCCTGATCTGTACTGAGGGCTGTGTGTGACCTCTGCTCCATACTGAGGGCTGTGTGCGGCCTTCTGCTGTACACTGGGGGCTGTGTATTACCTCCTCCTATATACTGGGGGCTGTATGTGGACCCCTGCAGTATACTCGGGGCTGTTTGTGGGCTTCTGTGGTATACTGGGGGCTGTGTGTGGGCTCCTGCCGTATACTGGGGGCTATATATGGGCTCCTGCTGTATACAAGGGGCTCTTTATGGCCTACTGCTGTATACTGGGGGCTGTGTGTGGCCTCAGGATGTATACTGGGGGCTGTGTGTGGGTTCCTGCTGTAATACTGGGGACTGTCTGCGGCCTCCTACTATTTGCTGGGGGCTGTGTGTGGGCTCCTGCAGTATACTGGGGGCTGTGTACAGGCTCAATGCTGTATACTGGGGGCAGTGTGATCTCCTGCTATGTATTGAGATCAGTGTGTGGCCTCCTGCTGTATACTGTTGGCTGTGGGAGGGCACCTATTGTATACTGGGTCTGTGTATGGCTTCCTGCTTTATACTGGGGGTGTGTGTGACCTCCTGCTGTATACTGGGGGCTATGTGTGGCCTCCTGCTATACTGAAGGCTGTGTATGGCCTCTTGCTGTATACTTGGGGCTGTGTGGCATCCTGCTGTAGGGCTATCTGCAGACTTCTGCAGTATAGTGGGGGCTGTGGGCAAGCTCCTGCTGTATACTGAGGGCTGTGTGCTGCCTCCTGCTGTATACAGAGGTTGTATGTGGCCTCCTCCTCTATACTGACGGCTGTGTATGGCCTCCTGCTTTATAGTGGGGTCTGTATGAAGGCTCTTGCTTTATAATGGGGTTATATGTTGCCTCCTGCTGTTTACTGAGGCCTGTGTGCAGCCTGATGCTGTATACTGGGGGCTGTATACGGCTTCCTGCTTTATTTTGGGGGCTGTGTGCGGCCTCCTGCTGTATACAAAAGGCTGAGTGTGACCTCCTGCTGCATACTGGGTTTGAATGTAACCCCCTGCTGTATACTGACGGATGTGTGCAGCCTCCTGCTGTATACTGGGGTCTGTGTGTAGCCTCTTGCTGTATACTTGGGGCTGTGTGTGGGTTTCTACTGTATAC
>JARQOC010000003.1:760483453-760514263 GCA_033576535.1 Allobates femoralis
TCCTAAGATCTTTGAACTTGCCCTGTAATGGCACCTGTCGTGAGTCTAGATCCACCGGGCCGCAATTACCACCTGGACTTACAGGATCCCTGGCAGCTCCACTCTCAAACATGCTTGTCTGCCATGTGTCTCCCAACAGGAAGAGAGAAAGTCCTTGCTTATATTCACAAGTCACAAGTGTGTGCAATCGTACACAGACCTGCATGCATTTAACCCTTTTGTGTAATGCTGCAAGTCACAGTGAAGCCATTTACATTGTAGCAGACCTCTGTCTGTGCGATGTATACCTCACAACATTGAAGATGGTTCCCATAGATATTAGCTGTACTTTTTTTTTTGAAAATTGTTTTTATTGAAATTTCAGTATTCATCCCCTCAATTTCCATACATTAATCATGTCAACATCAACAAAATCATTAACCCATACAGCGTTATGCAGTAACACAATCAAATGCAAATATATTGCATGACGAAAAAGACAGAAAAAGAGAGGCCCCTCCTCCCCCAACCCTCCCGGTAATCAAACAATATTAAACAACAAATCTGCTAGTGACTATCTTCCGTCATTTGTGGAAGTAAAGTGTTAACCTTTAATCCTCCCAGGGTGCCCCCCAAATCCTCCAAGCAGTACCATTGAGTATTACAGAAGGGCCTCACCAGTTGATTGATTTCTGGTCTAGATACATTATGCAGGATAAACTCTCTCCATACAGAGAAAAGTTTCTTCATCTTATTTTACTTGTCTGTTTCTGCCTCCAATTTTTCAAGCCCCAATGTACGTTTCAAGTCTAAGATTAGATTAGGTAAACTCGGCAAGGAAGCCTCCAGCCAATGGCGTAGTATAAGTCTTTTGTATGAGAGTATGGCTATATGTAGGAAGGCTCGTCCTCCCCTAGTCACTGGATAGTCTGAGAAATTGTGAAACACCCATAGCATTTTATCCATCGGCAAGTCTACACCTAAAATTTCCCTAATCCACCCCTTGACATCTTTCCATTTTGCTTGTATCTGTGTGCAATCCCAAATCCCATGGAACATATCAGGTCTGTTTCCCCCACACTTTGGACACGTCATCCGTCTATCTGATGTGGTAGATGTAGTTGGGATATTAAACCCTAAAATTGCTCTATGAATTAATCTATAATGGGTGTCTCTCCATCTCTCATTCAACACATGTCTACGTAAAGCATTCCAACCTTCCAGTATCACTTCTCCTACCCCCTCTTCCGACAATCTCCTCTCCCAACCTTTAAATAGACACGTGGGCCCCGAAGGAAGCAGCCAGCGCCTCAACGCCAGGTAAAGAGAGGATATAGTGGCAGGAGGCGCCTGTGGAGATATAAAATCATCCAACACCGAGGGTTGGCACTCTCCCCCGACGTCTTGCAATCTCGCCAACACATGATATTTTATCTGGGCATACTGCAAGACATGAGATGAGTCCAGATGCCAAGTCTCCAACACCTCCCCGACCGTCATCCACCTCCTGTCTGAGGACTTTATCAGATCTTGGAGCGTATTAATCCCCTGTTCTCTCCATTTTTGGAATAGGGCATTGTCCATCCCCTGGGGAAAATCTGTGTTGTCCCACAATGGTGTGTATTTCGTTGTTCTCCAAATTAACCCTAGTTTACACCTAACCGCCTTCCAGGCTGCCCTAGTGTCCCTAAATAAAACAGATTGTTTAATATGTGGGTCCAGAACCCCCCCCGGAGCCTGCAAGACTGCCCCCAATCTCCACGGCGCACAACATTGCCCCTCCAGTTCGAAGTCAGAGTGTGTACTCGTGCCCCTCAACCAGTCTATCACATGTCGGAAGACACAAGCCAGATTGTACCCACGTACATTGGGGAAGGCCAAACCCCCCTCATCTTTAGAGGACATCAGCGTGCGCAGCTTGATTCTGCTCCTCCTCCCCCTCCACAAAAACCTAGAAAAAGCCCTATTGAGTCTTTCTATATCCGTATGTCTCAACAAAAGTGGAATCGTCTGCAGGGGGTACAGTAGGCGTGGTAAACTAACCATCTTAATAAGGTGAACTCTACCCAGCAGAGACAGTGGAAGGGTTCTCCATCTCTCCAACTCTCGTTCAATCTTCATTATAATAGGGGGAAAATTCTTACGATAAATTTCTGTGGCATCTGCGCCCATCACTATTCCCAAATATTTAATCTCCTTAGTGGCCACTTTTATACCTTGGTATGTGCCCCGTCGAGACTCATCTTGCAAAACTCGTCTACCATTCTCAGTGAGAGGCAGAATCTCACACTTTGCTAAGTTCAGATGAAACCCCGAGATCCTGTGGAACGTCTCGAATCTCTCCAGCACCCCCCCCAGGTCCCCAGCTGGGTTTGCCATATATAATATGATGTCGTCGGCAAACAAATTTGATTTTAAAATTGTGTTTCCCACTTTAATTCCTGAGAAGCTATCAGGTCCATTGAGATACCTAGAGAGAGGCTCGACGGCCAGGTTAAACAAAAGCGGCGACAGGGGACATCCCTGGCGCGTCCCTCTTTCAAGTTTGATTGAATCTGACAGAAAACCCGGAGTATGTACGCGGGCCCTAGGGTTGTCATATAGTACCCCCAAAAACCTCCTAAAGCTTCCCGTAAATCCCATTCTATCGAGGACCCTCTCCAGCCATGGCCATCCCACACTATCAAAAGCCTTTTCCCGCGTCCAGAATGACCATGGCTGGAGCCTCCCCCCCCCGTCTGTCCACCCAAGTGGACCGCCTCCAGTACCATTATGGCTCTTCTCACATTACTGACAGCCGCTTTTCCCCTAACAAAACCAGTCTGTTCTTACCCCAACCATCGCGGCATCAGGGCAGCCAGACGATCCGCCATTATCTTGGAGAGTATCTTTAAATCCTGATTGATCATGGAAATTGGGCGAAACGCAGCTGGGTCATCCGACACCTCTCCTTTTGGGAGGAGCTTAATATAAGCCGTATTCAAGTGCTCGGGAATCCCTTTGCCCTTCAAGAAATCATTATACATAACTTTCAAATGCAGGGTAACTTGGTCACTCAGGATTTTGTACAAACTGGACCCAAACCCATCTGGACCCGGAGCCTTATGTATATTTAACCCCTTGATAACACCTTTCACCTCCTCCTCTGAGATATCTCTATTTAATTCTTCCATTTCCTCCTCCGTGACAGATGTCATCTCCACCTCCTCCAACCATTGTTGACCCAATGCCGAATCACTCGGGCGCCTGCCATATAGGGTCTTATAATAGTTGCCCAAAATGGTGTTAATCTCTTTGGGATCGGAGGTGAGAACCCCATCCGTATTCTTAATAGATGCTATCTGGGACATAGAACTCCTGCCCTTAGCCAAATGAGCCAGTAATCTCCCGGCTTTGTCCCCATGTTTATGTAGCTCCGCATCCCGGGCCGATTTACCCATGACTTCCCTCCTCTGAGCCCACGCATCAAACAGTCCCTTTGCCTCCAACCAACCCCGTTTGTTAGTTTCAGTCGGATTTTGCTGGTATTTCCTATACTCCTCCCTCACCTGCCTGCTAGACGATAAATAATAACATTGAGCTTTCTTCTTGAGTGCCGCTGCATGTGCTATTACCCTCCCCCTTAGTACCGCCTTGGCCGTCTCCCAGAACAATGTAGAGTCCAAGGTATCCGGCGGGTTGCAGGTTACGTAGTCAGTCCACCATTCCCTCATAAGCCTGGCGAAGTCCTTATCTGTCTGCAAATAGTGGGGGAGCCGCCAAATCAGGTCAGAACCCCTCGGGAATGATTCACCCAGTGTCATTGCCACCGGGCTGTGGTCAGAGATTACTAGATCCAAAATGTCAGTGTCCGTGACCTTTGTCAGTAAATCACAGCTGACCATCAGCAAATCAATCCTAGACCACGAGCCATGTGGATGTGAGAAGTGGGTATATTGGTGATCCAATGGATGCTGGAGTCGCCAAATGTCATGAAGACCCAAGTCCTCCACCAATTCCCGGAGAGGTCCCGCCCTCATCCCCCCGGCCCCACTCACTCCAATCTCTCTTGAGCCCGATCTATCCTCTGTCACCTCCAGAACCTCATTCATGTCCCCTCCCATGATTAGAGTATTTAGACCAGTTCCCATCAACTTCTCCCCTATCGTACCAAAGAAGGTGTTTCTGTCAGTATTGGGTGCATATATATTGTGTATATCTAATGTCCCACTGGGAGTCTCAAGAACCACCTGCACATGTCTCCCCTCATCATCATGTTGGCAATGAATCAATTTATGAGGAAAGCCTTTACTTACCAGGGTGAGAACCCCTGCCTGCCGACCTTTTGCCCCAGACCCATAAACCTCTCCTACCCATAATCTGTTCATCCTAAATATATCCTGTTGTGGTAGGTGCGTTTCCTGTAAGAGCGCTATGTCAGCCCTCAACCTCTTGAGGTGTCGCAACACCATCATCCGTTTCTCTGGTGACTTTAGTCCCTTAATGTGCAGGAAACAATCTTAACCATTATCTAGAAAGGAGAATGTTCCAGTACTTGACAAGCACCCCGCAGGCAACACACCCCACAGTAGACACAAGATATTTTCAATATAAGTCAAATAGCAGAATTGACATTTCAACATTCCCAACTCATCCCTCAGCGGCCATCTTATCTGACCACAAAAACGTAGTCCCCCCCATTCCAATAACTTTAACCTTGAAGTAACTGCTAAGTCCCCCCTCCCTCCCCTGCCCCGTCTCATCCCCCCCTCCCCCTTTTCCCATCAGAGTACCAAAACATCTTGCGACTCCCTTTTTTTCCAACGCAGATACCTCCTCCACCCACCAGCCTAGCCCTTGCTAGTATATTATATAACATTCCCCCTTAAGCTCGATTAATCCCAACTCTAGATGACTTTGTAACAACCAGAGAGGTAGCCACCTCACTCCCCACGGGCAATAAACGTAAATGTATACATCCAATGCCCAGAGAAAGCAAACACAATCAACATTCCCCCTTCCCTCAAGCAGGGGCTTCGGTCAAGTTCGACGACTCTCCTCTCGGGGAGCCTCCTCCGTCCCTCCGACCTGACGGCGAAAGACGAGGAGATCTCATGAATGCCCGCATCGCCTCATCCGGGTCTCGCCATCTTTCGAAAAGAGCCATCATCTCCTCTTGTTCTAAGGACGGCTGGGTACTGGAGCTGGAACTGGACACCCCTCCGATACAACATGGCACAGACATCACTGAAGGCTCTCCGTTGTCGTGCCACTAGGGCTGAGAAGTCCTCATGCAGGACCACTTTGTGCCCCGTTATCTCCAAAGGGCGTCTCCTGGCCCTGAAGGCCCGCAAAAGCCTGTCTTTGTCTTTGTAGTTAAGATACTTGGCTATAGCCTGTTTCGGACCTCTGGACAATTGACCATTCCGGGTGTCTCTCTCGCCAGTAGAGTCTCCCTGGGCAGAACCTCTCGGGGGTCCCAGCCTGTGTGCTCTTTCCACTTTACACAACCCCTCAATGCCCAAGGCTGCAGGAATATCTGTCTCAAAAATGGTGTCCAATTGCTGGGGTGGTACAGATTCAGGCAATCCAGTAAGACGCAGATTATTTCTTCTTGATCTAGATTCTAGATCTTTTAGCTTGTCAGACATCCATACATTTCTTTTCTGCATCTCCTCCAGCTCCTGCTCCTTTACATTCAGCCTGTCCTCCAGGTCTGATACCCTCTGTTCAAGGTGGTCAAGCCTGCTTGCATGCCTGGCAGTAGTCTCTCTGATATCCTCCAGTGCATCTCTCACTGCCTCCCTCACCGCTGCTGTTATGTCTGCCCTGAGGGATTCAAATGCCTCTTTGGCCCCCATAATGCTGTCCTGTGGCTGGCCAAGTTTCACTGCACCGCCGCTGGCTGCTCCTGTGCTCCCTCCTTTAGGCTGCCCCTGTGTACCTTTGCTGCCATTCTCCTTGCGGTCCATTCTCTGGGGCTGAGGGGATTCCTGGGAGCCGCGGTCCTTCCTCTTTCCCGCCGCTGTCTGTGCGGCCGCCGCCATCTTGCCTTTGCCCGCCTGCTGAGATGGCGGTTGTGGAGCAGAACGCTGGCCGCCTCCCCCGCTGCGCAGCCAGTGATCCACGGTGCCAAAACGCTGCGGGGACCTCCGTGCACCGTCCAGGGCTCGCAGCACACACGCTGGGGGACTGTATTTGCCGGTCTAGGTCTGGCTGGCGCCGGGAGCTCCTCACCCCCGTGTATCCACGATGGCGCCGGAACCGGAAGTAGCTGTACTTTTGAGTCAGTACGTTGTTGCAGAATATATGTAGAGCCTACCAGACCCTTCCCTGGCAATTGTGTGCTGGATAAATACCTGTTGTATTTGTTAGTGAGTGCATATATACAGATTATGTACAGTATATATATATGTGTGTAAAAATATATATATGCATATGCGTATATATGTATACAGCTCTGGCAAAAAATAAGAGACCACTACACAGTTTTGTAAAAATAACCATCTCTACTACATGTCTGACAGTCATTCCATTCCAACCAAAGTACACCTCATTCTACTTAATGTGTTTCTGATTAAGTGATCACCTGAACCACATCTTATTTAACGAGGGAAATTATAAAAGACACTGCTGTGGTCTTCACAGTCCTCTTGCAATAGGACAAGCTGGATGGCAAAACAAGTGCTAGGAATAGCCCAAAAGTAATTTGAATGAAAAAATAAATTTTAACCATGCCAAAGGAGTTGAAAAGTCTTGAGTAAGGAAAAGAAGGGCTCAATTCTGGCTTTACGAGCAGAGGGATACAGTGAGTGTCATGCTGCCTTCATCCTTAAAATTTTGAAGACGGCAGTCCATTACAACATGGTCAAGCAGCAGACATTGGGGACAACAAAGCTTCAGACCGGCATAGGGCGAAAGCGACTCTCCACTGACCGGGATGACCGTCATCTCATTCGAATTTCACTCAGCAAATGCAGGATAACATCAAGTGACCTACAAACGGAATGGCAAATGGTAGTTGGGGTAAAGTGCACAGCAAGAACAGTTTGTAACAGGCTCCTAGAGGCAGGGCTCAAGTCATGTAAAGCTAGAAAAAAGCCTTTCATTAATGAGAAACAAAGGAGAGCCAGGCTGAAGTCTAATGAGTCTAATTTTCAGCTTTGTCCAACACCTGGTCATCCAATGGTTAGACGGAGACCTGGAGAGGCATACAAGCCATAGTGTCTTGCACCCACTGTGAAATTTGGTGGAGGATCGGTGATGATCTGGGGATGGTTCAGCAAGGCTGCAATTGGGCAGGTTAATCTTTGTGAAGGACATATGAATCAAGCCACATAAAAGGTTATCTTTGAAAAACACTTGCTTCCTTCTGCTCAGGCAATGTTCCCCAACTCTGAGGACTGTTTTTTCCAGCAAGACAATGTCCCATGCCACACAGCTAGGTCAATCAATGTGTGGATGAAGGAGCACCTCATCAAGTCCCTGTCATGGCCAGCCCACTCTCCAGACCTGAAACCCATTGAAAACCTCTGGAATGTAATCAAGAGGAACATGGATAGTCACAAGCCATCAGACAAAGACTGCTTAAATATTTGTGCCATGAGTGGCATAACGTCACCCAAAAGCAGTGTGAAACACTGGTGAAAAGCATGCCAAGATGCATGAAAGCTGTATCATGGTTATTCCACCAAGTATTGATTTCTGAACTCTTCCTGAGTTAAAACATTAGTATTGTTGTTTTTAATGAATATGAACTTGTTTTCCTTGCATTATTTGAGGGCTGAAAGCACTGTCTCTTTTTTATTATTTTAATGATTTCTCATTTGCTGCAAATAAAGGCAACATTTTTAGCTTTGATTTTCGGAGACATGCTATCAGTAGTTTATAGAATGAAAGAACAATGTACATTTCACTCAAAAATATACCTTTTAACAGAAACTGAAAATTTTGTAGTGGTCTCCATGGGATTCTAGAATGTGATTATATATTAGTACAAATATATTAAAGCTTCATGTTACTAAATGCAAAAGAATAGGTGCATGTAAAACTGCAATAGCAGTTGAATTGTGTAAAATGCAAACAACAAAGTAGGTATATGTATGGAATTTATGACGAATGCTGGAGTTGATTAAAATGCTGCTGTTTATGGTGTAGTAATGAACAACAGATAATTGACGGTCTGACGTGACTTGTATCATATGATAGGGGTGTGGTTGATGGGTGGTCGAAGGACGCTCTTGCATGATTTTAGTCGATTGGAGGAAATGTCACCACGCACACCAATGAAGCTGTTCATGCCCATCAATGAAGGTGGTCACATCTAATGAATTTATGGTGAGGTTTGAGGTGGGTGTCACTGTGTTAGTTGGTGGGTATTGTGGTGTAGCCTATTCAAGGGTGGTCTTGGGCCCCCTTCACTCCCCCTTGCTTGTGGGTCTTACTCCCAGACCCCCGCTACAATTCTAGTAAAGTCCATGGCCACGTCTCTTCCTAAAGTAATGACCGGTGGTAGCAATATGGCCACTGCAACAGCCAGCTCACTACTGCACATGACTGGGTGTTCAGAAATTTCGGCCGCATCACTTACTGTGCATGAGCATGGAAATAGATTTTTTTTTTACAATATGGCCAATCAGGAGATACCTGGGTGTGCCTGGACTGCAGCCAGTGTCCTCTAGGTGGTACTATTAAAACTTACAGACAGACTGACTAAGGTTTTTATGCAAGTAGATACTGTATATATGCGTATTTATATTTCTCACTTGCCCGGGAGCTTTTTTGCATGTAGGTAATTTGTCATTTGTATCTCTGTATTGAGACATGTTTTTTAGCTTCATATATACTTAAATCAGTTCCCTTAGTGTATAAAACGGTAATTAAAGCTGAAACTAGCTATTACCTACCAAACAAATGACAGCAAATATACTGTGTAGTAAGGTAAAGATGTAAAGCTTTACTGCAGTGTAATCCTCTAAGAAATAAAAGTCATAAACTAACTATAATTGAGAAATAGATCAAGACATGAGAGCCTATTATGTAAACTCTTTAAAGCAGCCAACTCCATAATATCCACTCTACTCAACAATCCATTCATGCACTACCTAAATTGAGAAAAGGCAAATAAATTGATATTTTAAAAATGTTCTAAATCAGAAAGTAAGCTCTCTCCAACACAATTAGCAAGCCCTCTAGAACCTTCAAGATTTACAAACCAATTTATAATCTGTTTCCACATGTGGCGATGTATCTTTACATTATCCTGGTCTTCTATGTGCTGACACAGCTTCTATGGCCATAAAGTATTTGTGCCTTTTTTCATATTTTTTTTCACACTGGGTTTATGAGGACTTCGTGTTGTGTTTTTTTTTTTTTAAAGAGTTTAATTTTTTTTAACCGGTTTTAAACCATTTACATTTTTATTAAATAATAGCATAGAGCAATTTATTTTAATAAACTTTCAAATATACTTTATTATACAATTCTGATTGAAAACCATTCATAAACCTTCTACAAGTTGTCCCCACTGCACTGTGTGTGAAGCAGACTTACGCTCATTCTCAGTTAGATCGTCTTCACACTGAATACGGGGAATGTAACCATATAAGGTAAAGGGGGTGTGACCTACACTGCTCACTGCAGCTAATAAGGAAACAATATATCAGATTAAGGCTACAATACAGTTGCTAAGTAACAAAATGTCAGGATCAGTGCAAACTTCTCTTATCTTGGCACAAGCTTCTGACCTGTAATCTGGCTCCACACAGCTCAGTCACAATCTCTGTTAGCCCCTTATCTGCTAGCTCTCCACACAGTTAAGTTATGATCTCTGTTAACCCCTTCCCAGCTGTCATATTGCACTGCTCCCTGTCAGCTGCTGGACATGCTCACAGAGCCCTAAAATGCAGTTTTTAAAAGAGCATGGAAAAATGTGAGAATATAAGTCATATGGCACAAAAAAAGCATTATCTTAATTGCTATGTGACCCATCATTAACAACCTGTGCAGTATTGTTTTTTTTTTGCTTTTTCCAGTGAAATTACATTTGCACTTGAAATATATAGCCTGCACGAGGTGCATGTTTTTTTTTTCCAATTGTTTTCCTATTCACTTCTTGAAATGAAATAAAAATGTCTAAAAATAATGTCTGAACAAAGAAATGCCACCCAAAAACTCTTGGAAAAAATGCATAAAATTGATATTTTATTTAAAATTCTGTGTAGGGAAAGCATTGTGGTGATAACATTGTGACTTGTAAGGTGTGAAAGTGAGAATTACAATGCATTTATTAAAACTAATGGATGTCTATTGCATCAGTTGTTTTTAATGGGCACCCCGTGGTCTTTCAGAGCAGGAAGCTGTAGGGGGGCAGCTGTCAGTTTTTGGTAATGCTATTATACGTTACTGTGCTACATTTTTGCAACTGTCTTTCCATGCTATCAATGCCTGTTCTGTGTAAAGCTATGGGAAAAAGGGAATGAGATGGAAGACTGTTGTGTCGGCAGGTTTTAGAATGGTGTTTAATCATTATTATACTATAGGACGTGTGATTTATTAGTGTGCTCTTGACCTATTTTGTCTTTAACATAATAAGCAACTCTTCTGTATGCGGAATAATAGAAATATAACAACATGGATGGGATGGTATGCTTTATGTTTTGTTTGTACAGACAAGCTACACTATGGGGGTTCATGTCACCTACATGTTTCCATAGGAACTATTTCTGAAAGGCAGTCCCATTAAATTATTTATGCACGGACATAAGTGTAGAGCATATAATAGCTGTACACCTTCTGCTTGAATAATTTTATCAATGTGAATGGACATTACACTATGCAGATATTATAGGCAAGCTTTGCTGTTGGCTATATCATGTCTATCAGATGTCCATCATACATCTTGTAGAAAAACCTTAGGTTTAGTGAAATTCAAATTCGCTGATTTGACAGAATTGTAAAAAAAAAACTCTTGATTTTTGATAAATTAATTTGAGAAAATTTCAATCTTGTAAAGCTTGTGTATGTTTTGAAAATACATGTAGGAGAGAGGAGAGCAATAGAGAACCCAGCTGATTATAAGAGCTTAAGAGAGAAAGATAGGGAATGCCGCTGACCATCAGAGCTTACACTTTACAGGAGAGACAGACAGTTGTGCTTGAAGGTTTACATACTCTGGTAGATTTTTCGCGTTTCTGGGATCTAGACAGACTCTTGCTTCTTTCATCCAGTCACTGACGTTTCTGGATTGTGAGCCATGGGAAGAGCAAAAGAATTGTCAACGCATCTACAGGAAAAGATAGTTGAACTGTATAAAACAGGAAAGGTATACATAAAGGTATCCAATGAATTTATAATGCCAGTCAGCAGTGTTCAAACTGAAATTAACAGGGGCTTTGTAAAAAACTAAACCAAGATCATGTAGAACAACTAAACTTTTTGCCAGAACTGCCAGGAAAATTGTTAGGGATGCTAAGAAAACCCCACAAATAACATCAGCTGAAACACAGGACTCTCTGAAAACTACCAGTGTGGCTGTTTCAAGGTGCACAATAAGGAGGCAGTTGAAGAAAAATGGGCATAATGGTCTAGTCGCCAGAAAAAAGCAATTACTGCGCAAATGCCACAAAGTATCTCGCCTACAATATGACAAACAGCACAGAGACAAGCCTTCAGACTTTTGGACCAAGGTAATTTGGAGTGATGAGACCAAAGTCGAACTTTTTGGCCAGAACCATAAACATTAGATTTGGAGAGGAGTCAACAAGGCCTATGATGAAAGGAACATCATTCCTACAGTAAAGCATGGAGGTGGACCGCAGATGATGTTAGGATATGTGAGCTACAATGGCACAGGAAACTTGGTCACACTTGCAATGTGCAAATGTGCAATCACTTTATTTCATGTCATTAAAATACTGATTTCTGGCATATTCCCAAGTGTATTATATTGAAATAAAAGAAGAAGTCAGCGCACATAGGGCTTTAAATGTTTCAGAAATTAACACACCTTGGTTAGGGTGTGACTCACCTTCTCTGGTTGTATGAGCTACAACCAGCTGAAGTTGCTATGATAAGATGGCCGCTGCAGACCCCGTGGAATGGAGTACAAGAAATTTTTAAGTAAAAACCCCACTTTTCTCCGCGCTGCCAAGGAAGACATAACGGATTGCTTGCAAATGTGTTTATTTGTGCCAATGCGTAGCTACGAAACGCGTCAGCACGAATAGGCAGATTTGCAAGCAATTTGGATTGTCTTCCTTGGCAGAGTGGAGGAAAACTCGGCTTTTCCCTAAGAATTTCAAGTGTGTTATATGTATCATTAATATTGAACACATTCTTGCTGCCTGCTAGCCTTATTCAACATTCCAGATGAATTGTTGAATGGTGACCTCAATAAACGTATTTGTTTTCCTTATCTCTCCTTCAATAATCACTCCACCCAACCTGCTAGCTCAGGTGTTACCTGTGGCATGGGGAAAGGGATTTGTAATGTAAGTCAGGTGCTTTCTGCAGCCCACCCCATGGAGAGGTTAATGAAGAGCTAGTCAACAAGATTACAAGTTTGCACAAACAATAATATTCTGTAAGTGATTGTGTCCTGGCACTGCAAGAGGCAGGCCTCTAGGCAAAGCAAAGAGGAATCACTGCAGAGCCTGGTACCATCTTGGCAGTGCAGTATGACTCAGCTATCCTGTGTTACACTATGCTACCATGTGCCTGCAGTACCCAGCCAGTGATATTAATGATGGAACTGTAAGAGAGTAAAATAATAAGCTGCTAAAACCAAGCAGACTGCCATTTTGTAGTGGCCCGGGAAAGTGAAAGCACAGTCTCTGGTTGCCATGGTGACTGCTTTGTGTCTAGGAAAGTGAAAGCACGGTCTCTGGTTGCCTTGGTGACGGCTCTGTGGTTGCCTTGGTGACGGCTCTGTCAGTTGCTCCTGTTGTTGTTGATCTCTCTCTGCGGTGGCCATTACTAGTGTAAGGATTACAGCAGAGCCAGTGCAAGCTATATGGGCCTTTAAAGTTGTTTGCAAGCCCTGTTGTGTGGACTAAAGACTTTATCTTGAACTGAGCAAGTGTCCAGCATCCGAGGAGAGGCTGAGGAGATGTTCCCCCTGATGGAGCGAGTGATTGGCGTCCAGGAAGGCCGTGAGTGACTGCGAAAGGAGAGCCGACGTCCGGTGCCTTCCATATTGGGAGGATCCTGACAAGGTCCTGACAAGCCCTGGAAAAGAGTGCTCCACAGATTGCACCCCAAGCTTACAGAACTAAAGTACTGGACATGTGAATCTGGCATTGGCTGGTAAGCTGCCGAATTCTGCTGTTTTTTTACAATACGTTTTTTTTTGGCGCAAAAGGTTTTTCTTTTTCTTTTTCTGGACTTGCTGCAGCCCACGTGGAATATACACGGTGTAAAGCTACATTTGAGGTTGATGGTACCATAGTTTTGAGATACCCGGGTATCCCTGTGCTAAGTGTATAGCCAGCATTGATATAGTGTATTGTATTGTTATTAGCTGTGATAAGTTATACTCAGTGTGCCATCTCAGAGGTCCCATCAGACCGCCCACAGTTGATGTACATAGCCTTTAGTTAAGTTAAATCCTTGATAAGTCTAACGTGTAGGTAAATTTGTTCCTGGTTCTGAGTGTGATTTACATACCCTGGGAACTCTGAGATCGGTGCATTGATGTCGGCTAACGCTGAGGGTGTTAAACTGTTATTGGTAATATTTTAAGGGGATTTTGAGACTTTTACATTCCATACTGAACCATACCTTGATCCCCATATCAGTAAAAATCCTGTTGTTTATTTCTGCCTCTGTCTCAGTCTGTGACTCACTGGATCTTAATAGGACCTCCGGTCATTATAGAACCACAACAAGACATTCTAGCTCTGGAGGATGTCATATTTCTCATCACCCCAGGGGCAGAGAGTTCTTTTGCACCAAAACAAGAGCAGCCTCCAGTTGAGGCTGAGGCTGAGGAAATGGAGGAGGTAGTAGAGACAAAGGGCCCTATTTACTATGCATGTGTAACACCTATACCAGAGGCCTTCGACTGGGAGAATGCCATGTAGGGTCCCCTACCCCGCCAAGCAACAATCTGATATTGCATGAACCACCCGGCCTGTCTCCTTTCTTAAAGAGATTTGGCTCACTGATGCCATTGTCTGAGAATGGTTGCATGGGCCTAAGGCCAATGACTTTGATGACCAATGTACCTGAGGCATGGTGGTGTCATGCATCCAGCAAAGGGGGTTTGGCTTTATAACTGAAGAAAGTACTGGTGCTATGTCAACACTTCCACCCTGCTGCGTGACTATCTTCTCACAAGACTCTGCACAATCTATGTTGGGGAGGAGGTCAACTAAATGAAGGTGATGGGCAGTAAGGGGTTCTTCGCGGTTTGCATAAATCAGGTTACCACCGCCAACAAGTTTGATAACTGGCAGCAGGAGGCCAACCTAGAGAGAATGTTGCAACAGGTGGAGACCAGGCCTCTCTTAAGTAGCCAGCGAGCTGATCCCAAACCTACAGGAGCCATCAATTCTGAAGGGCCTGTCGTTGTCACTCAAGGTGTCTCCTAGAGGGGACTTTGATCCACTAATTCCTCCACCCTCTTCTCCAGTGGTAACCATGATGGATTATGCTGGGGGGAAGGTGGGTGCAGAGAATACCCCTAGAGAAGTAGCCCCTGCGACCCCCCGAGACCATTCAGTAGCAGAGTACCATGAGAAAAGGGAAACTTTATCCCAGGCAATGCTGAACTTTTACTCCAATTACAGTGGATCTCCCTAAAAAAGGTATGTTTTTAAGTCACTGAATCGTTCCCTAGTTGGAATTTTGTCTGGAAGACGTTTTTGAGTTGTTTTTAGTTCTTTGAAGAGTGAGGCCTGTTATCTTGTTAATTTTATTTATCCTCTTCCCAAGTTTATCAGCAGTTGTGCTTCCCCCTGCTGAATAAGCGTGACAGCAACCTTTGGGGTACACCTCAAAGATCTTAATGGACTTTGCCCTTAATGGACTTTGCACCATTGTGATGGAGTCTGCTGATGCCTGTGAAGCGTCCCTTATATATACTGTGTATATTGATATATTTGTCCTTGAGATTTATTATAGTTTGTGCTACAGTAAAGTTTTTTTTACTTCACTCCTTGTGTGACTGCTTATGTAATGAGATGCTTTTGAAACTGCACCACAGAGACTGAGAAATAAGCTGCAGGCCCCTGGCCTGAAGTATGGTGGCATTGATTCTGAAGCTTGCTTAAGTAATAGTGTAGGAAGATAATATCTGTGCCAAAACAGCGAGACTTTACTGTAGAACAGTTTGAGTTGTGTTTGGCAGCTTTTGGCCCCTTTGAAGGTGTTTTCTAGGTCCTTGATTTTGCCTCCCATTGTTTTTAACGGGGTTCTGAAGTTTGGAAAACTGTTCGCCGATCTATTTGAAGAACATACGCCCGTTTGGCGAACCGAGCCAAACACGAACTTTAAAAGGTTCACCCATCTCTACTCTTCATCCCCACTCCTTTTTAGCTGCATTGGGCCCCACAACCCACAGCTCTCTTTCTGGCTTTATGCCTTTCTCACTGCAGCTGATTCCTTTCTATCCGGCTCATTTCTCAGTGTCCAGGATTTTCTGCCATGTCTGTATATTATATCTGCCACTTCTTCACCATTTACTTTTCAGATTGCTCTCTCATCAATCTTCCAATTACACACACACTCTAGTAATGGGAGTCACTTTTTATCTCAGTCAGAACTACTCACTAACTCATGAAATCACTCCCTTCTTTTTCCAAAAATTCCTCCCATTACAGGGCTGTGTATATATTAACTCTATAATGCCCCACATCTATACTATACTTTCATTTTTTAAAGTTAATTTAACAAACCTTTGAAGAGTATATTAATACCATGAACAATTGCATGAAACAACGCATAGAGATTGCAGGAATACAACACATTACAGGTATCATATTTTATTCAGCAGGTGTTTCTGCTTCTGCCATAATCTTACAGACAAAAGAGACTAAATATGTACAAGAAATATGACATCATTAAATTCTTGTGAACCCAAAAGAAGCCGCTGGGAATATGATATTGTGGTCAGCTTGTCAGCAGGAAGTAAACCCTAATTAGGCATTAAAAAGGGATATAGAACGCTGGCTTTTCATATTGGGTGTAGAGAGAAATGGCACCCAACCAATGAATACATAGAGTGGTGTTGCTATGGATGTTTCATAGATTTTGGTCTCTCTATGGTCACATAGCATTTGTGGAGATGTTGAGTGCAGAAAGTACTTTCCTTCTCATCTGTCAAAAGAAATGATGATCGGCACATGCACCTGAATAAAAGACTTAAATTATATTACTACAACGCTAATGAAGGATACAAATAAGTACAAGTATAGTGTATAAGTGCCTATATCACGGGCATAAACAGGAGTACAGTTAAAAAAGCACTGAACTTGCAGACTATAGGAAATAATGTATCTGCATAATTATGAAGTTGAAAGAGTAGCTAAAGTAACAACTGACCATATGTCACCTCTCCACCATGGTGTGATGCGAGTCACTACAGTAATAACTAATCTCTGAGGTGCAGAAGACAGATTGTAATAATAGAAAGTAAATATAATAATATTACTACTTACTGGTTGTAAAGAGAGTTCAAAACAGTCCAGGGTCAGGTCAAGGAAATGGCACAGTAACAGCTAGGGATATTCAGAAGCGAAGTCCAATCCAAGCCGAAGTTAGGAAGCCAGAGGGACAAAACTGAATACAGAGGAGTAGGCACAAAGAGGAATCAAGTCACATACAGAGAGTCAAGACCAGGTAAGGTAACTAATCAGACAGGGTCTGGCTCCAAGCACAGAGTGATCAATCCTACACATCCAAAGGCAAATGTACAATTGACACAGAACAGGGCAGCAAACTTGCTTAAGTAGAGTTCTAATTAAGTGAGCTGAAATGCAGGTGAGTTGCAGAACAGAGTCAGCCTAGACTGACAATCTCCACAACAATCTAGTAAAGGAAAATGTCATTGTGGAGATCGTGACACATAGTCTGCCTCAACAACTTCTGCTTCTGTCACCTGGCAGTGCCATATTCACCCTGTGGTGGTGCTGGTGATAGAGAAGTCAGAACCAGAAAATCTGGTGAGCGCAGGTTTCTCCTGTCAAATAAGATTAGGGTAGTTTAGACCTGCTGTACTTCACAGTCTGACAGAGTGGATGTGAGAGCTGTCCAGGTGAAGTCATTAGCTACTAGCTTCAGCCTATTAGAAAGCACCACACTCTACTAGTACCTTCAATTTTCTGCTGTAAGCTGCCAGAAATAGCTTTTGTTTTCCATGACTACTGTCCTGAATTGTATTAGTGTTTTTCCTGTTCTATCCTGGCCAGCTTTTTGAACGTTTCTTCTGCCTCATGATTTTGTATCTTTCTACCAACTTGTTTTTTACCCAGATCCCTGATTCCTCTAAAGAATCCAGATTTTGGACTTTCCCTAGCCTCCTAGCTTTGACCCTGCTCAAAGGGGTCAAATGTAGACAGCACACTTAACTTTTTAGGGTTTTCAAGCAGTCAGTAAGCCAAACATCCGACTTAGACTCTTCAATTTCCCTTAATTCGACTACTACTCCAACTCCAACTCCACCAAAACAGACACTGACTCCGACTTAACAACCAGGACTTTGAAGTCAGTAAATCAAACATCCGACTCTGACTTATCAATTTCCCTGAATCCGACTCCAACTCCTTCAAAATGGACACCAACTCTGACTCCGACTCCAGCTCCTCGGCCCTGTTTTCAAGAGTATATTCACATGCTCTGAAGTAATTTGTTGTAAAAACATGACTAACAAAATAAAAGCTTGATTTAAATTGTTCTAAAATCACAGAAAATGATTGAGACTTTGATCAGGAAATACATACACACCTTGAGAAAATAATATCTAAATAATAACTAAAGTGCCATGTGCTTAATTTTCGCAGCATGCTTTGCTATATACAGGTATCTCTTAGTGACATTACAAATTTTTTAGATCTGACACATGCAGTAAGGCTAGGGTCACATTATCGGTATTCATGGCTTGCATTTAAAAAGTCGAATTTGGCAGAATTAACGCGGTGCTAACGCCATGTTAACGCTGCCAATGTTACCCTATGGATAGGCGGCCCCTAATGCGGCTCTGACACCGCCATCTGATTGAAATCTCGTGTTATTTCCTATCGTGAGAAAAGACGTTGCTGAAATTGTAATTTCTCGCAGTAGGAAATAACGTGAGATTTCAATCAAATGCCAGCATCGGGGCCGTGTTAATGTGGTGCCCCACTGGTCAGGTGGTACTGCACCCATAAATGAGTGTGCGGTTATCCCTGTCACAGTGGGAAGGCAGATGTCTGTGGGAGGATCCCAACCCAGCACTCCCACACACCCACCTAGAATAGATGGTTTTGTTCCCGTACCCTAGGTAGGGGGAGCTAAGGGAGGAGGGAGGATACACAGTGAGTTTTAGTCGGCACTGAGGAAAGACGGAGAATGGGGAGCCTCCGAGTGAGAAAAGGAGACTTCCAGGGGGGGCCTGGAGAGAGAGAACAGGCAGCCCAAATGGAAGGAGGGGACCCCCGAGCACCCATACTCAGGGAAGGAACCCTGGTCTACTTTACCGGAGTGCCAGTTCCAAAGATGGTCAGGGAGTCCAGCCCCTGAGCCGAGAACACCAGAGGTCGTAGGTCTATTTACCGGCCCCGACACCCTGTCTGGCGTGGCGGGATTATTCACACCAGGTTAACCCACCGGGGTAGAATCCCAGAATTCGAGAGTGAGAGAGTGGGAGCCGGGATCGTTAGAGCACCTCAACTGCATGGTATTAAGCAGGCTACCCCAGGACAGGCACTAGCAGCAGGACACGGGTTAGATCCAAGAAGGCATACCACGGGAGACTTCCAAAGACTCTGTTGCCCACTGTGACTACCCGGCCGGATAAAGACTGTTTTGCCACTATGAACTGTATCGCCATCTGCATTGTTCCAGTAAAGTACCCGGGTAGAGTGACTTAGTCTCCGTGTATCTGTTTCTCCACGATACCGTGCTTGGCTCATTTTCATCATTAGCACCCCATTACCACCGGTGCATCCCTGCCCCGGAGGGCCAGCTCTACCTGCAGGAAGCTGTACCATCTCGGCTGCTATACCATCGTCTTCCGGAGGTCTGAAGTGGCGCTGGTGCTGCTTCACCAGAATCTGCGGGTGGTGTCACGAAAAACTTAAAACATTTATTCCCTTTTCAACTACCCCTTTTCAGTTGACCACCAGGGCCATGGGTCTGGGACAGCCACCAGTGACATCCCTACTGCAGCAGAGGGCCCAGATACCCAAGTCCCCATACTCTGGGCTAGTCATTAGGGGCCACGTCTCCATAGGTAAGCATTGCCAGCGTTAACGCAGCGTTAATATTTTTAACACTAGCCCACTTTAACGTTAATCTGACCCTAGCTTAAGGAGTATTGTACATTGACTCTAGTATATTTTTTTACAATATTTCTCATTTTAGAGGTGATGAACAATTCCATTCTGCAGTACTAAAAATCAGAATCTGACCTCCGGCCTGCACATCAACTATACTAGTCAAACTAGAATCCACATGACCAAGGCATTCATATAGAAAGGTTTTTAAAATGTATGAATGTAACTATAATAATAAAAATAAAACTTTATTTGTATAGCACCAATATATTCCGCAGCGCTTTACAGTACAATGGTACATATAAGAAAAATAGAAAAATATACGATACAGAATGGTAGGTAATACAGAACAGTAGTTACATTCAATAAACATAGAATCAACATAGGAAATACAATAAAAAGGCAAAAAAAAAGGTGACCCCGCTCGAAGGAGCTTACAATCTTAGACAGGATGGGAACACAAAGTACAGGAGCTTATAACAATGAATATCTTATGTCTAAATGACTACTGTTAGGGAGAAGGATAGGCCGCCCTGAAGAGGTGTGTTTTTAGGGAGCGTCTGAAGCTATGCAAATTGTGGATGGTCCTAATTTCTTGGGGTAGAGCATTCCAGAGGATTGGTGCAGCTTGAGAGAAGTCTTGGAGTCGGGAATGGGAGGTTCGGATTAGTGCCGATGTTAGTCTGAAGTCACATTCAGAGCGAAGGGGACAGGTGGGGTGGTAAACTGAGATGAGGGTAGAGAGGTAGGGAGGTGCTACACCTTGAATAGCTTTGTGGGTGACAACGAGCAATTTGAATTGGATTTAGGGATGGGTGAATACCTTACTATTCGGAATCGCTATACCCGCAACGAGTAGGTAGCGGTACTCGCTACTCGTTGCGAGTATAGCGATTCCGAATATAGATACACTGCAAAAGTCCTGTAAAAGAGAGAAAAAGTGGTTAAAAAATAAAAAAATCGGATACTCACCTTAACCGACGGCTGTGCCGGGACCGGCTGATGCACATCTATTCATGGAAAAGGACCTTTCCCTCTCTCAGCCAATCAGATGGCTGGGAGAGATCTGGCCAATCAGATGCCGCCACGTCACAATGACGTAATCGCTAGCGGCCACCTGATTGGCCAGATGGAAAGGTCATCGGTGTACCAGAGAGGACCTTTCCATCTGGCCAATCAGGTGGCCGCTAGCGATCACGTGATTGTGACGTGGCGGCATCTGATTGGCCAGATCTCTCCCAGCCATCTGATTGGCTGAGAGAGTGAAAGGTCCTTTTCCATGAATAGATGTGCATCGGCCGGTCCCGGTACAGCCGTCGGTTAAGGTGAGTATCCGATTTTTTTATTTTTTAACCACATTTTCTCTCTTTTACAGGAGTTTTGCAGTGTATCTACTGATACACTGCAAAAGTATTCGGTACTTGCTACTCCCGAGAAATCCTAATTTACTCGGCGAGTAGCGAGTACACGAATACCGCTACTATTCGGCGAGTGCCGAATAGTAGCGAGTATACTCGCCCATCTTTAATTGGATTCCATAGTGTATGGGTAGCCAATGCAGTGACTGGCACAGAGCAGAAACATCTGAGTAACGGTTTGCTAGATAGGTGATCCTGGCTGCTGCATTGAGGATAGACTGGAGAGGTGAAAGCTTACTGCGGGGCAGGCCAGCTAATAAAGAATTACAGTAGTCAAGGCGGGAATGAATCAGGGCCACGGTGAGGGTTTTAGTTGTTTCCATGGTGAGGAAAGGGTGAATTCTGGAGATATTTTTCAAGTGCAAGCAACAGGAGCAGGTGAGAGATTGTATATATTAGGTGAAGGAGAGATCAGTGTCCATCATAACACCGAGACAGCGAGCCTGCTGACTGGGCGTTATCGTGGTGCCACACACCGAGAGAGAGATGTCAGGTTAAGGGAGGTTGGCAGAGGGTGGGAGCAGAAGAAGTTCAGTTTTGGAAAGGTTGAGTTTCAGATAGAGAGCGGACATGATATTGGAGACTGCGGTTAGACAGTCATTGGTGTTCTGTATTAGAGCAGGAGTAAGGTCAGGGGAGGAAGTGTATAGTTGTGTGTCATCAGCATAGAGATGGTACTGGAAGCCAAATCTGCTGATGGTTTGTCCGATCAGGGCTGTGTAGAGAGAGAAGAGAAGAGGTCCAAGGACTGAACCCTGAGTGACCCCAATAGTCAGGGGAAGAGGGAAGGAAGTGGAGCCAGAGAATGATACACTGAAAGAGTGGTCAGAAAGATAAGAAGAGAACCAGGAGAGAGCCGTGTCCTTGATGCCAATGGACTGCAGCGTAGAGAGTAGGAGATGGTGGTCAACAGTGTCAAAAGCTGCAGAGAGATCAAGAAGGATAAGGAGAGAGTGGTCACCATTATGTTTTGCTGTCAGAAGGTCATTGGTCACTTTGATAAGGGCAGTTTCTGTAGAGTGTAAGGGACAGAAGCCAGACTGCAATGGATCTAAAAGAGAGTGAGTGGCGAGGTAATGGGTGAGGCGGGTGTAGACCAGGCGCTCCAGGAGTTTTGAGATGAAGGCGAGATTGGAGACCGGTCAGTAGTTATTTGTTCAGGATGGGTCAAGAGACGTTTTCTTTAGTAATGGAGTAATAATAGAGTGTTTGAAGGAGGAGGGGAAGATGCCAGTAGAGAGGGAGAGATTGAAGATTGAGGTTAAGTGAGTGGTGACCACTGGAGATAGGGTAGATGTGAGGGAATGGTGTCAGTGGTGCATGTAGTGGGACGTGAGGACGAGAGGAGCCTGGAGACTTCTTCTTCTGTGACTAGGTCAAAAATGGAGAGTGAGCCAGAGGGAATATAGGGACAGATGGCAGTAGAAACACTTAATCAAGCTTCCCTGCAGCTTCCCTGCAGTCCGAGGGTACAACAGTGTCAACCCGTACTATCCGTCGGCGTCTGAATGAACACGGACTGTATGGTAGGAGACCCAGGAAGACCCCACTTCTTACCCAGAGACATAAAAAAGCCAGGCTGGAGTTTGCCAAAACTCACCTGAGAAAGCCTAAAACGTTTTGGAAGAATGTTCTCTGGTCAGATGAGACAAAAGTAGAGCTTTTTGGGCAAAGGCATCAACATAGAGTTTACAGGAGAAAAAAAGAGGCATTCAAAGAAAAGAACACGGTCCCTACAGTCAAACATGGTGGAGGTTCCCTGATGTTTTGGGGTTGCTTTGCTGCCTCTGGCACTGGACTGCTTGACCGTGTGCATGGCATTATGAAGTCTGAAGACTACCAACAAATTTTGCAGCATAATGTAGGGCCCAGTGTGAGAAAGCTGGGTCTCCCTCAGAGGTCATGGGTCTTCCAGTAGGAAAATTACCCAAAACACACTTCAAAAAGCACTAGAAAATGGTTTGAGAGAAAGCACTGGAGACTTCTAAGGTGGCAAGCAATGAGTCCAGACATGAATACCATAGAACACCTGTGGAGAGATCTAAAAATGGCAGTTTGGAGAAGGTACCCTTCAAATATCAGGGACCTTGAGCAGTTTGCCAAAGAAGAATGGTCTAAAATTCCAGCAGAGCATTGTAAGAAACTCATTAATGGTTACCGGAAGCGGTTGATCGCAGTTATTTTGGCTAAAGGTTGTGTAACCAAGTATTAGGCTGAGGGTGCCAATACTTTTGTCTGGCCCATTTTTGGAGTTTTGTGTGAAATGATCAATGTTTTGTTTTTTGCTTCATTCTCTTTTGTGTTTTTTCATTGAAGACAAATTAAATGAAGATAATAATACCAAAGAATTTGTGATTGCAATCATTTTCAGGAAGAAACTGAGTATTATCTGACAGAATTGCAGGGGAGTCAATACTTTTGGCCACAACTGTATGAGTACGGTTGAGCGAGTGTAAACGTTACTATTCGCTACTCGCACGGCTAGTATGGTATTCATGATACTCGTACTCAGCGAGTTGAGTGATGTGTCGATCGTTATCGATCTGACACTAATTGACAGCTCCCTTCAGTACACAATGGAAGCTGGCTCCTCAGGGAGAGTAGATTGAATATTAGGGTCTCTCTACGGGAGTCTCAGCAAGGTGTTTTAGTTATTGAAATCGTAAAAAAGCCCACCCTTCCACCCTGTACCGAGAAAGACTCGTTTTGTAGCTGGAAGTGTGTAGTCGGAGCCTACCATTGGACTCACTATTCAGACGAATATTCGAGTATTACAAACTACTCATTACGAGCATAGCAAGTGTGAATATGTCACTACTCGCTCATCACTAGTTATGAGTGAAAGCTGTCACTATTTCATCTTTGGGTCTTTGTACACTGTGTTCCCAATTATTAGGTTATTTGTAATTTTGATTATTAATTTTATCGTTGAACAACTACAGTAATGTCAACCATGACTTAAGGTTAATACACCTGAAACCTGAATATTTAAAGAAGTAAAAGTGATATTTGGTTTTTCTCAAGAGACTATCTATGCATACAGAATTATTAGCGTGAATAATTATTATACAACTAAAGTACTGCCACCTCTCACCCCTCTGTTGCAGCAATATATGTATATATAAAGATATATATATATATTATTGATAATAAGACGCACTTTTGTTCCCCCAAATTTTGGAGGAACGAGGCTGCAGTTGCGGGCATTGATAACCCATCCCAAATATAAAGTTTGGATGACCACTTTAAGTCTATTGATTTGATTATTTTGCCTAAAACCTTCCTTAGGGGATGTTACTGACTAAATTGTGTTGCATAAATGTCACTCTGGGTGTGGGGAGACACCCAGCGCTGGATGACGACGGGGGAAAGAAGTCCCTGATTCTAAGTTCAAGGAATCAGCTGGGTCCTAGTGACCTCCAGCTTTAACTAAAAGGGGAATGCCTCTTAAAGCAACAGAGACATTTTCTTAGGATTTTGACTGTTTGGCCAAACACTGGGACCTTCTGCCAGTGGCCTCTACAGTCTCACCCGAGCCTCCTGACACACCCGTGACAGTCACGGTTACACAGACAGTCAACCTTTGATAAACATGGCAAACCTTTTCTCAGCATTGACTTTCTGGACAGATAAGTCAATACAAATGCTATGACTTAACCACCTAAACTGAGACATGGGCAGCATGGCTTATCAACAAGGTTTATGGTTCGCTTACATGAGCCGATAATTGTTAAATTAATAAACAATACGAATGTAGCTCACGACTAGCAAACAATGTCAGACAAGTGTTTATACAAGATAAGAATTGTGAATGAAATAGTTGAATTGCGATCGTTATGTTGTTGCGTCACTGTATTCATGCAAAAAGACAATGTGAAGTGTAAGGGTATGTGCGCACGGTGGGCGGGTTTGTGTCGGCGGCGGCTGGGCGGGACCCGACAGGAAGCTCCGGAGCCGTCCACCGGCTTCCTGTCGGGTATGTGCGGCGGGAGACGGGCGGGTTAGCGCCGGCCGTTCTGCAGCGGCTGGAAGCAGTACATGATTCTGCTTGCAGCCGCTGCAGAACCGGCCGGATTATAGAACAAGCTCATTCTTTGCTAACCCGCTGGGAACCCAGCGGGTTAGCAACGGATGAGCATGTGTAAACCGCCGCTGTGTGCACAGCGGGTGTCGGTTTACATAGGTTTCTATGTTAATCCAAACGCCGGTTTGGATTAACATAAATTTACATGAAATTTATGTAAACCGACCGGCGGTTTACACACCTAATCCGGCCCTAACCCGACCAGTGCACACATACCCTTAGTGTGTTCAATGTTCAAATCTCGAAATTATTGTACAATCATTTCAATTGATGTTTTAAAGATGTTTGTAACCAAATTAGCGAGGCAAACCTTTTTTTTCTAATTTTAAACACTCATTCATTACAATGCTGCAACTGCTACAGAATTATTTATTGCCTTAGAACGTGATCAACCCTATTCACAGGCTCGGGTGATAACTCTCATCAGAGAGGCTGGTTCTCGTTTAACGAAGTATTGCGCTGGCAGCTCTGATGAGAGTTGCAGTCATTACCCAGCATACTGCTATTCAGTCACCAGGGCTGCATTAGAGGATTGTGGACTATGACAGAGGAACTTTGTGGAAACATTTTTGATAACAAATTGATGAACGAAGGAAAGTGTGGGGGAGTCCTTATTCAAATAAATTGTTTTAAGTGTTTCTGTTTTTATTTCCATTTATTGTGTTAGTAATCAGGGTGTCTTATATATGCCTTTCCATTTCTAACCCCTGGGCTTGATGCCAGCTAACATTACACAGCTGACATTAACCCTCAAAAATATTACTCCAATTTCCACTGCACCAGGGCAATCAGAAAGAGGCAAGCAAAGTGCCAGAATTGGTGTGTCTAATGTGATTCACTAATTCTGGGGTGTCTGCAGGCTGGTATATTTAGGCTGTAACCATGGATCTTATCAGCCTGGTAATACCTGCCCCCAACTGTCTGCTTTACCTTGGCTAGTTATCAAAAATGAGGGGGACCCCATGTTATTTTATTTAATTATTTATTTAATTCCCTAGTAATTCCCTAGTGGTTTGATCTGACTATGTTCCTGTATGGTCAGATACATCCATTACACAGTACATAGCAGGGACCCATATATAAGGTTATCTCAACACAGGAGATGTGGTATGATCAGACCATGTCCCTGTACGGTCAGACACAGACATTACACAGTACATAGCAGGGACACATATATAACACTATCTTAGCACAGGAAATGTGGTATGATCAGACCATGTCCGTGTATGGTCAGACACGGCCATTACACAGTACATAGCAGGAACATATGTAAAAGACTATCAGAACAGGAGATGTGGTGTGATCAGACCATGTCCCTGTACGATCAGACACATCCATTACACAGTACATAGCATGGGCACATATATAAGATTATGGGTAGGGTCACATTGAAAACCTAGATTGCATTCACCGCATCCGGATCCGGATGCGGTGAATGCAATGCCGGTCGCACACAGTTTTTTTGAAAACTGTGTGCAGAATACCGCACTGCGGTCACCGGATGGCTCAGGATGTGTAATCCTGAGCCATCCGGTAACTGCAGAGTGTGCGGATCCCGGCTATTGACGGGACCCGCAACCGTAATAAAGAGTGAAATTGCTGACCTAAATGACTGATAGAGGTCTGTAGGGGGCTTAGACCCCCCTACAGACCGGGCTCCCACTTCCATAGTGTTCTTCACCAATTTCGCACCGGGCACGGGCTCCTCGGAGCTGCGTGCATGTCAACCAAGGTGCCCCCCCCCCCCATCACTATACAGGGGTGCATAGACCCCTCTAATACAATTATGCTTACATTGATGTGTTTTACACAAAGAATAATCACAATTGCATTGTTAATTATATATTTACATGTGTCCGGAGCCAGAGTCCAGTGATTTCCAGGGGCGGGGCTGTGTGCAGCAGCCTCCGCCCGCTCCTTCTTGATGGCCGCCCCCTCTGGCCGTAATCCAGTCTTGTGAGGGCGGGCACGTCGTTAAAGGGGCGTGGCTAACCGCGGCACATAGTTAGCCACGCCCCTTTAACGACGAGGCCGCCCTCACAAGACTGGATTA
Source organism: Allobates femoralis (assembly GCA_033576535.1). Taxonomy (NCBI): domain Eukaryota; kingdom Metazoa; phylum Chordata; class Amphibia; order Anura; family Aromobatidae; genus Allobates; species Allobates femoralis. Next base: position 760,510,439 of record JARQOC010000003.1, read on the forward strand.
CGGCCAGAGGGGGCGGCCATCAAGAAGGAGCGGGCGGAGGCTGCTGCACACAGCCCCGCCCCTGGAAATCACTGGACTCTGGCTCCGGACACATGTAAATATGTAATTAACAATGCAATTGTGATTATTCTTTGTGTAAAACACATCAATGTAAGCATAATTGTATTAGAGGGGTCTATGCACCCCTGTATAGTGATGGGGGGGGGGGGGCACCTTGGTTGACATGCACGCAGCTCCGAGGAGCCCGTGCCCGGTGCGAAATTGGTGAAGAACACTATGGAAGTGGGAGCCCGGTCTGTAGGGGGGTCTAAGCCCCCCTACAGACCTCTATCAGTCATTTAGGTCAGCAATTTCAATCTTTATTACGGTTGCGGGTCCCGTCAATAGCCGGGATCCGCACACTCTGCAGTTACCGGATGGCTCAGGATTACACATCCTGAGCCATCCGGTGACCGCAGTGCGGTCCCAGAAACGCTGCGAAAACTGCTGCCTGCATGATTTTAAACGCAGGCAGCAGTGCCGGATCCGGCCACCGGATGGCTTGTGAAGCCATCCGGTGTTTTGCATCGGCTTCCATCAGGAGCGTTTCCTGGTCCGGTTTTGAGCTTTTTTAAAGCTCAAAACCGGATCAGGATTTAAAACAAAAAACGCCAATGTGACCCTAGCCTATCTCTGCACAGTAGATGTGGTATGATCAGATCATGTCCCTGTATGGTCAGACACATCCATTACACAGTACACATCAGGGACACATATATAAGATTATCTCAGCACAGGAGATGTGGTATGAGCAGACCATGTCCCTGTACGGTCAGACACATCCATTACACAGTATATAGCAGGGACACATATATAAGATTATCTCAGCACAGGAGATGTGGTATGATCAGGCCATGTCCATGTACAGTCAGACAGCCTTCACACAGTACATAGCAGGGACACATATATAAGATTATCTCAGCCCAGGAACATTTTTTTTAAAACACATCCAAATGTGAAAATTATTATTATTTTAAGCTCTAAACTTTAAAATGAATTTTGTTCATTTGAAAACCCCTTTAAAGTTTTACCATCTGTTACAGTGTCATTCTACATGTCACATCAGTGATATTCTGAACGATTCCAGTTAAATAGAGATTATTCATGAGGTTATTAGTATGATTTATTACTCTGAACAGTAATATATGTATTAACACAGAACTCACCACTGAGCCCAAATAGTGGAAATGAGAAGCTTCGTATTTGCATTACAATAAAGCATTCTGAAGTATTATAGGGATAAACTGGTAGAAGAGAATTCTATCTGCAGAATCATCCAGCGATCTCGTATACATTGACTTTCAGACATCAGCCACAAAGGAAATTGCCATTTTATGTGAATTGAATAAATGGATCAAATAGATGAAAGCATGCGGTTACTAAAATTGGCAAACATATAAAGCTACAGCAGGGATAGATACGTTACATGGGAGAATATTTACCCACTGTAAACGTCCTTGCACTTTATTTAAATCTAAATAAGAATTGAGATGATTTATCAAATGCCGGTCCTGACTGTAAATTAACCTGCTTGATCATTTTACTGGACTTCATCCCTAAGGAGTCATTCGTCTTTGGTTTTCAGCAAACCTGAGTCCTTTGTCATTAATCAGAGCAGAAGCATCTACTTCTTAATACCGGGTGCATATGTGAATATGATCATCCATAGGCAATTTATATTTGTCACAAAATGCCAGAATAAATATGATTTGTCTGTAAAGAATGTGAAGGTTTTACACGGCCAATGTTACATAAAACCTCCTCTCACTCACATGCCGAGCAAAGTGTTCAAAACTCATTTATCTCTATGGCTGTCATTGAAATTAATGACATTGTGCTATACAAACTAATGAGTATTTACTCGTGTTGCGAAATTTGATTAGTTTACCCTCATCTGTATAGAAATCTTGTATTATAATTTGTATCCACAATGATATAGTGTAGGGTGACACTGAACAATTACATTACTGTACAATTAATAGTAAGGCTAAGTCATTTTACAAGTTTTCGGCAGGAGATAGAACTTTCAATGGTTCCATGAGAAAAGGAAGGCTGTCCATGATAAGCTCCCATTTGTAGAATTATAATGGCCAAGTATGGAAAAATAATTTGTTTCTTGTAGCAATGGCTGGCCTTTGGACCTGGTTATTCTGGTTAATGTAAATTTGGTTATCCAATATTTGTGTGATCCAGCTCACTCTCATCCAACAATATGGCGGCTGGCTTGCTTGCCTCTTTTGTTACAGGTCTATTCCTCTAAATTCTCCTTTCAGTCATCTGGCACTGACTGGCTCTCCTCGCTTTGCGCCTGCATCTCCTTGTGCTATCACACGCAGGCGCAGAGCCAGGTGTTCCTATTGTCGGCCCCTCACTCCTCCTCCCACCTCCTGCCCTGTCAGCAGCAATTATTCCCACCTTGCTCCATGTATAACACGGAGCAGTGTGGGAACAAGTGCTGACATCGGGGCGGGAGGCGGGAGCAGGAGCGCGGGGCCTACAGTAGGAACACCTGGCTCTGCGCCTGTGTGTGATAGCACAAGGAGACGCAGGCCCAAAGCGTGGAGAACTGAGGCCATCAAGGAGGCGGCCAGGACAGAGAGTAGGGAGGATCATAGAAGCAGGGGATAGGAATAGCCCCCGGGAAGGAATTTGACTCATATGGATTTGGTAATGGCCTCCTGACTCAGTTGTACACAATTTAAAAGGCTGTATGTCATGATTTAGACATCAGAAACACTTGGGGGACCCCTTGCCTAAATGCAGCACACATGCTGCATTCAGTGCTACCTTTAGATTGAAATCTTTGCTGGGGGGGATGAGAGGTCCTCTTTAAGGGCTTTAAGGGCTTCTAGTTGTGCAGCTAGGATTATAAAGAACTGTGCAGCTAGGGATGCTAGTCTATATAGGAGCCAGTAGGGTGCAGGTGTGGATGCATGGAGATAGGCTTTTATCTGTCCTTTTACTAGTGTTGCATGACGTTAAAGCACATTGTGTGCGAAACAGTTGTCGTCCCAGAATGTCACCACCAGCCTGTTCCTTCTTTGCATGGATTAAACAAATAAATGCTTGAAGTCACCTTAACAGTGAGTGCAGCTTCATCTTTCCTTCTTGTTGGATATTGAGAACTGTATTCTTAGTTAGTCTTGCTCTCTCATTCTGTGCTCTAGTCTCACTTCCTATAGTTCCCATCAGAGGTTTAACTACAATAAGTGCAGGGGTTGCAATATTGGAGTTTTTGCATCGGGGCCCGTGAACTTAAAAGTACACCACTGGTTCCCATTTTCAGTTTTTAGAACATCCACGTTTCATTAAGAATAAATGTAATACTTAGAATATTTATGTTACAGTATATGGTTTATTTACTTTTTGAATAAGAACTGAAAAATTAGGGTATTCAGTGACATTTGATTAAAGATGACCTATCATAAATACCTTTGTTTAAATATGTGTATTTTCAATGAAAAACTACTCCATAACATCTTAACTTAGGTTTGTGTTCGTTGCTTCTCATCTATTTCTCCTAAAAGTTAATGACAACTTAGTATTTCTGTTACCCTGGTCAAAGGTGTGTCTAATACACTGTCTAAAACTGTCAGCCCTAAATGGACCCTGCCATAGCGCGTATAGAAACAATCCTCGGAAAAGAAATGTAAACGCCTGTGTTCAAAACTGTTGAAATTCTAATTTGTCAGGTTCAAAAAAATTTTCAACCAAATAAGAGATTCACAGTAAATCACAATACTGCTCTAACTTCAAATGTCTTGAAATGACGTGTTACACTGTGAG
>JARQOC010000003.1:760514363-760656913 GCA_033576535.1 Allobates femoralis
CCTGTTTAATTGTACAGGTCATATGGGGGTGTAGGGCAAATGGCCCAGCATCCAAGGCTTGCTATTATGACAATTTTTTAACATCAGTAATATTTCATGATTATTTAGACATTGAGTAGCATTATTATATTACCCAACCTGTTAGTGACGTGGCCTATGGTAGTTTTAGCCTGAAAGAGATTGTCTACTACTTTTATGAGTTTCCTCTGTGGACCAAGGGTGCTTCACAACAATGAAAAAAAAATCATTCTCACCAAGCAGACTAAGTTTGATGAAATGTCAGGACAGATTGACTGTAGGCTTCATGTCATACACCAAGCCAAAAAAGGAAGCCAATATCCTAACTCTCAGCAGTGGAATGGAGTATCAGGTCCAATAGATAAGTATTGATTTTTTTTCTATTTAAACAACCCTGGGTACCTTTGGGAACCTTTTAAAAATAGAGGAAAACACTTTTGAAGATGTCACTTTCAAAGATTATTGTTCTGGAGCCAAAAAGATGTATTGCTCAATCTGCCAAGATCCACCACTACAATGGCTGTTGATTTTGTGAATGTTTGCAGGTTGCAGCAGTGACGGCACATATCCAGAGCTACAGTCAATCTCTTAGCTGATGGAGAGGGCTCTCCAAAGTGAGTTATATTTTAATGGCATCATTATGTGATACATATTATGCATTGAACAACATGTATTAAGTATTTTGGGAGGAATTGAAATTGTCAGGAATTCTGATGTTGTTTTTTGGGTTTCCTTTTTACAACATATAGGCTGCATGCACACGATCCGGAACACGAGCATTTTGGATGCAGTATATTACCGCGGTGTCCAATGCTCAGCGTTGCACAGCACAAGGACAGTGGATGGGATTTTTAGAAAACCCATGTCCATTGTGCTTCTCAACACCGCATCATTATGTGGTGCGTGTTGCCGCATGTCCGCATCTGCGTAGCATGTCAATTTGTTGCTGCAGAGTCAGAAGCGATCTCCAACAGGTGAATGCAGGGAAAAGCCACCCTGCAATGAATGCAGATGGTGGGCACAGGGCAGCTGCAGTTTCCCTACATTTACCTGTGGTTTCCCTCAGGTCCAAAGGTACCTCATCCAACACACAGTGTCTCCAGATGGTCTGCACATACCGTCACTGTGTGTAGAGATGAGCAGATCTGACAGGATTCAAATCCACCAAATCTGCCAAATATTACCAGGAAATTCAGTTAGCAGCAATATGTTTTAGTCTCAGTGAATTAAATGTCCCTTAATATACCCATCATTATTATTAATGAGTATATTAATGGACCTTTAAATATCATAAGGTTGCAGCACACATCATGTGCAGGAGTTCTAGCCTACCATTCTAATATTGCATTGAGACAAAAAGAAGGACTATGCAGAGGAGGTGAGCAATGAGGTATTAGGTTTTTTATTTCTTTTTTAACCTATTGCTAACGTTGTATAGTTCAGTAAAATTACATCTTCCTTCCTTGCTGAATTAACTTTGAGCAAATTGCAAAAAACATAGATTCTGAAAAATTACTAGATTCTATTCAACCCTAATACATTCACCCATCTGTATCTGTGAGATAGAAATAATGCATTCATCTTATTGTATTGGATGTAACACAGAGGATACTAAAAATGTGTAGATCTTTTTTACATAGACATTGTTTAACCCTTTTGGCACTAAGCCACTGTTAACCTTTATGCCAAGCCATTTGTTTTTCTTTTTTTTTCTGTTCTGGAAACCATATCTTTTTTAATTTTCTTGTTTAAAAAAACTACATAAGGGCCTTTTTTCGAGATGAATTGTACATTTTAGTTGCAATATTTTACATACCATTTGATTACCTGAAGAGGTAAAAATATATTCTAGTATCTCTGTCCTCATCTAATATATAGAGCTGAATGCATGTATGTATGTGTGGGTGTGTGTATATCCGGGATTGGCATCTACACCGTCGCAGCTACAGCCACAAAATTTTGCACAGTCACACGTCTGGACCCCGAGAGCTTCATAGGCTATGTTGTGAGGCGAAATTTTAACCCTGCGCGTTCCAGTTCACCAAACAATTTTGCCCCTATCTACATAATGGGGAAAAAGTGAATGGAAAAGTGTTGGAGGAAAATCGACAGCTGCCAGCTACAGCCACAAAATTTTGCACAATCACACGTCTGGACCCCAGGAGCATCATGGGCCATGTTGTGAGGTGAAATTTTAACCCTGAGTGTTCGAATTCACCAAACAATTTTGCCCCTATCTACATAATGGGGAAAAAGTGACAGTTATCAGTTGACAGTTGTGAATGAGAGGGGCTTAATGATAGCGCCAAAGACTAACAGCACATACCAGTATATAGTCACTAAGGTGGGGCGCCAACATGGGATATTCACCACGCACGGGGACATGTATACACACCACAAGCACACACAGAGTAACAGCAAGGGTATAGTCGCTAAGGTGCAGCCCCAATATTGGATAATCTCCACGCACCCTAACAAACACACACACACCACAAAGAGACACACACAACACAGACACACACACCACACAGACCCCCTCACAGGGTCACACATATATAGCCACCCTATAGGGACACATGCACTCACCCCACAGGGACACACACACACCACAAAGAGACACACACAACTCAGAGACACACACACCCCACACAGACCCCCCCCCACAGGGACACACACACATACACACCCTATAGGGACACATGCACTCACCCCACAGGGACACCCACACACCACAAAGAGACACACACAACACAGACACACAGACACACCACACAGACCCCCCCACAGGGACACACACACATACACACCCTATAGGGACACATGCACTCACCCCACAGGGACACACACATACACACACCCCAGGGACACACACCACACAGACAGACACAGATGTGCACAAATCACCTCACACAACTCGCCTCATACGTGTGCTATCTTTAATTTTCAAACATAAACATCTGATTAAAAACAGCCAATGTGCAACACGTGCCATATAGGGAATTAAGTGGAGAGAAGAGAGGAGTGAATAAAAGCTAAGTTATCTTTTAAACTCTCTAAATCCCTGTGTAAGCGCTCCTTTAACACAAAAAAGTCTATTTGGTTTCTATATAGGGAATTAAAGCAGTTGTCAGTCACATGAGCTGTCTATTATGTGTATGTGTGAGGTAACATATACTGACCGGCCAGGGGGAGGATTTACTGTTGGATGGAGATTTATTAGGCTGTCTTTAGCAATCAATCACAGCTCAGCTTCTATTTTCTTACAGGTCATTAATATGACATATTCAAATTCTATTTTGCTATAGCTAACATCAGTTATTTATTAACCTGGGCATAGCCAGGTACTACAGCTAGTCTAATATATAAAGCCGAATGTGTGTATGTGTGTATGTGTGTATGTCCGGGATTGGCATCTACACCGTCGCAACTACAGCCACAAAATTTTGCACAGTCACACGTCTGGACCCCGAGAGCGTCATAGGCCATGTTGTGAGGCAAAATGTTAACCCTGAGCGTTCCAATTCACCAAATAATTTTGCCCATATCTACATAATGGGGAAAAAGTGACAGTTACCAGCTGACAGTTGTGAATGAGAGGGGCTTAATGATAGCGCCAAAGTCTAACAGCACATACCAGCATATAGTCACTAAGGTGGGGCCCCAACATGGGATATTCACCACGCACGGGGACATGTATACACACCACAAGCACACAAAGGGTAACAGCAAGTGTATAGTCGCTAAGGTGCAGCCCCCACATTGGATAATCACCATGCACCCAAACAAACACACACACACCACAAAGAGACACACACAACACAGACACACAGACCCCCTCACAGGGACACACACATATAGCCACCCTATAGGGACACATGCACTCACCCCACAGAGATACACACACACCACAAAGAGACACACACACACCACACAGACCCCCCCACAGGGATACACACACATACACACCCTATAGGGACACATGCACTCACCCCACAGGGACACACACCACAAAAAGACACACAACTCAGAGACACACACATCCCACACAGACCGCCCCTCACAGGGACACTCACAAATACACACCCTATAGGGACACATGCACTCACCCCACAGGGACACCCACACACCACAAAGAGACACACACAACACAGATACACAGACACATTACACAGACCCCCCCCCCAGGGACACACACACATATACACCCTATAGGGACACATGCACTCACCCCACAGGGACACACACACACACACACCACAAAGAGACACACACAACAGAGACACACACCACACAGACCCCCCCACAGGGACACACACACATACACACCCTATAGGGACACATTCACTCACCCACAGGGACACACACATACACATACCCCAGGGACACACACACCACACAGACAGACACAGATGTGCACAAATCACCTCATACAACTCGCATCATACGTGTGCTATCTTTAATTTCCAAACATAAACATCTGATTAAAAACAGCCAATGTGCAACACATGTGCCATATAGGGAATTAAGGCAGATGTCAGTCACATGAGCTGTCCATTATGTGTATGTGTGAGATAACATATACTGACCGGCCAGGGGGAGGGTTTACTGTTGGATGGAGATTTATTAGGCTGTCTTTAGCAATCAATCACAGCTCAGCTTCTATTTTCTTACAGGTCATTAATATGACATATTCAAATTCTATTTTGTTATAGCTAACATCAGTTATTTATTAACCTGGGCGTAGCCAGGTACTACAGCTAGTCTAATATATAAAGCTGAATGTGTGTATGTGTGTATGTGTGTATGTCCGGGATTGGCATCTACACCGTCGAAACTACAGTCACAAAATTTTGCACAGTCACACGTCTGGACCCCGAGAGCGTCATAGGCCATGTTGTGGAGGCAAAATTTTAACCCTGAGCGTTCCAATTCACCAAAAAATTTTGCCCCTATCTACATAATGGGGAAAAAGTGACAGTTACCAGCTGACAGTTGTGAATGAGAGGGGCTTAATGATAGCGCCAAAGTCTAACAGCACATACCAGCATATAGTCACTAAGGTGGGGCCCCAACATGGGATATTCACCATGCACGGGGACATGTATACACACCACAAGCATACAAAGAGTAACAGCAAGTGTATAGTCGCTAAGGTGCAGCCCCAACATTGGATAATCACCATGCACCCAAACAAACACACACACACCACAAAGAGACACACACAACACAGACACACACACCACACAGACCCCCTCACAGGGACACACACATATAGCCACCCTATAGGGACATATGCTCTCACCCCACAGGGATACACACACACCACAAAGAGACACACACACACCACACATACCCCCCCACAGGGACAAACACACATAAACACCCTATAGGGACACATGCACTCACCCCACAGGGACACACACACACACCACAAAGAGACACACACAACTCAGAGACACACACATCCCACACAGACCCCCCCCCACAGGGACACTCACACATACACACCCTATAGGGACACATGCACTCACCCCACAGGGACACCCACACACCCACAAAGAGACACACACAACACAGATACACAGACACACCACACAGACCCCTCCACAGGGACACACACACATACACACCCTATAGGGACACATGCACTCACCCCATAGGGACACACACACACACCACAAAGAGACACACACAACAGAGACACACAGCACACAGACCCCCCCCCACAGGGACACACACACATACACACCCTATAGGGACACATGAACTCACCCACAGGGACACACACATACACATACCCCAGGGACACACACACCACACAGACAGACACAGATATGCACAAATCACCTCACACAACTCGCCTCATACGTGTGCTATCTTTAATTTCCAAACATAAACATCTGATTAAAAACAGCCAATGTGCAACACATGTGCCATATAGGGAATTAAGGCAGATGTCAGTCACATGAGCTGTCTATTATGTGTATGTGTGAGGTAACATATACTGACCGGCCAGGGGAAGGGTTTACTGTTGGCTGGAGATTTATTAGGCTGTCTATAGCAATCAATCACAGCTCAGCTTCTATTTTCTTACAGGTCATTAATATGACATATTCAAATTCTATTTTGTTATAGCTAACATCAGTTATTTATTAACCCGGGCGTAGCCAGGTACTACAGCTAGTCTAATATATAAAGCTGAATGTGTGTATGTGTGTATGTGTGTATGTCCGGGATTGGCATCTACACCATCGCAACTACAGCCAAAATATTTAGCACAGTCACACGTCTGGAACCCGAAAGCGTCATAGGCCATGTTGTGAGGCAAAATTTTAATCCTGCACGTTGCAATTCACGAAACAATTTTGGCCCTATCTACATAATGAAGAGAAAGTGACTGTTACCAGTTGACAGTTGTGAATGAGAGGGGCTTAATGACAGCGCCAAAGACTAACAGCATATACCAGCATATAGTCACTAAGGTAAGGCCCTGACATGGAATATTTACCACGCACGGGGACATGTATACACACCACATACACACAAAGAGTAACAGCTAAGGTGGAGCCCCAACATTGGATACTCACCACGAACACAAACACACACCACAAAGAGACACACACAACACAGAGACACACACCACACAGACCCCCCCACAGGGGGACACACACATACACACCCTATAGGGACACATGCACTCACCCCACAGGGACACACACACACCACAAAGAGACACACACAACTCAGAGACACACACATCCCACACAGACCCCCCCCCACAGGGACACTCACACATACACACCCTATAGGGACACATGCACTCACCCTACAGTGACACTCACACACCACGAAGAGACACACACAACACAGATACACAGACACACCACACAGACCCCCCACAGGGACACACACATACACACCCTATAGGGACACATGCACTCACCCCACAGGGACACACACCAAAGGGACATACACACATACACAATTCACAGGGACACAGAGACACACACACACACACCCCACAGGAACACACAGACGCCATAGGGATGGACACACACCACAGGGACACCCCTCCCCCCCAAAAAGGACACACACCACAGGGACCCCCCACACTGGGACACACACACACCCCAGGGACACACACACCCCAGGGACACACACACCACACATACAGACACAGATGTGCACAAATGGCCTCACACAACTCACCTCATACGTCTGGTATCTTTAATTTCCAAAAATAAACATCTGATTAAAAACAGCCAATGTGCAACACATGTGCCAAATAGGGAATTAAGGCAGATGTCAGTCACATGAGCTGTCTTTTATGTGTATGTGTGAGTTAATATATACTGCCCGGTCGGGGGAAGGTTTACTGTTGGCTGGAGATTTATTAGGCTGCCTATAGCAACCAATCACAGCTCAACTTCTATTTTTCTACAGGTCATTAATATGACATATTCAAATCTTATTTTGTTATAGCTAACAGCATTTATTTATTAACCCGGGCGTAGTACAGCTAGTAAACTATAAAGATGAGATTTACATTGTTGTTCCATATCATCACTCCACTCAATGTGATGGCTGCTCTTTGCTGCTCCCCCTCCCCTCTGGGACACTACATCACACATATGTGTGTGTGTGAAGGAGGGGTTAGGCTCTTTGCTCTTAGTAACAGACAGCCCTCCAATAATTTTTGCATCCTTCCAATTTAAGAACTAGGAGTGTGATGGGACATGGCTATGCCCCCTGTTAACACGGGCTGACTGTTACTAACAGCATGGAGCAGACCCCACTCCCTGATGTATAATTTAACATCTCAAAAATGATTTAACATCTCAAAACAAGAATAAAAAACATCCCTTGGGCACATACCCTAAGTGACCGATCACAGATTCTGGGTCCGCTTTATCTTGGCTGTACAACATGAATCACCTACACTTTGCTCATTACATCCAGAATAGTAATAAATTTAAATGTGTTTTTATGTTACTCCCACAAGTATACTGTGAAGAAAAAACTGAACCAACATCCTCCATTTCCCCGTACAAATGTCAGTGCTCACCTGCAATCTCAGGCTCCTGTACTTCTGCGCTGAACTGTTTGTAATTCTGGTAATGAAATCATTAATTGTTGTCCTATCACTCTTCATTCTCTTCCCCTTTGCTCCATCAGCCCTTTCTATAGCTGGCAAGATCCCCCTTATTTCTGCATCCCCATCCACTTATCAATCTTACCAGCCTCATCTAATTTAACTTCATCACATGCCAGGATCATGGACAGGAGGTTCCGTTTTGCATCCCTTTACACAGCACTATATCCTAATTATGGGAAACAAAGTTCTAAAACATTGACTCCATTGCCCTGTTTCCAACATTCATTACATAACATTCCAAAATTATCAATTACAAAACTCTACACATATGTGTGTAAAAATATAGTTCTGTATCTAGTTATCAATAATTGTGTGTATAAATGTATCCTTGTGGAATGCACAGAATTGTTTTGTTCCTGAGCTTCCCTAAGGTGTCTTTTCCTGGAAATCCCAGGAAGATGCATGTATGTCTCTTGTACCTGAACATCCCTGAGGTGTATGTTTTGGTTGTAATGGCTCAATAATTAACTCCTCCTGGACATGTGTTGCGGATGTCTAATGTGCATATGTGGACTAAGGATCTATGCTGTCTGTCACAGAGGTGCCTTCATCAGTGTTGGGATAGCTTTTCCCTGGGTATTCTTCTAAATCCAAACATGATTCTGAATGATCCAGATGAAATTATTCACAGCAATAAGACAAACTGAGTTAAATTTGAATCATTTTGTGCTAATTTCTGGTGTTGTACATTTCTTTAGATGGACACAATAATGCAATGGACTTAAAAAATTGACAGCTTCACAAATGAGCATAAAGTGAGTATATTTGCACTTTGTCTCATTCAGTAAGGAAAAATAGCACAAAATAGTGGAAGATTGACGCCATTTTTGTCACATTTGTCATAGGAGAAAAGTGTGCCTATGCATCAGAACATACAGTGCTGTGCAAATTAATTGGGACAAAGCATTTTTATGTAAAATCGTAAGTTGGGGTTACCAGTCAGTGATTCAAACCAGTTTTAACTGCTTTGAACAGGTGTGAGTGTACAACCTTGAGTAACAAAATGTGGTTTGACTGGTTTTAGCCAGAAAATAACAGCCAGCTGCCCCCTCAGCTTCAGTTTAGAGCTTGTTTCTGTGAGGAGTGGTTTAGTGTACTTTTTCTCTCAGTGTGATTCGTTCCTGTAAAAATGGATGTTACTCCACGGAAGAGGTCTAGAATTATTACTCTTAATTTACATACAAGTTTGACTGTATGGGTACCGTTACACGGTGCCACCTCACCATCGATGTCGGCGGGGAATCACGGGAGCGCGCATCCCCGCCAACATCGCCGGTGAACTGTCATATGTAGCAACTCATCGGCAAACTCGCCAGCAAGTTGCGGCGGCGACCGCTCACTGGGTTGCCCAGCAAACCAGTGACCTGCAAATGTTAAACATTGTGGGTCGCCACGTTACACAGGGAGATCAGGCATGATCGGCCTGTTCAGATCGCCAGATTTCACAACACTGCTGTGAAACCTGGCGTTCATTCTGAGGCAATTTTTCGCCATAGAATCGCCCTGTTACACTGGGTGACTAGCCGGCAATGGTGCCGTGATTAGGCTATGCCCCTGCATCGATGCCACAATCGCCGGCGATATTGCCTTGTGTAACGGGCCCCTAAGACAAATCGCTTCCACCGTTGGTATTGGAAAATCTACAGTTTCAAGAATAATTCGCACACAATGAAACTGTTTTCTCCAAAACGAAAAGGGAAATGTGGAAGAAAAAGGAAGACGACATCAAGAACTGATAAAACATTTATCAGATATAGTAAAGCTAATGCAAGAAAAAAAAGTCAAGATTTGCTTTGTCCCAATTAATTTGCACAGCATTGTAGGTTATTAGTGTTCCTATATATTGGCATACAGGGTACTTGTGGTTAGGCTGCTGTCCTTCTGCTATCAATTGCTCACATCTGCATCACAATGACCCAGCATTTAGAGCTCTTTGTGGTGACTCTTTGTCTCTCTTTTAGGATACATTCTCTGAACCTTGCCAATTTGAATTTTAAATTATCAAGTTACCTCTCATAAATATGTCTTCTATACAGCAACTCCATTCTAACTGTCTCACTATAGGTATTACTACAATAGAATTGAGTTGCTATATGGACAATCATGATTTCTGTGCACTCAGTAGTGTCTACAGTATAAGGACATTCTTCATACAGAAACTTCATCCTAACTGACGTACTGGAAGAATGATTAGAATAGAGTTGCTGTATGAAAGCTCATGACTTATGCGCACATAGTAGTGTATATAAATGTGATGCACATATCAACTCACACATAGGTACAGGGAGAAATAATGTCACTCATTTCCCTTCAGCCTCCTCCAACATACAACTCCATGTCAATAACATTACTTACGATTAAGCATCCACAACTTAGAGTCTCCTGTAAATACCATGATTCTATCCCTATTCCCTTCAGTTCCTTCTAGCATAAAGTTCAAAAATCACATAATCCCTTCCATCCTGAAGAAATATCCCTTCACAACATCCACCCAAAAATTGCACATTTACGATCAATATCATAATAAATAAATACTTTATTAATAAGACATAAGATAAAATACAATTTACAGGTATACATACAGAGAAAACGGTAATTGGGATAAGAGAAACCTTGTGAGGCAAAATTGTAGCAAACTCAGTCAACATATGCATAAATTAGGCTATAAGTACATAGTACAATAAGACATACTGTGGGTGCAGCATAATATGTGCAGAGCCAAATAGTGCACTGCGGGCAGACTTGTAAGGTATCCTGATATAAGTAAAATGCTGGTAATAACCCAAGATAATTATAATAATGCCCTCTGACCTGCTAAGCTCTACAACAAAGACAAAAGCAACTAATAATGACCACCTAAGAGGAAAAACTTTACCTAGCACAGTGCTCCTGAAATCCCTAGCTCCTAGTCCCAACATATGTTTCGGTACTACGACCTTCTTCCTGGGGATGTTGGAGAATACACAGTGCACCTCTAAAGCAGGGAATGTGTACACCCAGATACAGAGGAACACCAAGCTGTCCAGGGAGCTCAAGGTGATATCGGCTGCTGGTAATTATGTTATCACACCCATAGGGGCGTGATAACACGGAAACAGGTCAGACTAGGCAGGTGAACTAACACTTTTGCGACAAGTTGCTGATCTCATTAGCATAGGAAAATTGAGCTTTATAAGATGTTTTTTAAACACTGGATTTACAAAATATCATGAGACAGGGATGGTTAGGCAGGGGATTTTGACCCATTCATGTGGCTGCTGATAGTTTAGAGGGCTTAGGGAACCTGACAGGTTCACTTTAAGGAGTTAACAGAAGGGATCAGAACTAGCTCCAGTCACTGCTGTTAAAGGAAGATGCCAACAATAAAAAAAACTGAAACCTCTGTACTGAGTCTTCAGCTTTTGAACCCCATTGATACACTCGCACCAGCTATATGATGTAAAAGTACGTCATGGGGTTAAAAGAATTAAAAAATGTATTTTTAAGTCTTTTCTTTATTATTTTCATTCAGTTTAATAAATAACTGAATGATAGTTATTTGAAAAAGGAACGATTTTGTTGTACAATCCATTAACCTTATGTTATTTTTAGCAGGTCATAAAAATACAAAAATAAAGCACAAAATATGATTCCAAAATAAGGAATTTGGTATTGTAACAACTAGTGTGGATATCTCAGGAATCTAATGGTGTAGGGTAAAGACAAGACAGAGACAAAGGCTTGAGTTCAATTCTATATTATCACGCATGCAAGACAGAGCATAAACACAGCAGAGACAATTACAGAAAATAGTCTTTGAGCACAGTTCACACACTGTAGAGCGGATAATGGAAAATAGTCTTTGAGGACACACATCAGATTTAGCACAGTGCAGTGCAGCTAATACTAGAGTTCAGTCTTTAGCTTAACACTATATAGCAAATAATGAACAAACAAACTAATAGCAGGAGCAAAGCGTCTTAGTATAGAAGATCTTATGTGCAGGAGAGTGTACTGAGAATACTGGTAGTAGTTAGAATCTTCACAGGGCACAGCAAGTAGCTGGGAGGCAAGCCAAGAGCAGGTGAGGCCAGCTGAGCAGATGACTGTAGACAAGTTAAAAAAAACTGACCCAGAATAACTGGAGAAGAAGCAACTAAGATGATACACAGAGCAGCCAGAGTAGAAGCAAAATACTGAAGAAAGGCCTGGAAGACAGAATGGAGCTTAAATAAGCAGCAAAGCAGAAACACATGGAAAGGACGAGGTACCAGACACCATCTTAGAAAAGGGCGAGGAACTATAGAAGGTAACCTGGAAAATCTAGAATCCTGACAGTTCTATACCTTTTAGCAAAAAACAAAGAGCAGGATTTTTTAGTGGATTTTGTAAGTGCACTAACTCTTTCTTTGACTTCTACATAGTACAATTGACAGTAATTATAAATGCAACAGGAAACAGAATGTATTTTTTAACTCTGAGATGTCATTATGGGTCATATCTTAATGACCACTACTGGTATTCTTTGAGCTTTAGGATCATTGCTGACATCTACATAACCACAGACAAAGTCAATTTCATAAACAGTTTAATAAAGTACAGATGTACGAACAAAAGTTGGTATCTCCTTGAGTTTAGTTATAGTTTTTAGTTATAGTTTTTAAGGTTGAAGGAAGACTTTAAGTCCATCTAGTTCAACCCATAGCCTAACATGTTGATCCAGAGGAAGGCAAAAAAAAACCATGTGGCAACACTAAGCTCCACATTGGGGGAAAAAATTCCTTCCTGACTCCAGATACGGCAATCAGACTAATTCCCTGGATCAACGCCCTATCAAAGAATCTAGTATGTATAACTGATAATATTATAGTTTTCAAGAAAGGCATCCAGGCCCTTCTTAAATGTTAGTAGTGACTCATTACAACAGCATGTGGCAGAGAGTTCCATAATCTCACTGCTCTTACAGTAAAGAATCCGCGTCTGTGATTATGATTAAACCTTCTTTCCTCCAGACATAGAGGATGCCCCCTTGTCCCTGTCTCAGGCCAAAGAGTAAAGAGATCATTAGAAAGGTCTCTGTACTGTCCCCTCATATATTTATACATTATTATAAGATCACCCCTAAGCCTTCGTTTTTCCAAGCTAAATAACCCCAAGTTTAATAACCTGTCTTGGTATTGCAGACCCCTTAGTCCTCTAATGACTTTTGTCGCTCTTCTCTGGACCCGCTCTAGTTCAGCTATGTCTTTCTTATACACCGGAGACCAGAATTGTACACAGTATTCTAAGTGTGGTCGCACTAGTGACTTGTATAGAGGTAAAATTATGTTCTCCTCATGAGCATCTATGCCTCTTTTAATGCATCCCATTATTTTATTTGCCTTTGCAGCAGCTGCCTGACACTGGCCACTAAATGTGAGTTTGTCATCTACCCATACACCCAGGTCTTTTTCAGTGACAGTTTTGCCCAGTGTTTTACAATTAAGCACATAATTATACCTTTTGTTTCCTCTGCCCAAGTGCATGACTTTACATTTATCCCATTAAAGCGCATTTGCCATTTAGCAGCCCAAGCTTCTAGTTTACATAAATCCTCCTGTAATATAAAATTGTCCTCCTCTGTATTGATTACCCTGCAGAGTTTAGTGTCATCTGCAAATATTGAGATTCTACTCCGTATGCCCCCTACAAGGTCATTAATAAATATATTAAATAGAAGCGGGCCCAACACTGACCCCTGTGGTACCCCACTGTTAACTGTGACCCATTCTGAGTGTGTTCCATTAATAACCACCCTTTGTTTCCTATCACTAAGCCAGTTCTTAACCCACTTACACATGTTTTCCCCTATCCCCATTGCCCTCATTTTATGTATCAACCTTTTGTGTGGCACCGTATCAAAGCTTTTGAAAAGTCCATATACACCACATCCACTGCATTTCCTTGGTCCAGTCCAGAACTTACTTCTTCATAGAAGCTTATCAGATTAGTTTGACAGGAACGGTCCCTCGTAAAACCATGTTGATAATGGGTCATGAGGTTATTTTTCTTCAGATACTCCAGTATAGCATCTCTTAGGAAACCCTCTAGGATTGTACCCACAGTAGAGGTTAAGTTTACTGGCCTATAATTTCCAAGTTCAGTTTTTGTCCCCTTTTTGAATATTGGCACCACATTTGCTATACGCCAGTCCTGTGGTACCCTGTTATTATGGAATCTTTAAATATTAAAAATAATGGTCTATCTATGACAGTACTTAATTCCTGCAGCACTCTGGGGTGTATCCCATCCGGGCCCGGGGATTTGTCAATTTTAGTGATTTTTAGACGATGCCGTACTTCCTCTTGGGTTAAGCAGGTGACATTTAATTGAGACTTTTTGTTATCACTGATCATATTGCCTGTCATGGGATTTTCTTGTGTAAATACTGTTGAAAAAAAGTCATTTAGTATATTGGCTTTTTCCTCATCCTCATCCACCATTTCACGCAGACTATTTTTAAAGGGGCCAACACCATCATTTTTTAGTTTCTTACTATTTATGTAGTTAAAAAATATTTTGGGATTCTTTTTACTTTCTCTGGCAATGAGTCTCTCTGTCTCAATCTTTGCTGCCTTGATTTGCTTTTTACAAATGTTATTTAATTTTCTGTATTTATTTAATAATGCTTCATCACTACCTACTTGCTTTAATTCCCTAAATGCTTTTTTTTTGTCACATATTGCACTTCTTACAGCTTTATTTAGCCATAGTAGTTTCCTCCTATTTCTAGCATGCTTATTCCCAAAGGGTATATATTGTGCACAGGTCCTATTCAGGATGCTAATAAACATCTCCCATTTGTGTTGTGTACTTTTATGTCTCAGGACATCGTCCCAATTTATTGCACTAAGATCATCTCTCAACCGTTGGAAATTTGCCTTCCTGAAGTTTAGTGTCCTCTACTACACGTCTTAGTAAAGGATACTTGAAAGCTTATTAAGTTATGATCACTATTACCCAAGTGACCTCCAACCCGTATATTTGATATGCGGTCCGGCCTGTTGGTTAATATTAGGTCCAGCAGTGCCCCCCTTCTTGTTGGGTCCTGAACCAGTTGTGAAAGGTAATTGTCTCTCATAGTTTTCAAAAACTTATTACCCTTGCTGGAACTGCAGGTTTCTGATCCCCAATGTATTTCAGGGTAGTTGAAGTCCCCCATAATAATGACTTCTCCCTGAGTCGCTGCTTCATCTATTTGCTTTATGAGGATATTCTCCTCCACTTCCATTATTGTTGGGGACTTATAACAAACCCCTATCAGTAATTTATTATTTTTTCCCCCTCCCCTTATCTCCACCCACAGGGACTCTACATTTCCATTAGATTCACCTATATTATCACGCAGGATGGGTTTTAAGGATGATTTTACATATAAACATACACCTCCTCCTCGCCTATTTGTACGGTCATTTCTGAACAGACAATAGCCCTGTAAATTAACAGCCCAGTCATGGCTCTCATCCAGCCAAGTCTCCGAAATCCCCACCATGTCATAATTATTTTCCAACAAAATCAATTCTAATTCCTCCATTTTGTTGGTGAGGCTTCTGGCATTAGTGAACATGCACTTTATGCATCTCTCTTTACCTCTATTCCTTCCTACTAGATTGACTGTTCTAACCCCACCCCCCATGCCACCCCCAATTTTATTACTTGTGCCCAGGTTACTATTTACACTATCTTCCCCTCCTATACAATGAATACCCTCCCCCCAAATCCCTAGTTTAAACACTCCTCCAACCTTCTAGCCATTTTCTCCCCCAGCACAGCTGCACCCTCCCCATTGAGGTGCAGCCCGTCCCTAGCATAGAACCTGTAGCCAACAGAGAAGTCGGCCCAGTTCTCCAGGAACCCAAACCCCTCCTTTCTACACCAATTCCTGAGCCACTTATTTATCTCCCTAATCTCCCTTTGCCTCTCTGGTGTGGCACGTGGTACAGGCAGTATTTCAGAGAATACTACTTTGGAGGTCCTTGCCTTAAGCTTGCAGCCTAATTCCCTGAAATCATCTTTAAGGACCTTCCACCTACCTCTAACTTTGTCATTTGTGCCAATGTGCACCATGACCGCTGGGTCCTCACCAGCCCCTCCCAGTAATCTGTCAACCCGATCAGCGATGTGCCGGACTCGAGCGCCAGGTAGGCAGCACACTGTTCGACAATCCCTGTCTTTGTGACATATTGCCCTATCTATTCCCCTAATAATTGAGTCCCCCACTACCAGCACCTGTCTGGCCTTTCCTTCTCTCCTGTTTTCCCCCTTACTGGAGCAGCCACTCCTCTGGCTTTCAGAGGTCATGCCCTGCTGCAGCAGTGCTGTACCTGAACTCACCCCCCCCTCATCTGCCAACATAGCAAATTTATTGGGGTGTGCCAGATCAGGGCTAGCCTCCCTGGCACCCTTCCCTCTACCCCGCCTTCTAACTGTCACCCAGCTAGCTACCTCATGGTCCTGCAGCTCCATACTACCATCCTCCCCCACATCTATCCCATTGAGCAGCTGTTCAGTGAGCAGCAGACTCCTTTCCATATTGTCTATGGATCTCAGCGTTGTCAGTTGTTCATTTAGATCCAGTATCTGGGCTTCTAAATGCACAACGTACTCACTTTTCACACAGCAGTATGCACCCTCGACCGGCTGGCCAAGGAATGCATACATGTGGCAAGATGTACACTGGATGGCATTGCCAATCATGGAGCTCATTCCTAATGGGGATTGCACCAGACAGAAATGATAAGTAAAAAGAAATGCAAAGTATTAATAAAATACAACCAGCAATTCAGTAAGTCCTCCCTTCCAAACTCCCTTAATCCAAAGTCACTGAATCACAAGTCACACACTTACTTCTGTCGCACTTGCGCTCTGTCACACTCAGCTCGCCACACTCGCTAGAAAATCAGATATAAAGAGGTTTTTTTTGGTTTTTTTTCCCTTAGCAGAAAATCAGCCTACAGCTCAGTGTACTTCCAAAGGGCTCAGTGTACTTCCAAAGAGTTTGCACATTGACTTCAGATGGCCCAGGTATTGACTCCCACCCCATACAAGGTATGATAATCTGTATGAAGGTATAGCTGCACGGCACTAGGGGGAGGCTAATGTGGCAATGCACAATAACACAAAACTGCTGTCTGATGCTGTTTTTCTTGTTTGTTTTGAGACCAAATCTGAAAATATTAAATTTTTTGTGAAATTGTGAATTTTAGTAACTTCTATTTGAACCCAATCCATGGCGGATCGATACACTCATCTCTAACTAGCAGCAAAGTTCAGTTCAAATGGCACTGAGGCTTCCAATGACCCCTAGACTATACATTTCATTAACCTGTGAGATAAAAAATGTTACAAATTGGGTATGAATGTAATAAATGATAAAAACATAACTCAAATAAACAGATTATTTTATAGAAAAACATGCTTTTGTTTAGATTTGTAGAGTTGATCATTTACTTTTTCTAAAATATCATAGTTATTATACCTACAGCATCATTTCATGCCAAGATACAAAGTTATAAGAACACTATGATATAAATAGTATGGTAAATTACCATTTATATTGAAAGTACATTCTCTTGCATATTATTATTATGGTCACTTATTTTACTTAGCAATTCGCGTATGCATTTAGAAGAGAAAAAACACTGATAAGAGCAACTGGAATCCTATCAGTGTATTTATGGAACTGGAACTAAATTATGGTTGGCGGTTATAGAAGTTTCAGATTTTGCTCCCTGCAATGATAACGTTTAAGTTGTTTAATGCACACGGCATGCCTGTTCTAATCAAGCAGAATTTTAATGATTTGTATTGTCTTTGTATCTGTATCATGCCCAGGGATGCCGCAGTGTCTTGAATTGTTAAATAAGGATTGAAAGCAACTGTATCCTCCATCCATTTCAGGCACACAATAGCTCAGCAGATGGAATTAGAGAGCTCCAATGATAAAAAAAAATGAAAAATGGCATTCCAGGTACTTTGAAGATGCCAATGAAAGTTTGCAAATGTACAAGTAAACAGAAAAATGCTGCAATTTCCATTTGTTTGCAGATAATATGCAAAGTAGTTTAGTTGCTGTTAGTCCTAAACATTCCCTGCAAGTGACCTTCAGAAGTACATGTAATTCTTAGGTCTGACTTATTTAAATATGAGCTATTTGTTATAGAAATCACCTTGTTTTAATGTTATCACAATGTTTACACATTAGCATTAAAATTGATCGTTTTACGTCTAGCACAAAATAATTTTTCTGAAAACCGGTTATTTTTTATGAATAAGATAAAATGAGTCCTTAGATTGTATCTAAAGCGATATCTCTAAAATAAGGTGACTTGTCAATCATATTTACTCCTTAGCATTGGCAAAATAATCTTTATGCCGGTCTCTCCATTCCTGCTATGAATTACTATAGCTACTGTCACATATAGGGCAAATGAAAGGCAATAAGGAGATAAAGGCAATAAAACTGACTGTAAATGTCACATTCCTACTTACCATGATATACGGCCTCAAATTAAATACATTATTTCCTTGATTCTGTTTTTACTATTGTCAGGTTGACTTGTGGTATTCATGAACCCAGACAGTCCGTTACACAGCACAGCCTAAAAGTAAAAATAGAAATTAATTACAAATGGAATTTTAAGGTTGAGTAAGAAAATCAAGGAAATGGCTTAGCCTTGTGATTGAGTCCGGCAAAAGAAAGTAGTTTAATCGAAAGAAAAATAATTGGTTCGAGTTCATAAAGGCAACCCTTGTTCCCATGCTTGCTCAGAGCATATACACGTCATAAAGAAAGTTCCCTGATGAAGCCCCATCAGTAAAGAGAGCTGATGACAGACAGGACTGTTTCTGCTGTTTATATACACCATGTTCCAAATTATTATGCATTATTTTTCTCTGATTTTCCAAAATGGTCGGTGCAAATGACAGTCAGTGTAATAAAAGTCATCACCTGCTAGAGTATACATTGAATTTTATTGAAGAAACCTATCAATGATAACAGTATAATCTTCAAAATTATTAGGCACAGAAGAGTTTCTAAACATTTGATATGTTTGAAAGAACTGAAAATGCTCCTTTGTTGAATTTGCAGCATTAGGAGGTCACATTCACTGAGATAAAAAGCTATTTAACTCCAAAACATCCTAACAGGCCAAGTTACATGTTAACATAGGAACCCTTCTTTGATATCACCTTCACAATTCTAGCATCCATTGAACTTGTGAGTTTCTGGAGAGTTTCTGCTTGTATTTCTTTGCATGATGTCAGAATAGCCTCCCAGAGCTGCTGTTTTAATGTGAACTGCCTCCCACACTCATAGATCTCCCACCCTCATAGATCTTTTGTTGATTATACTCCAAAGGTTCTCTATAGGGTTGAGGTCAGGGGAAGATGGTGGCCAAACCATGAGTTTACCTCCTTTTATGCCCATAGCAGCCAAAGATACAGAGGTATTCTTTGCAACATGAGACGGTGCATTGTCATGCATGAAGATGATTTTGCTCCTGAAGGCATGTTTTTGATTTTTGTACCATGGAAGAAAGTTCTCAGTCAGTAACTCTATATATTTTGCAGAGCTCATTTTCACACCTTCAGGAACCTTAAAGGGGCCTACCAGCTGTTTCCCAATGATTTTGGCCCAAAACATGACTCCTCCACCTCTGTCTACTCTTGAAATAGATCACTTTATTTGGAATGACTCAATATAAAATATGCATTTCACATTATGTATTAAATTACTGAAATATATGAACTTTTTGATGATATTCTAATTCATTCAGATGCACCTGTATCTGTAATACTAAATGTCCAATAGCAATGTTACCCTGCAAAATCATCTGTAGATAAAATACACCTTCAAGATGAAAAGGCCATGTCTTTATGAGATAGTTCCTGTAATTCAGGTTGAATGGAGTATAAAGTGACTTCTTGACACAGCAACATTTTTTGCATACATTGCTTTTTAGCGAAAACCAGGAATAGATATGAAGTGCCTAATTTTCCAAATCCTAATTCTCAGTGCTCTGCTAGAAAGTGCTTTATAAAGTCATTAGCTATAGAGATCATTATGGACGTAATAGATGACAAATAAAAATTACATTTAAAATGCAGAATCCATGCTGGAATAATTACAACTTAATTGAGTTAAAGTATAAAAACGCTCTTTTTATTGAAACCGTATCATTCTAAATTGCTTTGAAGCTCTCATCTGTGTTGTTTAAAGGGGATCTCAGAGGAGACAAAAATTACTCTAATGCCCATGCCCTCATAAACTATAAAGATGATATCCATAGTGCTTTTCCTCACCCTCACAATACCTGTAATTCAGTGTGACACTGGAGCTGCTCCTTGGTGCTCCCCCTCTCTTCTTGAACATTATATCACACATCAGGGGGTGTGGTCAGCTCCTGGTGTTAGTAGCAGCCAGCCCCCCAGATATCTTCTTCTATTCTGTCTAAGAACAGAGAGTGTGGTGGGAGCATGGTCATATCCCGGTTCTTGCACTGTAGAGAGACAGATATTATCACAGGGCTAGATGTTATTTAACATCAGGACTAGCCTACACCACCGCCATACCCCTTGTTTTTGTACAGAACCGAAGCAGAGGAGGGGGAGCAACAATGGGCAATTTCAGCGTCTGTTAAGGTACCTTTACACACCGCCACTGTGCCTAGCAACCGGTATCAACAGCATGTGCATGCGCAAGTTTTTAACGGTTGATAACGATCGCCGATACCGCATGTACACGCCACCATTGCGTTGTCCACTGAAGGTATCTTTGTTTCCCAGAAGTTCTGACAGATCCTTTGGATAACTTCCTGTTGAATGCCTTCCCCGCTTCACACGCCGCTATCCACAAAGGAATATGGGTGTACATCTTTCGCGCCGCAAG
Source organism: Allobates femoralis (assembly GCA_033576535.1). Taxonomy (NCBI): domain Eukaryota; kingdom Metazoa; phylum Chordata; class Amphibia; order Anura; family Aromobatidae; genus Allobates; species Allobates femoralis. The sequence continues at coordinate 760,535,447 of JARQOC010000003.1, forward strand.
TACATAGGCGTGACAGAGTTGTGCATTCCGTGACGCTAATACGCTGATTGGACAACGCAATAGCGTCATGATTGGCCAGCCTGCACAGGAAGGCTGGCTAATACATGACTCCATTGGAAATGTGTATTTTGAATGGACAGCTCTTTAAATATGGCGCCCTGTGAAGGGACAGCGAATGGTTACACAGTAGCCCCCACCAATCATCGCTGATGGGGCGCGGTATCCAGCACGCTGTGGCACGCCCCTGGGAAATCACTAGGCAACGCAAATTCCATCCCTGTGCCCCATTTAGACGCCACTACCATGGCAATTGTGCCTTTGTGTTGCCTTGGGTTTTTGAGCACTGCTCAGCAACAAGTATTCGAATCAATAGCAGGTAACGCGATTAACTTCCCAATTTACACGCTGCCATTTTGTAGCAACTTCAGGGCAACAGGCACAAAAGTCCCCATTGCCAGGCAGTTGCTAACTCGCAGTGGCAGCGTGTAAAGGTACCTTAAAGGCAAGCAGCACAAAAGATCTCATCTTTATAATTTATTAAGAAATGGATATCAGAAATATTTTTTTTTCTATCTTCCCATAGCAAAAAAGACTGAAAACCTTACATTACACCCCCCTTAGGGACAGCCTCTGGATGGCCCCAGGCCAGGCTTTCCCGGGTACCTCCGATGGAACTGGCGGAGTAACCAAGGAGCATGGATATTGGAGGCCGGCTCCCACAAGTTGTCCTCTGAAGAATAGCCCTGCCACTTTACCAGGTATTGCACCCCGTTTCTACGCAACCTGGAGTCCAGGATCCTTTCCACAACAAACTCCTCCTGGCCATCGATGAGTACTGGAGCAGGAGGGGAAGAAGAACGACCAGGGAATGAATTGGGAGTCACAGCCTTTAGTAGAGAAACGTGAAACACGGGGTGAATCCTCATAGATCTTGGAAGTTGAAGGCGACAGGCAACGTTACTGACGAGCTTATTAATCCTATAGGGCCCAACGTACTTATGACCCAATTTGGACGATGGTACTCTCAATTTGAGGTTCTTAGTAGACAGCCAGACCAAATCTCCTACCTTGAAGGTTGGTGCAGGTTTACGAAACCTATCTGCCGCTTTTTTATACCTGTCCTGAGCGGATTCCAGATTCTCTTTAAGCAGATCAAGATTCTGTTGTAGAGAGGTGATTCTGTCGGCCACAGCTGGGAGAGGTGTATCTATGGGAAGTCGAGGAAGGATGTTAGGATGATAACCCAAATTGGCATAAAAGGGTGACTGCTTGGTGGAAGCGCTCTGTGAGTTGTTATAAGAGAATTCAGCCAGTGGGAGCAAATCCACCCAGTCATCTTGTAGGTGGCAGATAAAACAGCGGAGATACTGTTCTAGGGTCTGATTAGTCCGCTCGGTTTGTCCATTCGTCTGTGGATGAAAGGCAGAAGACAGGTTAACTTTGATGTCCAAAGCAGCACAGAAATGCTGCCAAAACTTTGAAGTGAATTGCACCCCTCGATCAGATACAACCTCATCCGGTACGCCATGCAGGCGAAACACGTTTTGAATGATTAAGTCCGATGTGTGTTTCGCAGTGCGTAGACCCACACATGGAATAAAATGGGCTGCCTTTGTTAACCGATCCACCACCACCAGAACTGTGTTCTTCCCTTGAGAGGTTGGCAACTCCACAATGAAGTCCATAGATATGGATCCCCATGGACGGGATGGAACGGGTAGGGGTTGTAATAGACCCGTAGGCGAAGATCGTGGAGTCTTGCATCTGGCACAGACTTCGCAAGAAGTGACGTAACCTAGAACGTCTCTTCTGTATGTGGGCCACCAAAAGAAGCGAGACAGGAATTCTTGAGTCTTCAGAACTCCTCTATGCCCCGCTATCTTAGAATCGTGGACGAGTTGCAGTACTCTCACCCTGACTGCTTCAGGAATATACAGGCGTTGCCCCTGAATCCACACACCGTTCTTATATACAAGACTTACTTCACAAGACGGTTGTGCCAGCCAGGGATCCGTATGGTACGCTTCCTTGATGTCGTTAAGCAAGTCTTGATTATGAATCACTCCCAGGAACCTGGAATCAGAGATAACAGTCTTACAAGACGTGAGTGGAATGGTCTCAGTTGAGTGGAGTCTAGACAACACATCGGCCTTTCCCTTACGCGATCCTGGCCTATATGAGATAAAAAAACTGAATTGGTTTAAGAAAAGACTCCAACGAGCCTGGCGAGGAGTCAAGCACTTAGCCGATCTGATAAACTCAAGATTGCGGTGGTCAGTCAACACGATTATCTGCTGTGCAGCTCCCTGAAGGTGGTGTCTCCATTCCTTGAAGGCTGCGATGATGGCCAACAATTCTCTATTACCCACGTCATAGTTCCGTTCTGCAGGAGACAACCGCCGGGAAAAGAAAGCACAGGGATGTAAGACTTCTTTCTCACCTGTCCTCTGGGAGAGGAGAGCTCCGATGGCACTGTCTGAGGCATCCACCTCTATTATGAAGGCAAGTTCAGGGTTAGGATGCACCAGAATAGGTGCCGTGGTGAATTTCTCTTTCAAACGGGAAAATGCTTCTTGAGCCTGGGGGGTCCAGGTAAAAGCAGAATTCTTGCGGGTAAGCCGCGTAATGGGACACACTACCTCAGAAAAGTTCCTGATAAAACGCCTGTAGAAATTAGCAAACCCTATAAAGCACTGGACCTCCTTCACATTCTTGGGGACTGGCCAGTCTTTAATGGCTTGGATCTTACTCTCATCCATACTAATTCCTCGTGATGACATTACATACCCCAGAAATTGGATCTCCGTCCGATGGAATTCGCACTTTTCCAGTTTGATATACAGAAGGTTTTGTCGTAGGCGTTCTAAGACCATCTTCACATGTCTGTGATGCTCCTCTGTGGAATTAGAAAAAAACTAAATATCATCCAAATAAATGACAATGAATGTATCCAGGAGGTCCCTAAAAACGTCATTCACCAAATGTTGGAAAGTTGCTGGAGCATTACATAAACCGAACGGCATTACTAGGTATTCAAAGTGTCCGTAGCGTGACCTGAAAGCTGTCTTCCATTCATCCCCAGGTCTAATGCGGACCAAGTTATAGACCCCACGGAGATCCAACTTTGTAAAGAGTTTTGCATGCCGTACTCTCTCCAATAATTCAGGGATCAACGGTAGTGGGTAACGGTTTCTGATCGTGATTTTATTGAGCTCCCGATAGTCTATACAGGGCCTAAGAGATCCATCTTTCTTCTTCACAAAGAAGATTGGTGCACCAGCAGGAGATGAAGAGGGGCGTATGAAGCCCTTGGCTAGATGTTCGTCTATATAGTCCTTTAGAGCCTTTAGCTCAGGCCCTGCCATAGAGTAAATCTTGCCAAAAGGTATTCCTGCACCTGGTAACAGGTCTATCGGACAGTCATATGGACGGTGAGGGGGTAGCAGGTCTGCGTTCCTTTTGTCACACACGTCAGCGTACTCACGGTATATTGCTGGTAGCTCAGAGACTGATGTTGGTCCTTTAGGAATGGAGCAGACTGAAGCTTCTGGACTTATCTGTTTCTCCGGAAAGTGCAGTTCTTTAGTTTCCCAGTTAATCGTAGGATTCTGAGCCTGCAGCCACGGCAGTCCTAGAATAATAGGGAAATGAGGAGAAGAGATGAGCATAAATGACAGACTCTCTTGATGGTCATTACCCATGAGGACCTTTAAGGGCTCCGTCTCCTGATCCACTGGTCCAGAGTTTAACAGTGAGCCATCCACGGTCTCCATCTGTACAGGAGTAGCCTTCTTTACTGAATGTACACCAAGTTTCTCAGCGAAGGAGATGTCCATAAAATTGCCGCTTGCCCCTGAATCAATCATAGCGGAGGTAGATACCCAGACAGAGTGAACCCTGAGCTTGAGGGGAATAAAGCAATGAGAAATGTTGTGCTTACAACTCAGCTGGGAAACCGCTGAAAAAACCTGAAAGACTGCTGCAGTGATGCGTGCATCGGGCTCAGAGATAACAGAGTTCAAGTCTGAGTAATCAATGTCTGTATCCTCTACTCTCTCTGGGGTCTGTGGTTCGGACCTGACAGAACCCCTCTCACAGCACTCGCAGTGTATGATGGCTGCAGTTGTCTTACGAGAACGACTGGGGCAGTTTATAATGAAATGTCCTGACTTACCGCAATAGAAACACAGATTTTCCTTTACTCGATGTTCCTTACGTGCATCACTGACCCGTCTCTGTAAAGAATCCACCTGCATAGGCTCAGGTTCAGGTTCTCATATAATCCTGCTCAAGGACTCCTTAGCTCAGGGGTCTCAAACTCGGCTGGGTTGGTGGGCCGCACATAGAAAATTTTTTTTATCGGGGGCCGCATTGCTTGTAGGACTAAGGGTACCGTCACACTAGGTGACATCGCCGGCGACACACGGGAGCGCGCACATTTTTGGCACCCCGTCAGCGTCGTGTGTTTAGACGCGGCGATACCTTCGGTGATGCTTTGGCGATGTTTCAGGCAATGTCGCTGTTGGGGTGTCTAGAAACCCCAGCAGGGATCCTGTAACATGGGAGCCTATGGCTCCCATCGCCTGTAACATCGATATTCGCGATGTTACACAGGGCGATGCTTACACATCGCCTGAGAGTGGTTGCCTGGTTTCACAGCAGTGCTGTGAAACCAGGCGACCACTCTGAGCCGATTTTTCGGTGCAAAATCGCCACTTTACACGGGGCAATGTCACCTGGTGTGACAGTACCCTGACATTTTTAGTAACACCAGATTTTTTGGTCAATGTAGTAACGTCCAAATCCTGATCCCCTTCTTGTAGTAATGTCCGCATCTTGGTCCCTTTCTTGTTGTAATGTCCCCATCCTGGTCCCCATCCTGGTCGCCCTCTTGTACTAATATCCCCAACCTGATCCCCTTCTGTAGTAATGTCCCCCGTGCTGGTCCCTTTTTGTAATGATGACCCCCTTACTGGTCCCCTTTTGTAGTTATGTCACCATCCAGTCCCCCATACTGGTCCCCTTTTGTAGTGATGTCCCCATCCTGGCCCCCATAGTGTAGTAATGTCCCCCATGCTGGTCCCCTTTTGTAGTGATGTCCCCATCCTGGCCCCCATAGTGTAGTAATGTCCCCCATGTTGGACCCCTTTTTTAGTGATATCCCCAACCTGGTCTGCCTTCTTTTACACACTCAGACATATTCACTCATAATCACACCCACTCACACATTAACTCACCCACACTCACATTAACTCACACTCTCACACTCACGTGGAACAAAAGGGGGGGGAAGCACAACCCATGAGCGGTACCTGGTGGTCTAGTGGGGTAGTCAATAACATGTGGGGGGATCGCATCTCACCTTTGGAGGTTCTGCAACCCTGCACAACCTCGGTGTATCGCAGTGGATGGCTCCGGACTCCAGCGGTCGGGGTTTCCTCCACGAGCAGCTCCTTCTTCCAGTCAGTTGACACGAGCAGCCGATCACCTGCCCCTGTGATGTTCTCAGCTACGTCACCGCAGGACCTTTGGATTCTGTTAGCGGTGACTCTGGTTCACAGCTGCTCCTGCTGCAAACCTAGGATGGGGATATGATATTTGTACAAAAGTGTGTGATTATAACAGAAGTGCTAGAGCACAGGAGGCACACGTTTAATTACCTTTAACCTCTTTACGACCAATGACGAGTATACTCGTCATGAAAAGATGTCAGTTCCCGCATCATGACGAGTATACTCGTCATGGCTTTGAACTGTCACTGCTTCTAAACGAACAGTGACAGCTCAAATCTAAAAGCTGTCAGTGACAGCCAAGGGTTAGGGGCAGAGGTGTGGGCACCCCTGTTAACCCCTTCACCCCCCTCCCCCACCGCAATCACTCTTATCTGCGGGCGGGTTGCACCGCAGCCGCCGGCCATGAGCTGATGCTCCAGCTCCCCCTGTGTCCTGTCCCCGCCCCCTGTGTCCAGCTCCCCCTGTGTCCTGTAGCCCCCCCCCCGTGTCCTGAGCCCCCTGTGTCCTGTCCCCGTCCCCTGTGCAGCCCCTCCTGTGTCCTGTCCCCGTCCCCTGTGCAGCCCCTCCTGTGTGCGTTCCCTGTCCCCTGTGCAGCCCCTCCTGTGTCCTGTCCCCGCCCCCTGTGTCCAGAGCCCCCTGTGTCCTGTAGCCCCCCCCTGTGTCCTGAGCCCTCTGTGTCCTGTCCCCGTCCCCTGTGCAGCCCCCCCTGTCTCCCGTCCATCCCCGCCTTCCACCTTGCACAGTTTGCCGGCGGGCTTCTGCGCCCGCCGGCAAAGCTGCAGGGCCCCCTCCTCCTCCCTGCTGGTCCCCAGCCCCCGGGACTCGGTCCCCAGCCCCCGATCCCTGGTCCCCAGCCCCGCTCACCTATCCCGGCGGGCTGCACGCTCGGTGCACCCGTCCGCACCGTCGGGCCTCCTCTGCAGTGTGGCTCCTCCTCTTCTCAGGGGCTCCTCCTCCTCATCGCTGGGTAAGTATGAATGAATGAAAGAATGAATGAAAGAATGAAAGAATGAATGAATGGATGGATGGATGGATGGATGGGTAGATGGATGGGTGGATGGATGGATGGATGGATGGATGGATGGATGGATGGGTGGGTGGATGGATGGATGGGTGGATGGATGGATGGATGTGTGCGTGCGTGGATGTGCGTGTGTGGATGTGTGTGCGTGGTTGTGTGCATGCGTGGATGTCAGCACGTGGATGTGCGTACGTGGATGTGCGTACGTGGATGTGCGTACGTGGATATGCATGTGTGGATGTGTGTGCGTGGTTGTGTGCATGCGTGGATGTGCGTACGTGGATGTGCGTACGTGGATGTGCGTACGTGGATGTGCGTGCGTGGATGTGCGTACGTGGATGTGCGTGTGTGAATGTGCGTGCGTGGATGTGTGCGTACGTGGATGTGGATGTACGTGGATGTGTGTGTGGATGTACGTGGATGTCAGCATGCGTGCGTGGATGTGTGCATGCGTGGATGTGCGTGCGTGGTTGTGTGCATGCGTGGATGTGCATACGTGGATGTGCGTGCGTGGATGATGGGTGCATAGGTGGATGGATGGGTGCAACAAGGGATCAAGTGTCCTCTTGTTATAGTCTCTGGGATCATAGTCATGGTGCACTGTATAACTGATCATTGTCATACAGTGCACCATAACTCTGACCCCTGAGACTGTAGGAAGAGGACACTTGATCCCTTGCTGCAGTCTCTGGATTGAGCAGAGGCGATCGAGCGTCGTGGGACCTTCGTTGTGGACTACTTCGGAGGCAATCGAGCGTCGTGGGACCTTCGTTGTGGACTACGTCGGATCTTCATAATAAAGATGGAGTCCGAATTTTGTTTGTGTTTTTTTTTTCAAATAAAAAGATTTTTCTCTGTGTGTATTTTCTGACTATTTACCAGAGATTCCTAATGGCGGGTCTAACATTGGCCCTATATTATGAATCTCGGGCTTAGTGCCAGCTGCCAATAAAAAGCTGGCATTAACCCCTTTATTACCCAGTTTGCCACCGGCACCAGGGCAACTGGAAGAGCATGGGTACAGCGCCAGAAAATGGCGCTTCAATGAATGCGCCATTTTCTGGAGCGGCTGCGGGCTGCAATTCGCAGCATGGGGGGCCCAGAACGCTTGGGCCTTTCCATGCTGAGGATTCCAGCCCCCAGCTGCCTAGTTGTACCTGGCTGGGCCAAAAATATGGCGGAGCCCTACGTCATTTTTTTTTCTAGAATTAGTTCTAGAAATGAAAAAAAATGGGCTTCACTGTATTTTTGGTTGCAGCCAGGTACAACGAGGCAGCTGGGGGTTGCTGGCAGTCTGTAGCTGCCAAGTTGTACCTGGCTGGACCAAAAATATGGCGGAGCCCTACGTCATTTTTTTTTATAGAATTAGTTCTAGAAATAAAAAAAAATGGGCTTTGCTGTATTTTTGGTTGCAGCCAGGTACAAGGAGGCAGCTGGGGGTTGCTGGCAGTCTGTAGCTGCCAAGTTGTACCTGGCTGGACCAAAAATATGGCGGAGCCCTACGTCATTTTTTTTTCTAGAATTAGTTCTAGAAATAAAAAAAAATGGGCTTCGCTGTATTTTTGGTTGCAGCCAGGTACAGCGAGGCAACTGGGGGTTGCTGGCAGTCTGTAGCTGCCAAGCTGTACCTGGCTGGACCAAAAATATGGCGGAGCCCTACGTCATTTTTTTTTCTAGAATTAGTTCTAGAAATAAAATAAAGCCTTCGCTGTATTTGTAGCCAGCCATGTACAACTTGGTAGCTGGCTGACTAGAATCCTCAGCGTGGAGAGACTCAAATGTTGTGGGTCCCCCACGCTGCAAATTTCAACCCACAGCCACCCAAGAAAATAGCGCATTCATTAGAGGCGGCATTTTCTGGTGCTGTACCCCAACTCTACCAGTTGCCCTTGTGCTGGTGGCACACGGGTTCTCCATATGCGACATAGTGTCCGCTAACAATTTCAATAGAAAATTAGCTCCAATTGTTAGCGGAAACCATGTCGGGTATGGAGAGCCCCTCCCTGTGTGCCTGAACATTGGAGCTCCCCCACAAGTGACCCCATTTTGGAAACTAGACCCCCGAAGGAACGTATCTAGATGCATAGTGAGCACTTTGAACTCCCAGATGCTTCACAAATTCATCCATAAAAATGAAAAAGCACGTTTTTTTTCCACAAAAAGTTTCTTTTTTCATTTTTACGGATCAATTTGTGAAGCACCTGGGGGTTCAAAGTGCTCACTATGCATCTAGATACGTTCCTTGGGTGGTCTAGTTTCCAAAATGGGGTCACTTGTGGGGGAGCTCCAATGTTTAGGCACATAGGGGCTCTTCATATCCTACAAGGTGTCCCCTAACAATTCCAATTGTTAGCGGACACCATGTCGCGTATGGAGAGCCCCTGTGTGTCTCCACATTGGAGCTCCCCCACAAGTGACCCCATTTTGGAAACTAGACCCCCAAAGGATTATATCTAGATCCATAGTGAGCACTTTGAACCCCCAGATGCTTCACAAATTGATCCGTAATAATGAAAAAAGAAATTATTTGTGGAAAAAAAGTGCTTTTTCATTTTTACGGATGAATTTCTGAAGCACCTGGGGTTCAAAGTGCTCACTATGCATCTAGATACGTTCCTTTGGGGGTCTAGTTTCCAAAATGGGGTCACTTGTGGGGGAGCTCCAATGTGGAGACACATGGGGACCCTCCAAACGCGACATGCTGTCCGCTAACAAATTGAGCTCATTTTCCATTCAAATTGTTAGCGGACACCATGTCGCGTTTGGAGGGTCCCCGTGTGTCTCCACATTGGAGCTCCCCACAAGTGACCCCATTTTGGAAACTAGACCCCCAAAGGATTATATCTAGATCCATAGTGAGCACTTTGAACCCCCAGATGCTTCACAAATTGATCCGTAATAATGAAAAAAGAAATTATTTGTGGAAAAAAAGTGCTTTTTCATTTTTACGGATGAATTTCTGAAGCACCTGGGGGTTCAAAGTGCTCACTATGCATCTAGATACGTTCCTTTGGGGTCTAGTTTCCAAAATGGGGTCACTTGTGGGGGAGCTCCAATGTGGAGACACATGGGGACCCTCCAAACGCGACATGGTGTCCGCTAACAAATTGAGCTCATTTTCCATTCAAATTGTTAGCGGACACCATGTCGCGTTTGGAGGGTCCCCGTGTGTCTCCACATTGGAGCTCCCCACAAGTGACCCCATTTTGGAAACTAGACCCCTAAGGAACGTATCTAGATGCATAGTGAGCACTTTGAACCCCCATATGCGTCAGAAATTCATCCGTAAAAATGAAAAAGCACTTTTTTTTCCCACAAAAAATTTATTTTTTCATTATTATGGATCAATTTGTGAAGCATCTGGGGGTTCAAAGTGCTCACTATGCATCTAGATATGTTCCTTTGGGGGTTTAGTTTCCAAAATGGGGTCACTTGTGGGGGAGCTCCAATGCGGAGACACACAGGGACCCTCCAAACGCGACATGGTGTCAGCTAACAATTTGAGCTCATTTTCCATTCAAATTGTTAGCGGACACCATGTCGCGTTTGGAGGGTCCCTGTGTGTCTCCACATTGGAGCTCCCCCACAGGTGACCCCATTTCGGAAACTAGACCCCCTAAGGAACATATCTAGATGCATAGTGAGCACTTTGAACCCCCAGATGCTTCACAAATTCATCAATAAAAATGAAAAAGCACTTTTTTTTTCCACACAAATTTTCTTTTTTCATTTTTACAGATCAATTTGTGAAGCACCTGGGGGTAGAAAGTGCTCACTATGCATCTAGATATGTTCCTTTGGGGGTGTAGTTTCCAAAATGGGGTCACTTGTGGGGAGCTCCAATGTGGAGACACACGGGGACCCTCCAAACGCGACATGGTGTCCGCTAACAATTTGAATGGAAAATGAGCTCAAATTGTTAGCGGACACCATGTCGCGTTTGGAGGGTCCCTGTGTGTCTCCACATTGGAGCTCCCCCACAAGTGACCCTATTTTGGAAACTAGACCCCCAAAGGAACATATCTAGGTACATAGTGAGCACTTTGAACCCCCAGATGCTTCACAAATTGATCCGTAATAATGAAAAAATAATTTTTTAGTGGAAAAAAAAGTGCTTTTTCATTTTTACGGATGAATTTCTGAAGCATATGGGGTTCAAAGTGCTCACTATGCATCTAGATACGTTCCTTCGGGGTCTAGTTTCCAAAATGGGGTCACTTGTGGGGGAGCTCCAATGTGGAGATACACAGGGACCCTCCAAACGCGACATGGTGTCCGCTAACAATTTGAGCTCATTTTCCATTCAAATTGTTAGCGGACACCATGTCGCGTATGGAGGGTCCCTGTGTGTCTCCACATTGGAGCTCCCCCACAAATGACCCCATTTTGGAAACTAGACCCCCTAAGGAAGGTATCTAGATGCATAGTGAGCACTTTGAACCCCCAGATGCTTCACAAATTTATTCATAAAAATTAAAAAAACACTTTTTTTTCACAAAAAATTATTTTTGCCTACATTTTTTCAGTTTCACATGGGCAAAGGGATAAAATACATCCCAAAATTTGTTGGGCAATTTCTCCTGAGTACACCGATACCTTATATGTGGTCATAAACCACTGTTTGGGCGCACGGCAGGGCTCAGAAGTGAAGGAGCGCCATTTCACTTTTTGAACGGAAAATTGGCTCTAAAATTCAAATTGCGCTCCCTCCCTTCTGAGCCCTGCCGTGCGCCCAAACAGTGGTTTATGACCACATATGAGGCATCGGTGTACTAAGGAGAAATTGCCCAACAAATTTTAGGATGCATTTTATCCTGTTGCCCATGTGAAAATGAAAAAATTGAGGCTAAAAGAACATTTTTGTTACAAAAATTAAAATGTCCATTTTTTCCTTCAACATTATTTTAGTTCCTGTGAAGCACCTGAAGGGTTAATAATCTTCTTCAATATAGTTTTGAGTAGCTTGAGGGGTGCAGTTTTTGGAATGGTGTCACTTTTGGGTGTTTTCTGTCATGTACACCCCTCAAAGGGACTTCAAATGTGATGTGGTCACTAAAAAATTGGTTTTGTAAATTTTGCTGGAAAAATGAATAATTGCTGATGAACTTTGAACCCTTATAACGTCCTACCAAATTTTTTTTTTTCTTCCAAAATTGTGCTGATGTGAAGTAGACATGTGGGACATGTTATTTATTAACTACTTTGTGGCACATAACTCTCTGGTTTAGCAGAATAAAAATTAAAAATTTGAAAATTGCTAAATTTTCAAAATTTTTGCCAAATTTTTTATTTTTTCACAAATAAACGCAAAAATTATCGACCTAAATTTAATACTAACAGGAAGCCCAATATGTAACGAAAAAACAATCTCATAATCGCTAGGATCCGTTGAAGCGTTCCAGAGATATTACCTCATAAAGGGAGAGTGGTCAGAATTACAAAAAATGGTCTGGTCATTAAGCTGCAAAGTGACTCGGTCCTTAAGGGGTTAATAAACCACAACGTGTTTCCACGGCGGCCCGCCGTCTTCATCAGGTAAATATACCTGATGAAGAATGCGGACCACCAAGGACTTTTGTTATAATCACACACTTCTGTACAAAATCGCGCACTCTGACACCCTCACGCATTCACACTCACAGGCACCCCACAGGCTCTCTGACACCCACAGGCACTCAAGAGGCACTCTCAAGACAGGCACTCATACACACAGGCACTCACACACACAAGCACTCACACACACAGGCACTCACACACACAGGCACTCACACACACAGGCACTCACGAACACAGGCAGTCACGAACACAGGCAGTCATGAACACAGACACTCATGCTCACAGACACTCAAAGGCGCTCAAAGGCACTCACGCTCACAGGCACTCACACTCACAGGCACTCACACTCACAGGCACTCACACTCACAGGCACAGGTACTCACACACACAGGCACTCACGCTCACAGACACTCACAGGCGCTCACAGGCACTCACACTCACAGGTACTCACGCTCACAGGCACTCACGCTCACAGGCACTCACGCTCACAGGCACTCACAGGTGCTCACAGGCACTCACACTCACAGGCATAGGCGCTCACAGGCACTCACGCTCACAGGCACTCACAGGCACTCACAGGCGCTCACAGGCGCTCACAGGCACTCACAGGCACTTACGCTCACAGGCACTCACAGGCACAGACACTCACAGGCACTCACACTCACAGGCACTCACACTCACAGGCACTCGCACTCACAGGCATAGGCGCTCACAGGCACTCACGCTCACAGGCACACACAGGCACAGGCACTCACAGGCACAGGCACTCACGCTCACAGGCACTCACAGGCACAGGCACTCACACTCACAGGCACTCACGCTCACAGGCACTCACGCTCACAGGCACTCACACTCACAGGCACTCACACTCACAGGCACTCACACTCACAGGCATAGGCGCTCACAGGCACTCACGCTCACAGGCACTCACGCTCACAGGCACAGGCGCTCACAGGCACTCACAGGCACTCACAGGCGCTCACAGGCACAGACACTCACAGGCACTCACACTCACAGGCACTCACACTCACAGGCACTCACACTCACAGGCACTTGCACTCACAGGCACTCGCACTCAAAGGCACTCACGCTCACAGGCACTCACAGGCACTCACGCTCACAGGCACAGGCACTCACAGGCACAGGCACTCACACTCACACGCACAGGCACTCACAGGCACAGGCACTCACAGGCACAGGCACTCACACTTACAGGCACTCACACTCACAGGCACAGGCACTCACACTTACAGGCACTCACACTCACAGGCACTCACAGGCACTCACACGCACAGGCACTCACACGCACACTCACAGGCACTCACACTAGCACACACTTTTATTACTAACCATGCTGGTCCAGTGCATGGGGACCCTGGGGCTTCCCTGTGCGGCCCCCAGCACTTTGGACCAAGAACCATGCTGGCGGCGGTCCAGTGCATGGTGCCGCCGCTTTCCCCGCTATAACATTACTTGCGGCCGCTTCACTGTCTCTGCCGCTCGCTCTGCAAGTTCAATGCGAGTCACCGTCAGCCAATGAGAAGCCCGCAGGTGACGTCAGCGGCCTCTCATTGGCTGAGGGGCTTGTATTCAGCTTACAGAGCGGCAGAGCGAGCGGCAGAGACAGTGAAGCGGCCGCAAGTAATGTTATAGCGGGGAAAGCGGCGGCACCATGCACTGGACCGCCGCCAGCATGGTTCTTGGTCCAAAGTGCTGGGGGCCGCACAGGGAAGCTCCAGGGGCCGCATGCGGCCTGCGGGCCGCGAGTTTGAGACCCCTGCCTTAGCTGGAGAGGGAGGAAATAAATGATTAGTGCGCTTTATCTCCGACCATCTCTCCTGTCTGCGTTCAGTAAGCAGAGCATCGATCAGAATACAGTAGTTGATAAAATCTCCTAATGCTGTAGGTGGGTCGGCACGAGCGAGTTCGTCCTTAATCACAGAGGATAATCCTTTCCGGAAAACCGACTTTTTAGCGGAGCTATCCCAAGTGGTGTCGAGGGCCCATCTCCGGAACTCCAAAGCATACTCCGCTACCGAGCGCTTACCTTGGCTTAAAGTTAACATGGCTGATTCCGCTGTAGCACCGCGGTTTGGATCATTGAATACCTGCCCCATAGCTGAAATGAAAGCATCAAGATTATTTAGACAGTCATCGTCAGTCTCAATTAGGGGGTTTGCCCATGTGAGAGCTTTGTTGGAGAGCAGCATAATTATTGTCAGTACTTTAGATCGCTCAGTAAGGAACTGTGGCGCATGAGCCGCAAAGAACAGTTTGCATTGATTAATGAATCCCCTGAATTTTTCCCGTTCACCGCCAAAGCGGAATGGTGGTAGCTTGGGGATTCCAATACCCGGGGTTGAAGTTGGGGTGTGGACTCGTCCCTCCAGAACCTCAATCCGGGTTCGTAAGTCCTGTGTGGTTTGTCCGAACACCTGCAGATTATGATCACTGCGATCCCGCAGGCTTGCAAAGCTGGCCTTCAATGCCTGTAGGTCAGCAAGGATTGAATCCGTCACTTCGCACAGATGTTTAACAGGGTCCTCCATATTCCCAGAAGCTCTACGGCAGAGAGGCTGGAAAGGAAGAAAAGGAGCACAATAGTGTTTACCTGTGGTAACACTCCTGACTTAAAAGAAGGGAATGTGCTCACCTGGAAAGGTTGTAAGAAGCCACAACCACTATCATCACATATATCGATATCTCGGATCCACGGTCTGCAGCAGCTCCCCAATGACAAAGATCCAGAAATCTCTATGCAGGTGGCAGCAGATGCAGCACTGTCCCAGACCCAGCAGACTCTATTATGGCTCCTGAATCTGTCATATATGATACAGTCTATATAGAGTCTAATGCATGGGTATAATGAGACACATGAGACATACGCTTCTTAAGCAGCTCTTGTATTGCTTCATACAAGTTAGTGCATCAGCAGGATAAAGTAAATGCAAGTTGCAGAAGGCAAACAACCAAGGACATCAGAGCATTAAAGCATAGTACAAGTCATTCAGTCTATTACTTTCCTGTCAGATGTTGCTGCAAATAGGAAGCTTCTGTGTCCATAAATGATTCCAGGCAGAGTGAATCCAGGCTTCAGAGAGCAAGACACAAACTGGTTTCAGACCTGATTCAGGAGCACAGGTAAATCATCTGAAACTGATTAAAAGGGCAATTGGCAAGGAACAGGGCAGGGACATCAAAGGTGAGGATCCCATTTTGTTTGAGGGCAAAAGTCAATGCACAGGACAGGAAACAAGATGGCCGACGACAAGCTGAGAACTCCATATTGGTTGAGGGCAAAAGTCAAAGCACATGACAGGAAACAAGATGGCCGACAAAATACACTAAATGCAAACATAACAGATATAGCAAAAAAGACTGAAAACCGTACACTGGCACTTGCGGCAACGGACACAAACTGCTGCTAGCAGCGTTTTTTTGACTTGCCGCAAGTGTCACAAGTGCAAAACCGCCCTTGCCGTGCATGTCCGCAAGTCCCAAAGGGAATTAATTAGGCCAAATGCAAGTGATCCATTAGGCGGCAAATGTGGCTAAATGTCAGATCTGCCGTGAATGCCGAGAAACACTGATTTGAAAGCAGCCTAAGACTCCATACGCTAAACAAAGACCCGAGCTGTGTCGAAACATTGTGTGGAGATCTCACTGGATTTCGAACATACATCTGTTGAATAAAAACAATGGATTTGCAAGTTATCAAGATTTTTTCTCGTCTTTTATTTTAACGTGTCCCCGAGCATTTTTCTTTTCATGGTTAATACTATTTTACTTCTGAGTACCAAAATAAGAGAAACAAAAAGCTTTTAAGACAAGTCGAAACTGCATTTTCCTCTGTGTTACTGAATGATGGCTTGTGCCTATACTCAGAGTCGGACTGGCTCACTGGGTCACCGGTAAATCCTCCGGTGGGCCCCAGGTCCCCATTGCCCCGTCGCATCTCCCCTCTACCCTCCTGTGCTGTACAGAAAGTGCCTGAAGGTCCCCCCGAAGCTCCTGCTACTAATCATATCCTGTCTCCTATGCATACAACGGCACAGTAATGCTGCCGGCACATGCGCAGGAGGTCAGGGTCTCATGGCGATGACATCATCACTTCAATACTCAGCTGTCAGTACGCGCGCTGGCAGCTCAGTGTGCATTCTCCAGCGCTGGACTCTGCGATCGTCGGTGAGCTAAGTAGAATTTTGTTTTTTTAAATGCAGAACTGGTCTGGGACTGGGACCCAAAGAATGGGGGATATATACACCAAGCCATATATACCACCAGCAAAGGGGCCAGCCCAGGAAGCAGGACAATCAAATATACACCACCAGCAAGGGGTAAGCCCAGGATGGGGGACAATCATATATACAGAACCAGCAAGGGGCCCGGTCCAGGGTGGGGGACATACTAGTGCAAATCAATGAATTAGAATGTCATCAAAAAACAATGTAATATTGCCATTTTTCAGGGCATTTCTGGGAGCTCTGAAACACGTTGACTAATAAAGCCATATTATATTCACCCTTTGATGTCTCATAGAATACTGAAGCACAGTTTTTAACCCTTCATCCGCTCTACTTTAATTTTCTGAAATAATGACCTTTGGGTTTTCATTGGCTGTAAGTTATAATCATCAACATTTACATAATAAAACTGTTGAAAGAGATCAGTCTGTTTGTATTGACTCTACATAATGTATGCATTACACATTTTGTATTGAATTACTGAAATAAATTCACTTTTTGATGATATTCTAATTCATTGAGATGCACTAGTATAAATACACCAGCAAAGTGCCCAGTCCAGGATGGGAAACATTATATATATATATATATATATATACACCAGCAGGGGTCCCAGTCCAGGATGGGGGAAATATACACTAGCAAGTCATATATACCTGCAAGGGCCAAGGCCAGGATGGGGGACATATATATATACTCCAGCAAGGGGCCTAGTCACAGGATGGGGGATACATACACCAGCAAGCCATATATGATAGCAAGGGGTCAGTCAAGGATGGGGGACATATATACACCAGTAAGGGGCCCATATGTATCAGGAAGCGTCCCAGCCTGGGTTGGGATACTTTATTACATTATGGGAGCCAGAATGAGGAACATACATTATTGGTTTATGGTGGCAAGTGGAGGCATATATACTGTAGGAGCTAATTAGGAGACAATACTACTGCTATAATATAATTTACTTTTGAGAATACTGTTTCCCATGAGGGGAACAAAAGGCAGGTCATGTTAGTGTATGGGGCCGCACTATGTCGCTTTTTTATCATTTTATGTAGTGTTGCAATCCTGGGAAAAGTGGGGAATGTGCTATGGAAGTGATCATTTCTAGAACACTGTTATTTTCTGCAGGGATGAGTCCTGGTTAGAGGACGTGATATTGTTCTCCACCAGGTGAAGAAGAAACCTAAAGATGAATGACTTCACCTAGAGACATCACCGGCGATTATGCGTATTACCTATACACACACACTATACACAATATACAAAACTCCTGTGTATAATTTCAGCGGTGATCACTGTATTACCTGTACACGGATATTATATACAGAGCTCCTGAGTATAATTTCACTAGTGATCTCTACAATAACTTTACACTGACATTATATGTCAAGCTCCTATGTATAATGTCAACAGTGATCACTGTATTATCTGTACCCTGACACTATATACAGTTATCACTGTATTGCCTGTACATATGTGTTATATGCAGAGCTTCTGTGTATAATGTCACTGGTGAGCACTGTATTACCAGTACACTGATGCTATATACAGAGCTCCGGTGTATAATTTCACTGGTGATCTTTGCATTACCTGTACACTGACACTATATACAGAGCTCCGGTGTATAATTTCACTGGTGATCTTTGCATTACCTGTACACTGACACTATATACAGAGTTCCTGTGTATAATGTCATCAGTGATCACTGTATACCTGTACACTGACACTATATACAGAGACCAAGTGAATATTGCCTACTTTTTTAAATGTTCATTATTGTAGTATTATTTGCAATTATGTGGTGGCATTACGTAATCTGGTCATGGCGGGGCTGTATTTGTCTCTTGTATGTGGTATTATTCACTAAATATGTGGTGGTAATATGTGGTCAGGTCATGGTTTGGCAGTATTTATACCTTGTACATGGTAGTAATTTATTACTATATGGTGGTATTATAGGCTTTGGTCATGGAGTGGCGGTATTTGTACCTTGTATGTGACATTATTCAGGCATTATGTGGTGGTAATAGGTGCTCTGGTCACTGTGTGGTGGTATTTCTCCCTTCTATGTAGTATTATTGTTCTTGGAATAGTGGATTGAGGTCGGTCATTTTTTTAATCTGAAATCAATAAGAGGAAAACAATTAGTTAAAGCTTATAAAAGATAAAAAAAAATCTATATATACAGTGCACTTAGTCCACTTAGTTATTAGTCCAGTAATTTTTCAGAGGAGAACTTTCACTGACTCTCCTCTCCTATTGTTTCTGTTCCCTCATCTATGTAGTTAGCTTGGTTTTGTTTCTATATACGGAACATGCAGTTAATATGGTTCTGTTTGTATTTATGGAGTATATAACTTGGCTAACTACCGTATATACTCATGTATAAGCCGAGTTTTTCAGCCCAAAAATTGGGCTGAAAAGTCTCCCCCTCGGCTTATACACGGGTCATATACGGTACATGGAGTGGTGGGGGCTGTGTCCGGGGCTGGGGAGGCTGGAGGAGGCGGGGGGAGGCTGCTGAATGAGCGGCCCCGTCACGTGGGGCCGCTCATTACATATGCACTGCTTCCCCCTGTCAATCAGCGGCAGGGGGAAGCAGTGCATAACTAAATATATCCCCCCCAAGTGCTGGCACTTCCCCCCCTGCTTGTAAGGCCCCCCCTGGCTGCTATTATTACCATCCTCTTCTCTGTCTTCATCGCGCGCGCAAGTCCCTCTTAGCTCCCGTCCTCAGTAGCATCCGGGGTCATGTGACCGGCCGGTCGCATGACGTCATCGCTACGCGACGGCCGGGGACCCAGATGCATGGAGGACGGGAGCACCGAGGCACCTGCGCGCGCGATGAAGACAGAGGAGAGGATGGTAAGTTAAGCAGCCGGGGGGGCTTAAAAGAAGGGGGGCAAGTGCCAGCATTTGGGGCTGCCTGTGTATACACCTCTGAGGCTGGGGCTGTCTGTGTATACACCTCTGGGGCTGCCTGTGTATACACCTCTGGGGCTGGGGCTGCCTGTGTATACACCTCTGGGGCTGCCTGTGTATACACCACTAGGGCTGCCTGTGTATACACCACTGGGGCTGGGGCTGCCTGTATACACCACTGGGGAGGCTGCTGTAATACTGCTGGGGCCTGTATACACCACTGGGGAGGCTGCTGTATACTACGACTGGGGAGGCCTGTATACCTGTGCTGGGGTCCACCCTCCGCTTATACACGAGTCAATAGGTTTTCCCAGGTTTTGGGGGCAAAAGTAGGGGGGTCGGCTTATACATGGGTCGGCTTATACACGAGTATATACGGTAATTGATAATGGGTCTAAGTTTGTACATTCGTAAGCCAGCCCAATATGAAATTAACACCAGACACAATTATGTTTTAAAGCCTTTTTCCTTCTATTGCTTTTGTACAGCAGTCAGAGGTGAGCCGCTTAACGATGGGCTATCTGCAACTCATGCGTCATTGTCCCTAGACAAAAATACTTCAGCCAGCACCTGCCCTTCGTATGTTATTAAAAGCAAAAAACATGCAGTTACCCGAAGTAAGAGATGAAGAACCCACAAAAGAAAACAAATTTGAGCCATCCAAATGTATCTTGTCTAAAGAAAATTGACAGTACACTGTGTGCATATTTATAAGGCAATTTGAGTTTTTGAGGTTTCATTTGTTATTGAACAACTACAGTGCTGTTAGTTAATTCAAAGTAAATCAGAAACCTGAATATCTAAATTAAATGTGAGATTTTGTATTTTGCATTTATTAGGAGAATATATAGGCAGAATTATTATGCAGCTAAATGAAAAATATAAATATTCCCATCTCAATTTATTTTTACCTGATAAAGTAAGAATAATAACCAAACAACTCAAGCATCTCATTTCAAAGAAAATATCAGTGACCAATATAGTCACCCTTCTTTTCCATAACAGCCATGAGCCTTCTATCCATGGAGTCTGTCAGTTTTTTTAATCTGTTGGCAATCAAATTTTGGCCAGCACCAACACAGCCTCCTAGACATTGCTCAGAGAGGTGATTGTTTTCCTTCACCATAAATCTGCTGTTAAAAAAGAGCGCATGTTTTCAATGAGGTTGAGGTCAGATAAGGAAGGGGCCATGTTATAATAGTATCACTTTTAATACCTTTAATGGCTAGCAACAAGCAGAGAATTACTTCAAAGCAGGCAATGGAGCATTGCACTTCAGAAAAATCAAGGTTTTCTTCAAAGATGTAGATTTTTCATGTACCTTTGTTTGAAAAAAACATTAGCCTCATATCCAAGCCCCTGTCACATCCCGCCTACTGCAACTCAAAAAGAATTTCCTGGATCCATCTATACATTCCTTGACTAAAAAACTGCAAAACCCCTTGTGCATGTCCTCATCATCTCAAGCCTCAACTATTTCAACCTCCTGCTCTCTGGTTCTCCTCTAGCACTCTTGCACCCCTTTAATCTATCCTAAACTCTGCTGGCCAAAAAATCCACCTGTCTCCTCACTATTCCGCTGCCTCTCCTCTCTGCCAAGCACTTCACTGGCTTCCCATTTCTCAGAAGCACCGGTTCAAATCCCTATCTATGACATACAAAGCCATTCACTATGTGTATCCTCCATATATCTGTAACATGGTCTCCCGTTACTTACCTTCATGCAACCTGTGATCCTCATAAGATTCTCTTCTTCCCGCAATCACATACAAGAATTCTCCCGTGCATCCTCCATACTCTGGAACTCTGTGCCCCAACATATCAGACTCTCACCTACCATGGAAACCTTCAAAAGTAACCTGAAGACCCAACTCTTCTGACAAGCCTACAACCTGCATTGAGCTCCAGTCCTCCAAATACCAACACCACCAGCTTTACCCTCCCCTAGTGTATCCCCACCCTTCCCTTCTTGACTATGAGCCCTGATGTGCAGGGTCCTCTTTCCTCCCGTACTGTATCCTCACCCTTCCATTGTAGACTAGGAGACCTCGCAGGCAGGGTCCTCTCTCCTCCTGTACCTATGTGTGCTTTGTATTGTTCTTGAATTATGTTCTTGTCTGTTTGTCCTTTCACATGTAAAGCGCCATGGAATATATGGCGCTATAATAATAAATAATAATAATAATGATCTAAAGACTGTCAGTAATAGTTGAACCCATTATCAACCAAAAAAAGGTAAAATTAGCTCATCTTTATTACCGAACCTTATTTGCGTCAAAGTCAAGGTCTGTGGCTGTTACTGATCCAGTCACAGTCCCATCCATCAGGTCTGTCAATTGTCCATAAAACCATTAAAAAAATTCTGTCAAATAAATTTCTTGTCCCAGTCTTGATATTTCATCTTCTTTGTCTTGGTCTATCGTGGTTGGGTTTCAGCCTCCCTTAACCTGGCCATATCTCTGATAACTGAATACCTGGAAAAATAACTGAAAAAAGTAATCATCATTAGAGACAAGAAGACATTTGAACTTATAAGGTACCTTTACACGCCGCCACTATTCCTGGCAACCGGTAGCAACTGTACGTGCACGCGCACGTTTTTAACGGTTGCTAATGATCGCCGATACCGCATGTACACGCTGCCATTGCGTTGTCAACTGAAGGTATCGTGGTGCCCCGGAAGTGCCCACAGATCCTGCGGATAGCTGCCTGTTGAATCCCGTCGCCCCTTCACACGCCGCAATCAGTACGGGAATATGGGCGTACATGTTCTGCGGCGCCAAAACATAGGCGTGACGGAGTTGTATATTCTGTGACGCTGACATGGTGATTGGACAATGCAATAGTGTCATGTTTGGCCAGCCTGCGCAGGAAGGCTGGCTAATACATGATGCCATTGCAATTGTGTAGTGTGAATGGTCAGCTCTTTAAATATGACGCCCTGTAAAGGGACAGCCAATGGTTACACAGTAGCCCCCACCAATCATCGATGATGGGGCACGGTATCCATGAGGCTGTGGCACGCCTCGGGGAAGTCACTAGGAGACGCTGATTCCATCCCTGTCCCCCATTTATACGCCACTACTATGGCAATTATCCCTTTGTGTTGCCTTGGACTTTTGAACACGGCTCGGAAACAGGTATCCGAAGTAACTGCGAGACACCCAATCACTTACCCAAATTACACGCCGCCACTTCGTAGCAATTTCAACGCAACATCCACAAAAATCCCGATTGCCAGGCAGTTGGTACCATGCAGTGGTGGAGTGTAAAGGTACCTATAGAGATATTAAAGGTATGAATAATTCCTAATCAAAAGGATTATGCAAACTTATGCGGGAAAATTAATTCAGGTTAAATACACCCTATAGGAGAGACAGAAAGAGGGGGAAAACTTTGAACAAGATGAGGAAGACAGAAACTACAGGAAATCAGGAATTATCTCAACCGAACATTATAGGTACTAATACATATAAAACCAATGGAGACATTCAGATTTATTGGAAATTAATTTATTTGTAGTGATTGGTTGAATATCCCAACAGCTATAGGGTACAAACATTCAAATACAGAAGCAAGGGCTAACAGACAAGAAAAACTCCATGAGGTAAGGAGAATACAGTGTACATCCAGAAACAAATCTGTTAACACAAACAAGAACCTAATATAATATATCCTTATAGGACCCATATAAGGACGGAATAATATTGATCCAACATACGAGTGGAAACTAAAAGTACAGATTATTGAGAAGCATAGAAGCTGCAAAGGAGATTTTTCTGTATAGAAGAATTTTTATACTTTTGAATTTGTATACTTTTATATTTTTATTTGTTTCATTTTTAATGATTTTACATTTACTATTAGAAGCATCAGTTTAATAAACATCCGGTTGACGGTCAACCAAGTACAGTTTTTGGATTATTTTAAGCACAGTAAGCCATTGGTAATGGGGTAATAGTTTGCGCTGGGCTCCTATTTTACAAATAATTGTGCAATTTTTAGGGGGACTAAGCACGGTAATTCCCCATGTAGCCTTCTAGCAGCAACAATTTACAAAATATACCCACAAAGACTAGCTCCAGTGTATATTTTAATATAAAATGGTCAAAATACTCACTTGCCTAATAATTATTCCCACAGTGTATAGAAGGGATGATAATTAATTTATCTTTGACGGCAGAGAAGCCATTCTGAGACTTTACTAAATAACAGATTTGACATCAGTTTGTGAAACTTATTTATAAAATGTCAATTCAAAAATCTAATATCAGTATATAATAATTTTGCCAAATCTTCACAGATGACTACTCAATTATACCTTTATACACAGGGACGTAATTACAGTAGGTGCAGGGGTTGCAATCACACCCAGGCTCTGGAGCCAAGGGGGCCCCTAAAGTCCTTGTTGCCCATAGAACAGGATCAATGCTCTTAAGGTACCGTTACACACAGAGATATATTGCTTGCAACTCACTGGTTGCAGTGAAATCATGGACACATTGTTACATTTGTACACGGCAACAAAATGGAACAATGTGTCCATGATTTCACTGCAACCAGTGAGTTGCAAGCAATATATCTCTGTGTGTAACGGTACCTTTAAAGATTTCCAATATTTGAGGGCCCACTTGGAGCTTTTACATTGAGGCCCATGAGCTTCCAGTTACGCCATTGCTTACATATTACAATGATGATTACAGCATTACTGTGATTTTAATTACCTCCTCAGTTCCAGTTATGTACATGAGGAGTAAAACTGTTTCTAACTAACAAATTACTTGTACATGTACATTTATCATCAGTTTTCTTCAGGCTGTATCTACATTTTTAAGATGCTGCTATGATGTCTTTCATGCACAATACACAAAAAAGTAGGATTTTTTTGCAGTTTTTTTCCCCCTGTTTAGGATATTGTCAAAGAAATAGCAGCACCTTCATTAAGGAGTGCAGAGCAGTGTAAATGTGAATCCAACTTGTCTGCAGAAAACTAGCAGATTTGGTGCTCTGCAATACAGAAGTATTGTAATGAGTGCGACAAATAATCAAAGTGTAAAATGTTTACAATGGGGCTAAGTAAAAAGGGAAAAAAATCAATAAAATTTGTAACATTTAAATTAAAAAGAACAAGAAAAAAATCACAAAAAAGTTACACCATCAAAAACACAGGTTTTATGTTAAAACAAAACTAAAGAATAAACACAATTGGACATAAGGATACATCATAGGTTGTGTCCCTCACTTTGATGTCAGTTACCGCTATGAGCGCACATCATTTCCTCTACATCTCAGCTGATCTCATCTGTGCTGTTAACCCTTTCAATCGCACTGTCATTCACTGACAGTATGATCCAAAAGCATTGCGGCGGGGATTGCGCCGTTCCCAATCATAATTGCAGATCCTGCGATAAGATTGCAGGATCTCTGTGTGTCACTTGATTGCCTGGGGTCCTGCAGTGACCCCGGATGCTATCAGGGATCACTTCCTGTGGATGGTTGGCAAGCTCTGCTAACCACAAAAAGTGATCATTTGTGTTATATCCCGATGTGCTGCAGGTCATCGGGACATAGCACAAGTGATCGGACTGTGCAGCACTGTGGTACCCTATTGGGCACTGTAAAATAAAGTAAAAATAAAGTTTTTAAAAATATGAAAAAAAACATGGAAGTTCAAATCACACCCCTTTTGCGCCATTCAAAATAAAATTCTTAAAACATTTTTTTTTTTTAAATCTGGTATCGCCGCGTTCAGAAATGCCCGATCTATCAAGGTATAAACTCAATTAAACAGAGCTGTAAACTGCGTAATGGAAAAAAATGTCCAAACACCAAAATTATGTTATTTTGGTCACCACAACATTGCAATAAAGTGCAATAATGGGCGATTAAAACATCATATCTATCCAAAAATGATATCATTAGAAACATCAGCTCAAGCAGCAAAAAATAAGATGGCACACAGCCCCAGATCCCGAAAAATGAGAGCGCTACAGGTTGCAGAACATGGCGCAAAATGTGCAAGTCATTTTTTTTTTCAAACTTCTGAATTTTTTCACCAATTAGATAGCAATACATGTATACATGTTTGGTATCGACTAACTCATACCAACCCCAAGCATTATATGGTCACGTCATTTTGTCAATATAGTGACCGTGGTGAATAAAAAAAACAAAAAACAAACTTTTTTTTGCAATTTCACCGCACTTGGATAACGTAAATGGTAAAATAAATTATTTTATCTCAAAGTACAGGGTGGGCCATTTATATGACTGCACCTAGATAAAATGGGAATGGTTGGTGATTTCAACTTCCTGTTTGTGGCACAGTATATGGGAGGTGAAAAATGTTTCCAGATGGGTGGTGAGCATGGCGGCCATTTTGAAGTTGGCCATTTTGGATACAACTTTATTTTTTTCAATGGAAAGAGGGTCATGTGACACATTAAACTGATTGAGAATTTCATAAGAAAAACAATGGTGGCTTGGTTGTAACATAACTTTATTCTTTCATGAGTTATTTACAAGTTTATGACCACTTACAAAATGTGTTCAAAGTGCTGCACATTGTGTTAGATTGTCAATGCAACCCTCTTCTCCCACTTTTGACACACTGATATCAACACCGCAGACGAAATGCTAGCACAGGCTTCCAGTATCCGTTATTTCAGATGCTGCACATCTCGTATCTTCACAGCATAGACAATTGCCTTCAGATGAGTGATGAGGCAAACATTTTTGTGAATAGTTAACAAACAAAACCACCGTTATTGGTCGAACACTACCTCACAGTGGATAGATCCCTCCAAGACTGTTGGAACACAAAAATTGATGGTACGGTGTGGTATATGGGGTACAAAGATAGTGGCACCATTCTTCATCAATGGAAACCTAAATGCCACTAGATATCTGAATCATGTAGTAATTTCAGATATACAGTGGCATTGAGGTTTCCATTGATAAAGAAAGGCCCCACTATCTTTGTTCATCCCAACTCCGTTTTACCAGTTCCAAGCTGCCTGATAGAGTTACTCTGTAGCTTCCCTGCTGGTCTCCTTAGCAAACAGAGCTGCAGTAGTGGAGCTTCCTCTATGTAGGTCAATCTCTCAGTCTCCTCCTTCCTACTCATCAACAGGAGCTGAGAGGAATTAGCACAGATCTGGTTTCAAAGTCCTGGCTCAGATTTCGAAGGCTAGTACGGCCTCCTTTCTCCAGGGTCACCCTTAAAGAAGAAGGCCAAACTAGCCTTCGAATCACCAATGGACACCGGCAGGGAGGCCACATAGGCAATTCCATCAGCACATTGGAACTGGGAATAGCGAGTCGGGACCAAAATCTCAGTAATAGAACCCAGGAGCGACCTGTCCTCAGTGTGACACCGATAGAAGCTGATACTCCAGGAACAAAAAATTGGGGATCCTCTGTCAGCAAAAACTGCAAGTAACAACAGTAGACTAATGTATGCATACAATGAGCAAATTTTATCCCTAAAAATCATCAGCATAATTTTCTGCGACACCGCTATTTGAAGTGATATACCCTTTTCTCATAGACTTTTGAGGAATCGTTTTTACTGCTTGCATAGAAAATGCAATTTTAAATGCAATTGTAAAGGAAAAAATTGTGTATATACGTGGATGGAGGAAACTAACTAGAAGGAAGTAATTCCCTAGGGTGATTACCAGCTGGAATCACCTTGTAGGAAAATATAAGAAATCTCTGACCCACAGAGATTTTATTATATATGTGATTCAAAGAATGAGGCAGCACTCACCGGTATTTGCAGGGTGGTCCTTTAATCCAGATTGTCAAGGATAGACAGGGTGCAGGGACCCATAGAAGCAACATCGTTTGCGAAACGGCGTCGTTGTCCACCGGCCCTCCGTGGTCACCTCCCTGCACCCTGTCTATCCTTGACAATCTGGATTAAAGGACCACCCTGCACATACCGGTGAGTGCTGCCTCATTCTTTGAATTGCTGTACTATGTTCTGGTGCTTTGGAAGTGCTCCGCCGGAGGGGTACCTGCCAGGGATGATTTCCCGGAACATGATTGTTGATACCGCTTAGTGCCCTGGAATTCTTTACTCTTTTATTATATATGTGTTTTGAAGTTTTTTATACCATTTTGTGTGATTTTTTTTGCGGGATTTTATGGTAGTGTGTTATTTTAAAAAAACTCATAAAGAAAAAGTGAAAATCAGACTATGACAATGTGATCCATTAGATTTATATTTTTGAAATCATATGGCATGTTTTAAAAAAGAAAAAAGTAGAATACTCAACAACACAACTGGAATAAGAAAAAACAGCAAATACTTTCCACTATATGTGATTTGAAAAATCACAAGTTTTATGTGCAACTTGGAATTGCACTAAAATTGTTACACCCTTTGGTGTTTGAAGCAGCTCTCCCAACATGGACAGGTCTGTGAAGGAGCTTATTCGGATAGATCATGGTTACTTTTGCCGGTCAAATTCAGCAAATTGCAAGAACTTATTGAGGTGCATGAAGGTGCATACCATTGAAAAAAAAATATGCCAAATTCATTACATTGCTGATACCTCTAAAAATTTGAATACTCAAGAAAGTTGTTAATTTAGACTATGTTCACACATTGCGCATTTTCGAGCACTCTGTTGTGAAATTCACTTTGCCATACAGACACTGCATAAAAATTTTATGAGTTGACATGTCAATTCTTTGCGCACCTGCACCCGCACTTTCTCCCATAGGAGCCCATTATTCCCGCTGGAATTACACATTGCCATTAAGACAATGCGCAATTCCAATGGGAATACGTCGGTGCTGATGTCACACAGGGGAGGAAGAATCCTGTTCCTCCTCCCCGTGTGACCTCTGTTACAGCCCCTTTGGGTTTCGCAGTGTATTAATATACACTACGAAACCCAAATTAAATTAAAGCAAATGTGTGAAAAATAATAAAGAATTAATGCTTACCCTCCATCGGGTGTTCTGGAGCCGGGAACAGCCGCAGGTATTGACCTGCCAGGACTTTCCAAGAACGCTGATTGGCCGCTCACAGTCATGTGATATTCACGCCATGGGACATCACATATCACATGACCGCAAGCGGGCTAATCAGCATTCACAGGCCCTCGCAGGTCGATACCTGCGGAGGATCTCTCAACTCCCGACTCCCAAACACCCAGCGGAGAGGTAAGTATCCAATCTTTATTATTTTTCACACATTTGCTTTAATTTAATTTGGGTTTCGTAGTGTATATTAATACACTACGAAACCAAAAGAGGCTGTGACAGATGTCACACAGGGGAGGAGGAACAGGATTCTTCCTCCCCTCTTTGACATCATTGGAGAAGTAGCCCCGTAAAAAAACACAGTGTGTGAATGCACCGTGTTTTTTTACGGGGCTTTTTTGCGTTTTTTTTGTGTGGGTGCAAAACGCTGAAAAAGGCACCCGCACAAAAAAACGCTATGTGTGAACATAGCCTAAGACAGGCATATGCAATGCTAGTCTTAATAAAGCATTATTGCCACATAAGGTGACACATTTCAGATCTGAAAAATAAAGCTTAGTTATAAAGGATAAGAGTGGCTATACTAAAGGATAATCTAAGTTCATGTTAGCCAGTTTCTTCATAAGCAGCATAAATTTGACTTGTAGTACACAAGTATAAACAGCAGACCAACTGCAGGCAATTCATGTTGACATTTGGAGGAGAGACAATGGCTTTGTTGTTTCAAATACATTATAGTCATACGACAAGAGGAAAATCAAAATATGATTTTTAACCCATTATCTACCAATGTCCTTTTTTTGGGACGAATAATCTTTTGCTTCTAGCAACTAATATTTTATAATTAGGTCCAATTTTTTGTGTTGTGTTTGTAAAATGAATGTTTTCAAAACAGGAAATCATGTCATTGTCATTTTTAATTGAATATTCTTCCACCCAGAGAGCTTTCATACACCTATTTTTGAAAAGGAAAATTGCCAATTTGGCAAGTAATGGGTTAATTAGGGGTTCTTTCAGTTTTGTCATTGTCTGAGTACATGCCACTGAGGACAATTGCAACAAAAAAGGGACAAGACTAAGTAAGATATGTCTTCCATGGCCCAGTGAGTAGAGACAAGACGATCTGTGGATGTTTGGGTTCTGGGGTTCAGCCGAAAATTCTATAAAGTTTGGTTCTGGACCCAAACTTGACATGAACCTCAATGGAAGTCAACGAAGTCTTTGCCCACATACAGCAGCCATAAGGAAAACACTTGTAGGGGAGGGTGTACACCCTACATCCAATAACATAGCAAGAGGCTCACACTGAGCCGAGCACCAAGCATATCCGATCACAGTGACTCTAGCTCCAGTGAGTTGCATGTGTAAAGTACCCGAACACTGAAAAATGTAGTAAAATCTGTGTTCGATATGAACACTGAACTTTAAAGTCCAGTTCGCTTATCCATACCTACGAGTTAAGACTGATCAGACCAAGGAAAACGAGGATTTCAATGCATATATGTTTTATTAAATATCAGGACACACTACAGGAAAACACCAGGAGGGGGACAAGACATTGCACAGCCCCGGATATTCACAAAATTAATTTGGCAAAGTAATAAATTAGCACATCAATATTGCACATATCCCCAAGGTCACCAAGTATTATCGCTTTCAAGGAGAAAGTAAGGTATCAGATAAAGGGTATATCAAGGTCCAGAGAAGGTGCAAAGTTAGGTAAAGTGCATTAGTCAGTTACCTGCCTATAAGTGAGTCCGGGGCTGCTGTGGGAAGGTCCCTACAGCCGTTTCACAGGCAAACCGCCTGCTTCTTCGGGGGGAGTGTTATGACCCGTGCCAGCGGGTCCTTCTTATGTGCGCACGCCATCCAAGCTTCCTCACTGTGACGTGGGAGGTGGGCGGAGCTTCAACTCGGCAGCCTGGGAACGTCCCCACGTCACATCCGCCCGACGTGTTCATGTAAACACGCGCGGATGGACGTGGCGTTACCAAGGCAACCAAGGAGCTCCTGCACTCAGGCTCCGAACGCCGCTTGCTAGGGACGCGTCACCTAGCAGCGGCGATACACAGGGGCAGTCTACTGTGAGTTCCTGAACCCAAGTATAGTCAGTTGTGGCTGAACTCAATAATTAGAAGGGAGGCAAATAGCTAAGAAAGAGAAAGGGGGAAAAAAGAGAAAATACATCATACACATAATACCCCAAAAGTCCAACCCCTTCCAACATATAAGTAAAGCCAACTACGAGTTAAGACTGTATGACTCTTAGGTGGATGACTTTGCAGCTACTGTACTTTTTGCACTTCTTGTTAATTTGCAGACTCCCAATCATACCTTTATCTAAGATGTCCTTTTTATAGTCCCCAAATAAGTTCTTATAGATTTTACTCAAATCCAATAGCAAAGTCTGAATTTACCTTTTGCTGAATAGTTTGTTTAACCCCTAGACGACAGCCTAACATCTACAGACGTCCGAAAAAAAGGGTACTAAAGCCCAGCCGTACGTCTGTAGACGTAAGGCTAGAAAATGCCCTGTAGCGCCGCCCCTGGAGCTAATACCTCTAGGGTGTCAGCGTACCGATTGTAGCTGAGACCCTAGAGATTAGTAATTAGCTACTTTTTTACCGGCACCTGTAATGTGATGACCGGTAAGCACCGTTTACCGATCATCACATTGCACAAAGTGAAAGTGCCGGGAAAAATGCTTTCACTTTGATCCGACATGAAAACACATGTCGGAACAAAGTGAAAGCATTAACCCCCTAGCCCACCAAGACCCCCAGTACTGGGGATCATCATCCCCACCTCCCCCCACCCCCTAACCATCTAAAAATGGCGGCGGCCGGCGCCAAACCCGCCGCCTCCGCTGCATCTCTATGCGATCTGTCAGATCGCATATAGATGCCGCCATTCCTGGGGGGCCACTGGTCCCCTCAGTGGCCCCCCAATGTCATCCCCCCTCACCCCTGGTCTCACCCCTGATCTCCCCCTCCTCCCTGCGCAGCTCCCCAGCTCCCCCTCTTCCCTGCGCGGCTCCCTGAGTCCCCAGCTCCCCCTCCTCCCTGCGCGGCTCCCCTCCGGTCATCAGAGCCCCCCCTCCTTCCCCAGGTCTTCCCCATGCTGTCCCCTCGATCCCTGACCCCCCCCCTCTGATCTGCAGCCCCCCGTTATGCTCCGCTCCCCCCCGGGCCCCCTTCCCTGCTGATCTCATACTTACCCTCCTGCAGCGTCGCCGGCCGTCTTCTCTCTGCCTCTGTCCCGGCGCCGCTGCTCTGCGTGCGCCGGAACAGAGTCAGAGTTAACCCATCAACGACCACACAGGGGTCTTCTGCAGTTAACCCCCTGTGTGGTCACAAGGGGTTAGCTGCAGATCATTATCCCTGTGTGATCACAGGGGGTTACTGGATCTGCAGTTAACCCCTTGTTACCACACAGGGATGATGACCTGCAGTTAACCCCTTGTGTGGTCACAAGGGGTTAACTGCAGGTCATCATCCCTGTGTGGTCACAAGGGGTTACTGGATCTGCAGTTAACCCCTTGTGACCACACAGGGATGATGACC
Source organism: Allobates femoralis (assembly GCA_033576535.1). NCBI lineage: Eukaryota > Metazoa > Chordata > Amphibia > Anura > Aromobatidae > Allobates > Allobates femoralis. Next base: position 760,567,266 of record JARQOC010000003.1, read on the forward strand.
TGCAGTTAACCCCTTGTGTGGTCACAAGGGGTTACTGGATCTGCAGTTAACCCCTGGTGACCACACAAGGGGTTAACTGCAGGTCATCATCCCTGTGTGGTCACAAGGGGTTACCGGATCTGCAGTTAACCCCTTGTGACCACACAGGGATGATGACCTGCAGTTAACTCCTTGTGACCACACAAGGGGTTAACTTCAGATCATCATCTGAATGACCTCCCACTGGACTACGTCGGACCTTTCCAATGGACTACGTCGGACCATCCCACTGGACTACGTCGGACTTCACTGTAATAAAGATGGGGTCTAAATATGTGTTTGTGTTTTTTTTCCAATAAAAATTTTTCTCTGTGTTGTGTTTTCTTTACAATCTATTAGAGATTCCTAATGGTCCGGTCTAATATTGGCCAGACGTTATGAATCTCGGGCTTAGTGCCAGCTGCCAAAAAGCTGGCATTAACCCCTTATTACCCAGTCTGCCACCGCTACACGGCAGCTGGAAGAGCTGGATACAGCGCCAGAAAATGGCGCTTCTATGAATGCGCCATTTTCTGGGGCGGCTGCGGGCTGCAATTCGCAGCGGGGGGGGCCCAGAAAGCTTGGGGCTCCCTACGCTGAGGATTCCAGCCCCCAGCTGCCTAGTTGTACCTGGCTGGCCCAAAAATATGGCGAAGCCCACGCCATTTTTTTAAAAAAATTATTTCATGAAATATATAAAAAAAAAGGAGCTTCCCTATATTTTTGGTTTCCAGCCAGGTAAAACTAGGCAGAAGGGGTTCGTGGCAGCCCGTAGCTGCATGCTGTACCTGGCTGGACCAAAAATATGGCGAAGCTCTACGTAATTTTTTTTTAAAATTTAATAAAGTAATACTAAAAAAAAATGCAGGGGAGGAGACAACCAGGACACGGTGTGTCCGTATCTTGTGCACATGCTCTAAGGGCCCTTTCACATCAGCGTTTTTTGAAATTTGCGGCAGATGCGGTGAAAAAAAACGCATCTGCCGTATTTACCGCATACCGGCTGCACTTGCGGCGTGGTTGCGGTAAACGCCATGCAAAGTATAGGCGTACTTGCGGCAGGTGCGGCAAGTGCGGTTTTACACTTGTGACAGGTGCGGCCGCGAAAAAAACCACGGTCAGCCGCGGTTTTTTCGCGGCCGCACCTGCCGCAAGTGCAAAACCGCACTTGCCGCACCTGCCGCAAGTACGCCTATACTTTGCATGGCGTTTACCGCAACCGCGCCGCAAGTGCAGCCGGTATGCGGTAATTGCGGCAGATGCGGCTTTTTCACCGCATCTGCCGCAAATTTCAAAAAACGCTGATGTGAAAGGGCCCTAAAAGTGAGAAATTGTGTGAAAAAAAGAAAATGTTCATAATGACATTATCAAATTCTGTGAAGTAGCTGTAGATTCCAAATGCTCACTATACCCCTAGATAGAATCCTTGAGGTGTCTAGTTTCCAAAATGGGGTGACTTGTGCGGGAGCTCCAATGTTTAGGCACATAGGGGCTCCCCATATGCGACATGGTGTCCGCTAACTATTAGAGCTAATTTTCCATTCAATTTGTTAGCGGACAGCATGTCGCATATGGAGACCCCCTGTGTGCCTAAACATTGGAGCTCCCCAACAAGTGACCCCATTTTGGAAACTAGACCCCCCAAGGAAAACATCTAGATGCATAGTGAGCACTTTCAGCCCCCAAGTGCTTCACAAATTAGTCTGTAAAAAGGAAAAAAAAAGAAGATTTTTGTGAAAAAAAGTACTTTTTCATTTTTACGGATCAGTTTGTGAAGCACCTGGGGGTTCAAAGTGCTCACTATGCATCTAAATACATTCCTTGGGGTGTCTAGTTTCCAAAATGAGGTCACTTGTGGGGGAGCTCCAATATTTAGGCACATAGGAGCTCTCCATACGTGACATGGTGTCCACTAGCAATTGGAATTGTAAGTGGATACCATGTCGTGTATGGCGAGCCCCTGTGTGCCTAAACATTAGAGCTCCCCCACAAGTGACCCCATTTTGGAAACTAGACACCCCAAGGAATTTATATAGATGCATAGTGAGCACTTTGAACCCTCAGGTACTTCACAAATGGATCCATAAAAATGAAAAAGTACTTTCTTTTCCACAAAAATTTTCTTTTTTCATTTTTACGGATTCATTTGTGAAGCACCTGGGGGTTCAAAGTGCTCACCACCCATCTAGATAAGTTCCTTGGGGGGTCTAGTTTTCAAAATGGGGTCACTTGTGGGGGAGCTCCAATGTTTAGGCACACAGGGGCTCTCCATACGCAACATGGTGTCCGCTAGCAATTGGAGCTAATTTTCCATTCAAATTGTTAGCGGACACCATGTTGCATACGGAGAGCCCCTGTGTGCCTAAACATTGGAGCTCCCCCACAAGTGACCCCATTTTGGAAACTAGACACCCCAAGGAATTTATATAGATGCATAGTTAGCACTTTGAACCCTCAGGTACTTCACAAATGGATCCATAAAAATGAAAAAGTACTTTCTTTTCCACAAAAATTTTCTTTTTTCATTTTTACGGATTCATTTGTGAAGCACCTGGGGGTTCAAAGTGCTCACCACCCATCTAGATAAGTTCCTTGGGGGGTCTAGTTTTCAAAATGGGGTCACTTGTGGGGGAGCTCCAATGTTTAGGCACACAGGGGCTCTCCATACGCAACATGGTGTCCGCTAGCAATTGGAGCTAATTTTCCATTCAAATTGTTAGCGGACACCATGTTGCATACGGAGAGCCCCTGTGTGCCTAAACATTGGAGCTCCCCCACAAGTGACCCCATTTTGGAAACTAGACCCCCCAAGGAACTTATCTAGATGCATAGTGAGCACTTTGAACCCTCAGGTGCTTTACAAATTGATCCGTAAAAATGAAAAAGTACTTTTTTTTTACAATTTTCTTTTGTCCTCTATTTTTTTCATTTTCACATGGGCAACAGGATAAAACGCATCCTAAAATTTGTTGGCCAATTACTCCTGAGTACACCGATACCTCATATGTAGTCATAAACCACTGTTTGGGCGCACCGCAGGGCTCGAAAGAGAAGGAGCGCCATTTGACTTTTTGAATGGTAAATTAGCTCCAAAAGTCAAATCGCGCTCCTTCCCTTCTGAGCCCTGCCGTGCGCCCAAACAGTGGTTTATGACCACATATGAGGTATCGGTGTACTCAGGAGAAATTGCCCAACAAATTTTAGGATGCATTTTATCCTGATGCCCATGTGAAAATGAAAAAATCGAGGCTAAAAGAACATTTTTGTTGGAAAAATTAAAATGTCCATTTTTTGTTTCCACTTTGCTTTAGTTGCTGTGAAGCACCTGAAGGGTTAATCATTTTCTTGAATGTAGTTTTGAGTAGCTTGAGGGGTGCAGTTTTCGGAATGGTGTCACTTTTGGGTGTTTTCTGTCATGTACACCCCTCAAATGGACTTCAAATGTGATGTGGTCACTAAAAAAATGGTTTTGTAAATTTTGCTGGAAAAATGAAAAATTTCTGATGAACTTTGACCCCTTATAACGTCCTAACCAAAAAATTTTTTTTTTCCAAAATTGTGCTGATGTAAAGTAGATATGTGGGAAATGTTATTTATTAACTATTTTGTGTCACATAACGCTCCGGTTCAACAGAATAAAAATGACAAATTTGAAAATTGTCAAATTTTCAAAGTTTTTGCCAATTTTTTAATATTTTCACAAATAAACACAAAAATTATCGACCTAAATTTACCACTAACATGAAGCCCAATATGTCACGAAAAAACAATCTCAGAATCGCTAGGATCCGTTGAAGCGTTCCAGAGATATTACCTCATAAAGGGACACTGGTCAGAATTACAAAAAACAGTCTGGTCATTAAGGTGGAAATTGGCTTCGTCACTAAGGGGTTAATTCTCTTTAAGATCCAGTGCTGAGGTAAGATTTAAAAAACAAGTGTTTACAGACTGCGAGTAACTGCTCAGTGTGATCCAATTCTAATTAATGTTATGAGAACAGTTTTTGACAGAATAGAACATAATTTATTGAAAAGTTGTATGATGTTAAAATAAATCATATTATTTGGTTCTTCTATTCTTACAATTACAAAATACTTCACTCTCAAGATCACCATGAATGCTAAATGTTAGTGAAATAACAACTAATTATATTGCCTTACAAACAATTTTTGATTTTCTTGAAATATACTGATTGTCAGTAGGCAAACCGCATCTGTCAGGCGTCATGTTTGTAAAAAGAAAAACAATTATATGTATCAGCACAACTCCTTAAACTAACATGAAATCTAAAATCGGAGAGTAATCATGCCAGGAACAGTGGGAAGGAAATATCTGGAAGGTTCAGATGCTGAAAATAAAAAGTAATGTTTACAGATGGGATATGATTGTTACTAATGAGTAACAAGAAACACAGGGAATAAGACAATAATAAAAGTTTACTTTAAAATCATAGAAATAATAACACTCTTTTGTTCTTATTTTAAATTGTATATCTCTAAACCTGTTAGAAATATATCAATACAGAAATCTAACAACAATAGCAGGAAACATTTCCATCCTAATTTTCCTTTCATACAAGATAATGAGGCCTTTGCATTATATTAGCTCCAAACACAACTACTGTGTTTGTTATTAGCTCAGTCCTACATTTTGCAACAATATTCAATATATTCTTAAAAGGGGCTCCTACTAGCTCTGTAAATCCCCTAACACCGATGGAGGCAGTGTTGCATTCTTGGGGAGATCAGTGGATGGAGGTTGGCATGAGCAAGGGCCCTCCGAAGCTCTTACACACTATATTGATATTATCTAAAAAACTAACCCTTAAACATTGGTTAAATCCATGCACCCCCTCTATATCTGAATTAAAAGACCAATTCCATCATTACATGGCAGTTTAGCAAGGTGACAGTCTTACAGTCTTACGAATAAAGTAACACAAGCAGGCAAATTTCTAATGAAATGGAACCAATTTATTGAGAAGTTCTGTAACAGCGAGCAAAAACAGAAGATAATCAAACAATTGATCTTGACCGCATGGTACATTACGGAAAGACTCAAGGAGAATCTAGGTCACCTTCGACTACATGAACAGACCCCATGGTGTGACTGAGTGACAAATAATGATATATCTCTTTTTACACTTTTTAATTTCTCTTCTTTTTTATTCTTTTGTTCCTCTTTAGTCCCTTTTCTTTCGGTTGGTCTATGAAACTGAGATTGTTGTTATTATTAATACAATCGTTTTTTCTCCATATTGAATGATACATAAGACATGTGATACCGGTTGCATACAGAATGAGATATTTTCAATGTCTTATGATGTCATACCAGAAATGGGATTACACTGTATATGATATTGATAAAATTGTCAATAAAAATATATATTTTAAAAAAAGGGGGTACCTACATTAAACTATCTCAGTCCTAAGGTTTGGTCTATGTGAAAATATCAGGCTTGTCATTTCAGCACTGGTGTTGTAATCAAGTTTAAGACTGTGTACTGTCTAAACTATTTCATTTTCAATCTGGCAGTTGCTACCTAATGGTGAACACTTTCGGAGGTACCCTACAGTTAATTTTAGGAAAAGGTGCATATTCCACTTGAAGTGTCCAGAGGTACTAGTGAACAGCTTCAATGAACCCATAAACACTGCACCCTCAAATTTCTTGATGCAAATAGGTGAAGTTTTTACTAAGCAAACTGATCAGAAAGTTGGATACGACTTATCAAAGTTTGACTTTTCGACTAAAACAGTCTTGATCACAAAAAGTCACTACAATGAAAAGGAAACAAAAAAATTATAATCACATCAAAACAATATATACATATATTACATAAATTACATAATATACAATGCAAAGTAATTTTACAATTATATACAAAGCTTCTAGTGTCTATCTTGATGTAAATGTATGTGATCTTAAAGTTTATATCAGATAAATATAATTAATATAATTAACTTTCAATCAATAATAAGACTTTTCTTTAAAATTAAGTATGCATTCATATGGTTCTCACTTGTATTGGAAGGGGTTAACTATTAGTGGAAGATCTGATGAGGTCAGTTCTAGATAAATAAAACTTAAGAGTCATGTAAATGAAGAAGACAGGAGCAGTGGCAGCAAAGTCCCACTGCTGAAGAAGGCACATGTGCAGGCCAACCGAAAGTTTGCCAATGAACACCTTGGTGATTCTGAGAGTGATTAGGAGAAGGTGCTGTGGTCAGATGAGACACAAATTGAGCTCTTTGGCATTAACTCAACTCTCCGTGTTTGGAGGAAGGGAAATGCCTATGATCCAAAGATCACTATCCCCACAGTCAAGCATGGTGGTGGAAACATTATGTTTTGGGCATGTTTCTCTGCTAAGGGCAAAGGACCACTTCACAGGATCAATGGGACAATGGATGGATCCATGTACTGTAAATTCCTGAGTGACAACCTCCTTCACTCCATCATGGCATTAAAAATGGGTCGTGGCTGGGTCTTCCAGCATGACAATGACCCAAAACATACAGGCAAGCTCCAAGTTGCCAAACAACAGCCTCAAAATCGTAATAATTTACAGATGTTCTGCAAAGAGGAGTGGACCAAAATTCCTCCTCACATGTGCACACAGTTCATCATCAACTACGAGAAATGTCTGACTACTGTGCTTGCCAACAAAGGTTTTGCCACCAAGCATTAAGTCTTGTTTGCCAGAGATATCAAATATTTATTTCTCTCTGCAAAATGCAAATAACTTCATATAATTTAGACAATGTGATTTTCTGGATTTTATTTTTGATATTCTATCTAACTGTTAAAATTAACCTACCATTAAAATTATAGACTGTTCATGTCTTTGTCAGTGGGCAAACTTACAAAATCAGGAAGGGATCAAATTCTTATTACCCCCACTGTAAATATAGAAATAGGCATATAGTTCACCTTGAATAGGTGGGGAGGATGGATGGAATCTATGTAGAAATTATGAAACTATCTCCTAGATTAAGAGCAATGAACAGTAATGTTAGAGACGATTGGTTAAAGCTTATAAAAGATTAAAAAAATGTATATATACAGTACAGACCAAATGTTCGGACACATCTTCTCATTCAATGAGTTTTCTTTATTTTCATGACTATGAAAATAGTAGATTCACACTGAAGGCATCAAAACTGTGAATTAATACATGTGGAATTATATACTTAACAAAAAAGTGTGAAACAACTGAAAATATCTCTTATATTCTAGGTTCTTCAAAGTAGCCACCTTTTGCTTTGATTACTGCTTTGCACATTCTTGGCATTCTCTTGATGAGCTTCAAGAGATAGTCACCGGAAATGGTATTCCAACAGTCTTGAATGAGTTCACAGAGATGCTTAGTACTTGTTGGGCCTTTTGCCTTCACTCTGTGGTCCAGCTCACCCCAAACCATCTCGATTGGGTTCAGGTCTGGTGACTGTGGAGGCCAGGTCATCTGGCGTAGCACCCAATCACTCTCCCTCTTGGTCAAATAGCCCTTACACAGCCTGGATGTGTGTTTGGGGTCATTGTTCTGTTGAAAAATAAATGATGGTCCAACTAAACGCAAACCGGATGGAATAGCATGCCGCTGCAAGATGCTGTGGTAGCCATGCTGGTTCAGTATGCCTTCAATTTTGAATAAATCCCCAACAGTGTCACCAGCAAAGCATCCCCACACCATCGCACCTCCTCCTCCATGCTTCACGGCGGGAACCATACAAACACCAAATAGCGGTGTAAATGAAGCACTCATCCAGCACCATGACAAGCACCATGACATGGATGAGCACTTTATATATGTATATATATATATATATATATATATATATATATATATATATATATATATATATATAGTGGTTTTCACTTCACAGGTGTGCCCTGTCAGGTTTAATAAGTGGGGTTTCTTACCTTATGAATGGGGTTGGGATCATCAGTTGTGTTGTGCAGATGTCTGGTGGATACACAGATAACAGTCCTACTGAATAGACTGTTAGAATTAGTGTTATGGCAAGAAAAAAGCAGCTGTGTACAGAAAAACAAGTGGCCATCATTACTTTAAGAAATGAAGGTCAGTCAGTCTGAAAAATTGGGAAAACTTTGAAAGTGTCCCCAAGTGCAGTTGTAAAAACCATTAAGCGCTACAAAAATCTGGCTTACATGAGGACCGCCCCAGGAAAAGAAGACCAAGAGTCACCTCTGCTGCGAAGGATAAGTTCATCCAAGCCACCAACTTCAGAAATCGCAGGTTAACAGCAGCTCAGAAGCATGGTGGAGGAGGTGTGATGGTGTGGGGGTGCTTTGCTGGTGACACTGTTGGGGATTTATTCAAAATTGAAGGCATACTGAACCAGCATGGCTACCACAGCATCTTGCAGCGGCATGCTATTCCATCTGGTTTGCGTTTAGTTGGACCATCATTTATTTTTCAACAGAACAATGACCCCAAACACACATCCAGGCTGTGTAAGGGCTATTTGACCAAGAGGGAGAGTGATTGGGTGCTACGCCAGATGACCTGGCCTCCACAGTCACCAGACCTGAACCCAATCGAGATGGTTTGGGGTGAGCTGGACCACAGAGTGAAGGCAAAAGGGCCAACAAGGGCTAATCACCTCTGGGAACTCCTTCAAGACTGTTGGAAGGCCATTTCCGGTGACTACCCCTTGAAGCTCATCAAGAGAATGCCAAGAGTGTGCAAAGCAGTAATCAAATCAAAAGGTGGCTACTTTGAAGAACATAGAATATAAGACATATTTTCAGTTGTTTCACACTTTTTTGTTAAGTATATAATTCCACATGTGTTAATTCATAGTTTTGATGCCTTCAGAGTGAATCTACAATTTTCATAGTCATGAAAATAAAGAAAACTCTTTGAATGAGGTGTGTCCAAACTTTTGGTCTGTACTGTGTATATACTATATATATATATATATATATATATATATATACAGTTGTGACCAAAAGTATTGACATCCCTGTAATTCTGTCAGATAATACTCAGTTTCTTCCTGAAAATGATTGCAATCACAAATTCTTTGGTATTATTATCTTCATTTAATTTGTCTTCAATGAAAAAACACAAAAGAGAAGGAAGCAAAAAGCAAATCATTGATCATTTCACACAAAACTCCAAAAATGTGCCAGACAAAAGTATTGGCACCCTCAGCCTAATACTTAGTTGCATAACCTTTAGCCAAAATAACTGCGATCAACCGCTTCCAGGAACCATCAATGAGTTTCTTACAATGCTCTGCTGGAATTTTAGACTATTATTCTTTGGCAAACTGCTCCAGGTCCCTGATATTTGAAGGGTGCCTTCTCCAAACTGCCATTTTTAGATCTCTCCACAGGTGTTCTATGGGATTCAGGTCTGGACTCATTACTGGCCACCTTAGAAGTCTCCAGTGCTTTCTCTCAAACCATTTTCTAGTGCTTTTTGAAGTGTGTTTTGGGTCATTGTCCTGCTGGAAGACCCATGACCTCTGAGGGAGACCCAGCTTTCTCACACTGGGCCCTACATTAGGTTGCAAAATTTGTTGGTAGTCTTCAGACTTCATAATGCCAAGCACACAGTCAAGTAGTCCAGTGCCAGAGGCAGCAAAGCAACCCCAAAACATCAGGGAACCTCTGCCATGTTTGACTGTAGGGACCGTGTTCTTTTATTTGAATGCCTCTTTTTTTTTCTCCTGTAAACTCTATGTTGATGCCTTTGCCCAAAAAGCTCTACTTTTGGCTCATCTCACCAGAGAACATTCTTCCAAAACATTTTAGGATTTCTCAGGTAAGTTTTGGCAAACTCCAGCCTGGCTTTTTTATGTCTCGGGGTAAGAAGTGGGGTCTTCCTGGGTATCTTACCATACAGTCCCTTTTCATTCAGATGCCGACGGATAGTACGGGTTGACACTGTTGTACCCTCGGACTGCAGGGCAGCTTGAACTTGTTTGGAAGTTAGTCGAGGTTCTTTATCCACCATCCGCACAATCTTGCGTTGAAATCTCTAGTCAATTTTTCTTTTCCGTCCACATCTAGGGAGGATAGCCACAGTGCCATAGGCTTTAAACGTCTTGATGACACTGCGCACGGTAGACACAGGAACATTCAGGTCTTTGGAGATGGACTTGTAGCCTTGAGATTGCTCATGCTTCCTCACAATTTGGTTTCTCAAGTCCTCAGACAGTTCTTTGGTCGTCTTCCTTTTCTCCATGCTCAATGTGGTACACACAAGGACACAGGACAGAGGTTGAGTGAACTTTAATCCATGTCAGCTGGCTGTAAGTGTGATTTGGTTATTGCCAACACCTGTTAGGTGCCACAGGTAAGTTACAGGTGCTGTTAATTACCAAATTAAAGAAGCATCACATGATTTTTCAAACAGTGCCAATACTTTTGTCCACCCCCTTTTTTTATGTTTGGTGTGGAATTATATCCAATTTGGCTTTAGGACAATTGTTTTTGTGTTTTTTCATTGAAGAAAAATTAAATGAAGATAATAATACCAAAGAATTTGTGATTGCAATCATTTTCAGGAAGAAACTGAGTATTATCTGACAGAATTGCAGGGGTGTCAATACTTTTGGCCACAACTGTAAATATACATATATATAAACTGTCCCCCATTGAATTATCTCACCTAATTTATCATTACTTATTTCCAATTTGGGACTTCTCAACACTAGTACATTCATGCCCCTGCACACACCAAGGGGTTGAGACATTTAACAATCTACTGGATAGAGACATCAAACTTTTTTTTATGAAACCACCGGGTTGGAGTCTTCTCCACACGGAGTAATCTTTCAAACGTGGACAGACAGGGATTACATTGATTTAAATAACAAACAAACCATCATTATTATTAAACCCATGGACAAAGGTAGAGCAATCGTCATCATGGATATGAGGTCCAAAGACAGCTATCTGACAATCACAAAATGGATAGTGACTAGTGATGGGCGAGTCCTAAATTACTCGGAATCGCTTGACTCTAGCGAGTCCAAGCCCGGGACTCGCTACTCGTTGCGAGTCTAGCGAGTCCAATGTTAATGAATGGGGAAGCGAGTAATAGCGAGTAGTGTGCGATTTACAAATCGCAGATGTGTCTCGGAAGCTTCAGCCTGAAGCAATCCTAGTTTTGTCAGAGACTCTGACAAAACTAGGATTGGCATTGACTTGCATTGGACTCGTTTACTGTGCAAGCAATCGCTGGGAAACTCGCACAGATAAGAGTCCGGCTGTCTGCTCTGTGTGCAGTCTGCCGCAGCTCCAGGGTTCTAGAGCCCGCCTGCTCTTCCTGTGTGTAGCAGAGCTGATATTGTTCTCAGTCTGCTCATCCCTGTGCATAGACATCTATATCTATGCACAGGGGATGTAGCAGAGAGGACATCGCGTTTTGGACTACGTCGGACGGAAGAGGATTTTTTTAATTAAAGATGGAGTCCCTAATGGCTTTTTTTTTTATTTCTAATAAAAAACTTTCTCTGTGTTGTGTAATAGAAATTCATGGCGGTCATGTCTAATATTGGCGTGACCGCCATAAATTTCGGGCTTAGGGCCAGCTGATAATACAAAGCTGGCCCTAACCTCTTTATTACCCAGCGTGCCACCGCCACCAGGGCCCCTGGAAGAGCGGGGTTCAGTGCCAGAAGAAGGCGCTTCAATGAACGCGCCATCTTCTGGGGCAGCTGCGGGCTGCAATTTGCAGCGGGGTGTGCCCAGAAAGCTTGGGCCTCCCTGCGCTGTGGATTCTAGCCCCCAGCTGCTTAGCTGTACCTGGCTAGACATAGAAATTGCGCAGAGCCCCACGCATTTTTTTTTTATTATTTCATGAAATTCATGAAATAATAAAAAAAAGGGCTCCCCTATATTCTTGTGTCTGGCCAGGTACAAATAGGCACCTGGGGGTTGGGGGCAGCCAGTCGCTGCCTGCTGGATCCGGCTGGTTCCAGAAATACGGCGAAGCCCATGTAATTTTTTTTCTGAAAAATCAATAAAACAATCCTAAAAAAGGGATTGCATCTTTATTAACCCCTCGCCCATGGTCCAGGGGTTAATAAAGATGCAGTCCCTTTTATTTACATTGTTTTATGGATTTGTCAGAATAAAATTTCACGTGGGCTTCGCCGTATTTCTGGAACCAGCCGGATCCAGCAGGCAGCGACGGGCTGCCCCCAACCCCCAGGTGCCTATTTGTACCTAGCCGAACACAAGAATATAGGGGAGCCCTTTTTTTAAATAATTTCATGAATTTCATGAAATAATAAAAAAAAATTCGTGGGGCTCGCACAATTTCTATGTCTAGCCAGGTACAGTTAAGCAGCTGGGGGCTAGAATCCGCAGTGCAGGGATGCCCAAGCTTTCTGGGCACACCCCGCTGCAAATTGCAGCCCGCAGCCGCCCCAGAAGATGGTGCGTTCATTGAAGTGCCATCCTCTGGTGCTGAACCCCGCTCTTCCAGCGGCCCTGGTGGCAGTGGCACGCTGGGTAATAAAGGGGTTAATACCAGCTTTGTTATACAAGCTGGTATTAAGCCCGAGATTCTTAATGTCAGGCCATGTTTGACCCGGCCACTAAGAATCTCCAATAAAGGGTTAAAAAAACACAACATAGAGAAAAAATTTTATTAGAAATTTAAAAAAAAGCCATTAGGGACTCCATCTTTAATTAAAAAAATCCTCTTCCGTCCGACGTAGTCCAAAACGCGATGTCCTCTCTGCTACATCCCCTGTGCATAAATATAGATGTCTATGCACAGGGAATGAGCAGACTGAGAACAATCTCAGCACTGCTACATCATCTCTGTGAGCAGGCGGGCTCTAGGACCCTGGAGCTGCGGCAGCCTGCACAGAGCAGACAGCTGGACTCGGCTCGCAAAGTAACAGCAGTTACTTTGCGAGTTTCCCAGCGATTACTTGCATAGTAATCAGACCACTGCAAGTCAATAGCAATCCTAGTTTTGTCAGAGTCTCTGACAAAACTAGGATTGATATTGATTTGCATTGGACTCGTTGCGAGTAATCGCTGGGAAACTCGCAGAGTACCGAGTCCTGCGAGTCCCTTACTACTCACCGAGTTAAGAGTCCTAGATAGTAGACTCGCCCATCCCTAATAGTGACCTGAAAATGTGCATCTAAACGTACCTTTACAAGTGGCAACTTTTCTAGGAATTTCACTGGCAACTTACTGGTTGCAGTGAAATCATGGACACATTGTTCCATTTGTACACAGCAACAAAATAGAACAATGTGTCCATGATTTCACTGCAACCAGTAAGTTGCCAGGAAATTCCTAGAAAAGTTGCCGCGTGTAAAGGTACCCTAACAGCCACAGGTGGATTGGAGATCCATCCAGCGGGATTTAACATAAGCCAGAGGGAAGCACGCCATTCCCTGTTCCTGTTGGTTCTACTGAAAAATCATTGCTAATGGATTGTCACGACAGCCAGGGGTAAGCTGTTGACCTCTGTGTCTGTCATGATGCTCTTCCTGTGAACACTAACTGCGAGTCAGCATTTATAAGCGATTGTAATTGATGTTGTACAGTACAGGCATTGCAGCTTCAAGTTCCCTAGGAAGACTTAGAAATACAATAAAAATGAAACAAAATATGAAGGAAATACAAAAGCTTAAATAACCCCCTTTTCCCCATTGAAAATAAAACAATTTTAAAAAAATTAAAACATTTGGTATTGCTGCATTCAGAAATGTTCACTCTGTCAAAGTATAAAACATCTGTAAAAATGTCAGCTCAGGGCGTGAAAAATAACCATTCACACAGCCCCACATCCAAAAAAATAAAAGCATTATGGTTCTTCGAAAATGGTTCCATAAGCTACATTTTTCTAACAAACTTCTGAATTTCTTTTCACCGCATATATAAAAAAAAGACTATACATGTTTGGTATCTTCATACTCGCACTGACCTGGAGAATTATACTACCAGGGCAGTTTTACCATATGGTGAACAAAGTAAATAAAAAAAAACTTAAAAAACAATTGTGTAATTGCACTTTTTCCAATTTCACTTCACTTGTAATTTTTCCTTGTTTTCCAGTACACTATATGATAAAATGAATGGTGTAATTCAAAAGAACAACTCGTCCTGCAAGTAAAAAGCCCTCATATGGTGGTATTAATGGAAAAATAAAAAAGTTATGGCTCTTGGAAAAAGATGAGGAAAAACAAAAATCAAAAATCAATAGGTTGTGAAGGGATTAATTTGTGAGGGGTTTATGGGCACATTGGTGCTTATTAGTAGGCTGTATTGTTGAGTTTAACTGCTTCCCTACCTCAGTACCTCTCCACCCTCATCTCTGTCTATAAATCTACCCATTCTCTACACTCCGCAAGTGACTTTCAACTAAGATTTGCCCTAATCCGTACCTCCCACTCCCAGCTCCAAGACTTCTTCTGAGCTGCACTAATTCTCTGAAATGAACTACCCAATAATAAATTAGGACTATCCACAATTTACGCAATTTTAGGCGCACCATAAAAACACATCTGTTTAGAATGGTCTAACATGCTCCCAAATCAAAGTCTTTATGTATAGTCCTTTTACTATTTCTCTGAACATAATTCTCCATCCCAAAATCCCTACAAATATTGGCTGGTGATGGCTCATGCAGCCTCTATCTATCACCCATTTCATCAAGATAGCGGGACCATCATTGTAAATAAGCACTGTACTTTGTGTTACCCCCACCTTATAGTATATGGCAAGATCTTATGAGAAGGGTCATCATTATTTTTGCTTTAATAAATGTATTTTTTATAACTATGTTACTTACAGTATGACGGTCTATATATGAACTTCTGAATTGTGAAGCGCTGCGGAATATGTTGGCGCTATATAAATAAAGATTATTATTATTATTATTACTTAATTCTACTATGCTCCCAGCTGAAAGATAGATATTCTGCATGAATAATTGTGCAATTAAAAATAGTTAAATGTTTAAATAGTTTTTCTCAATATACAACCATTTTCCAAAAACTATCTCATAAGAATCGTTAGGCAGCCTCATGTACAGAAATTTGACTAATAAACCAAACAAATATGCAAAAAAAAATGCTTGTGACATGTACACTTTGTGAGGTAGGTATTTTCATATAAATTTCTGGAATTAGATTTTTGTCTGTACAAAATATTGTGCTGCCTTGCTGCTACTTTCCAGTGCATTGTGAATGAAGAAAAAATGTGTAAGGGTGGTTTCTTGTCTTTGTTGTTGTCCGCCGAAGTCTGAAATCCTGATCAGGCATATACTCAACATGGGGACGCATGGACATCAGGATGACATCAGGGATTTGATGGATACGACGTTGTCTTCGCACCCCCAGCTGCATCATGTTGCAATTTCATGGCACTTCAAAATTCATATGCGGTGTTATGAGGCAAAATGACGCATTGTTGTCTATGAGACCGCATCTATCCGCAGGAGGAGGTGGATGCGGCCAAGACAGATCTGGATTTTAAAGTGAGCATACGCAGAGTACTTTGAGCCATTTCAGTCCTGCCTGGATATCTCTCTCTTTTTCTCCCTCCTGACCAACCATACTAAAAATGCATATTAACAATATAAAATCCTATTCCTGATCAGGCAAAACAAACGCTGCGGTGCATCTATTTTTGCATGCGTCACCAAATGCAGATGCCTGCATTTTTGGCCTGATCAGGACAAAACGCTAGTGTGAAACCAGCCTACATACAACTTAAATGAAGCAGGAAAGGTGCAGACTATACCATATCACTGATCAATCACACTGAGGGCCTTTTCATATCCGTGCGCTGGTGCGTTTTGCATGCATTGCATTTGTATTGCATTAGCACAAGCAAACGCAATGCAGAAGCATGCAAATGCATTCCAAGTACAATTGAAACGCATGCGTTCATGCATCCATTATATTCTATGGGTGAACATATGGAAACGCATTGAATAGCAACCCCAAACGCAAGCGCAAAATGGAGTTGCATTTGAACGCATGCGTTTGCTGTAGTGCACAGAAAATGGAGACGTTTTCTGTGTGCTACAGCAAACTCATGTGTTCAAACGCAACCCTATTTTGCACTTGCGTTCGGGGTTGCGTTTCAATGCATTGGAATGCGTTCGCCCATAGGATATAATCGGTGCACAAACGCATGCATTTCAATTGTGCTTGCAATGCGTTTGCATGCTTTTGTATTGCGTTTGCTTGACTGGTTGTGCTATGACATATGATGTGATAGCTTCAAGGTATTATGGGTGAGCCTGTGCAGTTGCACCTGAAGTGCCTGAAGTTGCACTTATGTCTGCCTTCTTTGGCTCATGCAATCTTCAGCAATGTATAAAAGAAATTATGGATATTTTGGGGCAAGTTACACCTAGTGAATCACAAAGTTTTTGAAATCACTGGCACCTGAGTATTTCATAAAATCTGCCGAATTTCTTTTACGTCAAGTAATTTTGCTCATCTTTAGTTAATACCATGAAAATGCTTATTAACAGTATAAAATGATAAAACTGATACAGAAAATGTATCAGAAAAAAATATACCTTTTCATTACGTAGTATTATAATACATCTGTAAGATTTTCAGAAATTACAAACGAGATAGCTTTTCATTTCTACATACAACTTGTGTCAAAGTCACATTCATAATTTTTAATAGATTTGTAAGAGCAAATTTCCTTTTCATGATCACGATTTAGTACAGCAGAGGCTATATTATAAAATATTACTTCATTTCATCAAATACTCACAGACTACTTAAAAAGTTAATCCCAAAGAGGCAATAGAAAGTATTAAAACGTGGAACTTTAGACTAACACTGTTCCTTTTAATTAACTATAAATCACTTTCAAGTCCAGTGACCCTATTTCTGCTTGATCTTTGTATCTTGGCACTAATCCTAAGAGTGTGCCTGAATATAAAATAGCAAGCAGATCTTTCCAAGGATGTTAACAAACTTTTAAGAAATGTTTCTGAAATATGTTTCATATGGGAAAAAGTAATAGAAGAAAATCATATGGAGTACGGTATTTTTTTGCCAGACTATAAGGCGCTCCTTATCATAAGACACAGTCTAGGTTTAGACATGAGAAAAATAGGAAAAATATTTTTCCTATGAATTAAAACTTCCCTTTTAGAACTAATTTTAATGTATTAGGGTGCAATAAGTAGGTATTATATCTATTGTTTGCCTGGGGTGCAATAGGGGGCTATATATAAAGAAGAAAGTACAACCAAATATTTGCACATCTTTCAGTATTATTTTTAAAAGGTCATAGAAAATGCTGTTTTTAAATTTACATACATATTCATTAAATAAACTGAGTAGTACATTCATGTTGCCCATGTCTACAACTTGGGCTGCCTTGATCAGTCTTAGGCTCAGTTAGGCTGCCTTCACACTTGTGTTTGTGTCTGCATGCGGAGGGTCTTCTCGAATAATGATGAAGTTTCCCTTTGACTTCCATTATACTCTTTATTCGAATTGAGACCATCCAAGTGTCTGATCTGCTCGATTGGAGCATTGAATAATGAAGCATCCTAGAGCTCTCTCATCCCTAACTATTCTACAATTGCTAAAATTTCAAATCACAAACTGTAGCTCTACAATTTTCCACACAATATTCAAATAAATAAACTGTACATTACTCATTAATTTCAATTTGAACATATTAGGAGTCATAGCTGTCCTCACTAGAATTATTAATAACGATAACCACAACAGGCTCTAACAGGAGTCATCTCTATTTCCCTGTTAAGCCCTGATAAGTCTCTCACTACAATTCACTGATGGTTCTCTGTCTCTCAGGGGTGTATCTCAAGTCTGTACCATTGTAGGAGTCTTCTGGCCTTTAGACATCTTGATTACCCTGCCCGTTAACTAGTCTTTCTGGCTTCCTCAGCTCAGACAGTCGACCTCTCCGATAACTCGGCCTCCCGGACTCCTCATCTCACCTATTCAAACTCTTTGTTAACTCATCCTCCTGGCTTCCTTAGCTCACGAATTTGACCTTGCCAGTAACTTGGCCTCTTGTCTTCAACAGCTCATACTTGCAACCATATAGTTTTATAGTTTTAACGGTTCACTGTATTGTACAGTTGAAACCAGAAGTTTACATACACTATACAAAAAGACACATATGAATATTTTTCTCAATATCTGATATGAAATCAAGATAAACCTTTCCTGTTTTATGTCAATTAGGATTATCATAATTATTAACATTAGTATTTGGTGCCAATTGCCCTTAAACTGTATGACTTAGGAATACATTTTAGGATACCCTTCCACTAGCTTCTCACAATATTTGGTAGAAATTGGTGCCAATTTCTCCTGAGAGAACTGATGTAACTGAGCCATGTTTGTAGATCATTTTGCTCCCACCTGCCTTTTCAGCTTTGCCCATAAATTTTCAATAGGATTGAGATCAGAGTTTTGTAATGGCCACTCCAAAACATTGACTTTGTTATCCTTAAGCCAATTTGTAACAGTTTGCCAGTATGCTTTGGGTCATTGTAAATTTGGAAGACCCAAGCTTTAACCTCCTGGCTGATGTCTTGAGATGCTGCTTCAGTATTGCTACTTAATCGACTTTCCTCATGATGTTATCTAGTTTGTGAATTGCACCAGTTCCTCCTGCAGCAAAACAAGCCCACAATATGATGCTGCCACCCCTATGTTTCACAGTTGGGATGGTGTACTTAGGCTTCCAAGCTGCTCCTTTTTTTAAAACCTAGTGTAATCATTGTCATTATGTCCAAATAGTTAAATTTTAGTTTTATCAGACCACAGGACATGTCTACAAAAGTTAGGTATTTGTTCCTGTGTGAATTTGCAAAAATGAATCTGGCTTTTTTATGTTTCCTTTGGAGTAATGGCTTCTTCTTGGCACAGTGGCCTTTCAGCCCATATTAATACAGGACTCATTTCACTGTGCATAATTACACAATCATACCAGCTTCCACCATCATCCTCACAAAGTATTTTGCTTTTGTTCTTGGGTTGATATACACATGTCAGATTAAAACACATTCATCTCTGGGACACAGAACCTATCTTCTTACCAAGCGGTATGATGGCTGGATATTCCCATCTTGTTTGTACTTGTAATTGTTTGTACAGATGAATGAGGCACCTTCACGTATCTGGAAATTGCACCCAAAGGTGAACCAGACTTGACAATTCACTTCCTTGGCTGATTTTTTAGACATTCCCATGATTCTACACAAAGAAGCAGTGTTTTTCAGGTGTGCATTAAAATACATCCACAGGTGGGCCTCTAATTACCTAAAATTTTGCAAATAAACCTATTAGAAGCTTCCAAACACATGACATCATCATATGGGCTGTCCCAAATTGTTTAAAGGCATAGTAATCTTAGTGTATGTAAACTTCTGACTTGTGACAGAAGTAATAAAAATGCCTTAAAACATTCTCTCTCTCATTATTCTGGCATTTGGCAAACATTAATAATTATGTTAATCCTAATTGACCTAAAATAGGAAAGGTTTATTGAGATATCACATTAGATAGTGAGAAAAACATGATTATGTTTCTTTTTAGATAGTGTATGTGAACTTCTGGTTTCAACTGTATGCATGTTTTTCTCACTATCTGACATGAAATTAGAATAAACCTTTCCTATTATAGGTCAATTAGGATTAACATAATTATAAATATTTACCAAATGCCAGAATAATAATAAGAGAGAGAATATTGTAAGGCATTTTTATTACTTCTGTAACAAGTTTATATACACTAAGATTACTATACCTTTAACCAATTTGGAATAGCTCATATGATGATGTCATGTGTTTGGAAGCTTCCGATTTTTGTTTATTGGCAACATCTGAGTTAATTAGAGATGCAACTGTGGATATATTTTAATGCACACCTGAAACACATTGTTTCTTTCTGTAGCACAATGGAAAAGTCTAAAGAATTCAGCCAATATATCAGGAAGAAAAATGTGGACTTACACAAGTTTGGTTCATCATTGGGTGCAATTTCCAGATACCTAAAGTTGTCTCGTTCGACTGTACAAACAATTGTATACAAATAAAAACAAGATGGGAATGTCCAGACATAATGACTCTCAGGAAGGAGATGGGTTCTCTATTTCAGAGATGAACTTGCTTTGGTCCAACATGTGCATATCAACCTAAGAACAAAAGCAAAAGACCTTGTGATGATAATGGTGGAAGCTCGTAAGATTATGCTATTATCAGCTGTGAAATTAGTACTGTATCAACATGGGCCAGGAAGAAGCCATTAGTCAAAAAAAACATAGCAAAGAACTAAATTTTTGTAGACATGTCCAGTGATCTGACTAAACTAAAATTGAACTATTTGGCCATAATGATCATCATTACATTTGTAGGAAAAATGGAGAAACTTGGAAGCCTAAGAACACCATCCCATCTGTGAAACACAAGGGTGTCAGCATCATGTTGCCGGGGTGTTTTTGCTGACAAAGGGACTGGTGCACTTCACAAAATAAATGGCATCATGAGGAAAGAATTATGTGGCAATACTAAAGCAACATATCAAGACATCAGCCAGAAAGTTAAAGCTTTAGAGGAAATAGGCCTTCCAAATGGACAATGACCCAAAGCATACTGCCAAACTGGTTACAAAGTGGCTTAAGGATAACAAAGTCAATGTTTTGGAGTGACAGTAACAAAGCCCTGATCTCAATCCTATTGAAAATGTATGGGTAAAGCTGAAAAGGCAGGTGCAAGCAAGGAGACCCACAAACCTGGCTCAGTTACACCAATTCTATCAGGAAGAATGGGCCCAAATTCCTACCAACTATTGTGAAAATCGTGTGGAAAGACATCCAAAGCATTTGACCCAACTCATACAGTTTATGGACAAATACTGATGAAATGTATGTAAACTTGTGACTTTGCAGAAAATATTAAAAATTCCTTAAAATTTTCTGTCTCTCATTACTTTGACATTTGGGAAATATTAATAATTATGGTAATACTAATTTACCTAAAATGGGAAAGGTTTATTCTAATTTCATGTCAGATAGTGTGGAAAAACATGCATGTGTGTCATTTTATGTAGTGCATGTAAACATCTGGTTTCAACTGTACATATCCCTTTTAACCACTCATAGAGTTGTCCATCCTATCACATCACCTGTTTGGTTCTTCTCTTTGTTAATCAGGATCCATAGCCTGTGCAAGGGATCTTGTCCCACCATTCTCCTGCCCCTTAGATGTGGCTGTAAGCCAGTACACCTAGCAATGCACATCAGTCCTGACACAGGTCCAGGTAGTGACTCCTTTCCAGTCCTGGCCTCATGGGTTTTTTAGCATTTCTAACTATGGCACAGCTTGTAACGTGACCTTGCTCCTTTTTCTTCTTTATCCTAATTCCTACCCAGCAACACGTATTCTCATTTTTAGTTCCACTTCTTATTGTCTCTGTTCACTCGATGGCAGTGTCCACTTGCTTGGGCTGCATCATGCATTCACCTATAGAAGTCTTTCACTTCCTTACAGCTGTGCAGGTACAGGACCTCCCTATATGTCACTTAAAACTTTGGATTACTATTCTCTAACTGAGACTAGCAGCCCATTTTCAATCTGTTTAAGCATTTAAAGTAATACATCAAATCAGATTTGGTCTTTTATCCCTAGGTAGAATGAACTGTGCACTCCATCCTCGTCCCTAAACTGTGAAAGCATAAAATGTCTATCCCTGGCCATTCCCCATTGTCTATTCTTCCTTTGATAGGCTCCCTAGCTGGTTGTGCTAGACCATACTATGCAAAAGTTAAGGGCATTATGGTGAAGCCCACACACCACTAGCCTGCTCTCAGACTTTTCAGTAGTCTCTGAAATGGCACTGGGCTTTTTTTCCTCCAATTGTGTGAATCGTAGAATGTTCGATATTGTGGGTATCTACAAATTTCAGGAAATTCAACTTAAAGTAAATCGTCTATGGATCAATCAGCTCATCTCTATTGAAATAAATACAACAATACTTTATATCAGCATTTTCATCAAATAATACTTTTCTTTCACATACTGTTGTCTGCCTCCAAACATAAATGAAAGACAACAAAATATCTAATAATGAAGCATCTCCTCGAGGTTTCCCTAGATATTTCTCATACTTATAGATGCTAATGCACTTCATCTTGTCTTTTTGCATTTTATTTAGCATCTGTTACTTGTCAGTCTATTGTAGTACTTATGTTGTTCTCCACATGACCGTAAATATATCTAATTACCTTGAATTAAGAAGTATGACAAACAGGTAGAAAATAGACAACTATGTATTTTCTAGCCATTAAACTCCCAACCCTTGTGGGATACATCATGGTGAGGGAAATCATAAGGAGTACCATCATGTGAGACGTCCAGATTGCACGGATTATCTTGGCAAAGAAGTGCTCACAGAACACAGAGTTAGATACATTTGTGAATAATATTTGAGATAAAATGGCTTATTATGTGCATAGAAAAAGTCAGATCTTTGAGTTAAAAAAAAGAAAAATTAGAGAAAAAAAACAATTACGGTATGTATATACTTTCAGCGTAAATATCCAGGAGAAATTAAAAAAAAGTAAAATGCAGGTCCAAGAAAATAATTATTTCATAGGTAGCACTAGTGTAAGAGGGGCAGACATGAAGTAATTCTGCTCACTGACAAGAAAACAAAGGAACTGATTTATTGTATTTCGAGTCATTCCATATGGAGGCATTTATAGTGTTAGCAATGTGCAACAGCAGAAAATATATATACGGTAGTCTCTTTTAGCATGTCTTCACCTTTCCTAATCCACCTCCTGATCTTGCATTTCCACTGGGCATTACACCCACTCACAAGCAATCATTGATCTCTGGTTTCACTCTCACACCTTTATCTGCTCTCCACATCAGATGCTTTCTGCACATCAGGCACTCACCCTGACACTTCTCACTTGCACAATCAGATGGTCCCCTCCCGAACATGCCCTCCTCTTCCTCATCATCTCAGCAGCCCTTGTGCAACTAGAGACTCCTCTGGCATCATTAAGATCTTGCAACTGGCTTTTGCTCACTGGCTACTTAAAGTGCAATTGTAGTGACCCAGAGTATGTCATGTGTTGTTTTATAATGTTGTGTATTGTAGCTCTTATACTTTAGTTGTGAGCTTGGTAGGATGTCTAATCTAACACTGCCCTCTACAATTTTCTTATATGGTCGTTTTGTCGCAAAGTTAGTTATTTGCCTGGAAGTTGTATGTAGCTGCTGGAGATGCAGGTGTAAAGACACAATTGTGACGATGTGATCAATATGTGTTTAGGAGAAATGACAACACCTTTTTGCTCCTGTCCTCTAGTGATTACTAGCAGTGAAGAACAGAAATGCCGCACTTTATACAGAGAACTTTCTAGAAAAAGGCAGAGCATATGCTACAGTGTGCTTCCCAAGCCAAAATAGGACTGTACATAGGAAAACCTGAAAAACTAACAAAAGCAAAGCTAAAGATCCCCACCACTAAGAAACTCTCAGAGCTGAAGAAGAGAGAGAGTTACCGTATACACTCATGTATAAGCCGACCCGTGTATAAGCCGACCCCCCTACTTTTGCCCCCAAAACCTGGGAAAATCTATTGACTCACGTATAAGCCGAAGGTGGACCCCAGCACAGGTATACAGCCCCCAGCAGTGGTATACAGGCCCCAGCAGTATGATATACAGCAGGCCCCAGTGGTATATACAGCAGCCCCAGTGGTATTGCAGCCCCTATATACAGCAGCCCCAGTGGTATTGCAGCCCCAGTGGTATTGCAGCCCCTATATACAGCAGCCCCAGTGGTATTGCAGCCCCAGTGGTGTATACAGCAGCCCCTATATACAGCAGCCCCAGTGGTATTGCAGCCCCAGTGGTATTGCAGCCCCTATATACAGCAGCCCTAGTGGTATTGCAGCCCCAGTGGTGTATACAGCAGCCCCTATATACAGCATCCCCAGTGGTATTGCAGCCCCAGTGGTATTGCAGCACCTATATACAGCAGCCCCAGTGGTATTGCAGCCCCAGTGGTATTGCAGCCCCTATATACAGCAGCCCCAGTGGTATTGCAGCCCCAGTGGTGTATACAGCAGCCCCTATATACAGCAGCCCCAGTGGTATTGCAGCCCCAGTGGTATTGCAGCCCCTATATACAGCAGCCCCAGTGGTATTGCAGCCCCAGTGGTATTGCAGCCCCTATATACAGCAGCCCCAGTGGTATTGCAGCCCCAGTGGTATTGCAGCCCCTATATACAGCAGCCCCAGTGGTATTGCAGCCCCAGTGGTGTATACAGCAGCCCCTATATACAGCAGCCCCAGTGGTAGTATACAGGCAGCCCCAGTAATGCAGGGCCCCCCCCCTCATGCTCCGGTCACCTGTAAAGCAAATTATACTTATCATTGTCCCGCTGCCGTCCGCGCCCGCATCTGCCGACATCCCGATCCTCCATCTTCATGCGTCTTCTTCCTGTTTCCTGTGCGCGTCGCCGGTAATGACGTCATTGCCTGCGACGCGCACAGAAACAGGAAGAAGACGCATGAAGATGGAGGATCGCGATGTCGGCAGCGGCGGGCGCGTACAGCGGGACAATGATAAGTATAATTTGCTTTACAGGTGACCGTAGCATGAGGGGGGGGGGCCCTGCATTACTGGGGATGCAGGGGCTGCTTTATACCGCTGTATACAGCAGCCCCCGCACTGACTTGCGTATAAGCCGAGGGGGGTACTTTTCAGCCCAATTTTTGGGCTGAAAAACTCGGCTTATACGGTAATTAAATGTACACTGTTGACTTTGCATTTAATATGGGGAAAAAGTTTTTACTCGCTCCAAAAACCTATGGTGTCTGTGTTTCGTATGGGACTACAACCACCTTTGCTACTATTCTATAGCTGGAATAAGAAACTAGCTCCTGCCATTCACCTAGTTATTCTCCTATTTTACATTTGCCTTCCAGTGGATTGCTGGAGCCATCAGAGACACTGTGACAGGATTAATCTCTGATTTCCAACGCCCTGCAATCCTGATGGAGGTTGCAGCACACTTATCTGCTCTTCTGCTGCCTGTTAGCTGCGTTCACTTGGCTTTTGTCTGCACACCCAAACTTAGTCTGTTATAGCTAACTCAGACAACATGCAATCAACCTCCATCCCTGACTTTCCTCTCAGAGGAACACCATATATATCTTCCTTCTCTCATTTACAGGCAGTACATTTCTACTCCTCGAACAGAGACAACTTGTTCAGGACTTGTGCAGGACATGGTTCAAGATGTCTCCACTTTTCTTCTGCTTCTAAATGAAGCACAGTGGGCATGGGACATCTATCAATCCCATTCACTGGACGTGAACTGCACAATGCAGCATTTTGAACGCACTAAAAATATTATATTATAACATCTCTACTTGTTACGTCTTATCTGGTGAGTTCAATCCTCATAGAAAATAGTTCAACAGGGCTTTACAGGTATCATCAGTAAGTTAGACAATTTACTGTGGAGAACACAGGTTTGCACACTCCACTACTCACCTAGAAAGAACAAAGGTTGGAGTCATTAAAGAAGTCTCTGAAGGCTATAGAACATCTACAAGTTTCATGTTGTTTTGCCGTAGGGTTCGGACGAACTGGCATTAAATAAATTGGTCCGTTTGTCGTCCAGGAGAGTCAGATGAGCGACATCCGTTTTTTGTTCCATGTGGCATGCAACTGCTATGCGAGTGTGCGATTATTTTCTCAGATAACATCCGAGTGCTGTCCGTGTGACAGCCGTGTGCTGTCCATGTGCAATGCGTTTTTTTCTCAGCAGCTATTACTGTCTAATCATTTACAGGAACATTATACAGTGTTCTCAGCTACAGAATGATAATGTATCAGTTAAAAAAACGTATGCCACTAGGATGGTCCATGTGCTTTCCGTGATTTTGTTGGACTCATTAACTTGCATTGGCGAGTCTTGCGCGTGACTCGCATAGTGTAGCAGCATGTTGCAACTTTTTTCTCATCCAGATTCTGGATGAGAAAAATGCAGACAACACACGTTAATGTGTTCTGACTCATTCAGTACCATTGGTATGAGGGCAATGCGATATTTTGTTGCATTTCACTCGTCTGATTTTCACACCAGTGTGTCCGAGCCCTTAAGGTCCTCAACAATCTACAATGTGGATTCGGCCTGTCTGTGGCCACCTAACCCCAAAACCTGTACACTTTGAACCAAGACATGAATTTTGTGCTGTTATACTTGCAGTTGAAATTGCTGAAGTTGTAAAAGAAATGATGGAAAATCAAAGCAGAGGAGAAATATTATTTGAGAAGATGGCAGACTTCTATTGCAGAGTACAAACAGTTCTGAAAATTCAAGTCCTTAAAGGGAACCTGTCACCTGGATCTAAGCCCCTACACTATCACTACCTGTCCCTGCACCTTCCTAGCTGCTCCCTATGTATCCCTCTCTGAGCTAAATCCGCCCTATAAAACTGCAGAAAAATAACTTATAACTTACAGAAGTCCCTGAGGCTGGGGACTGAGAAGGCGGCGCCAGGCTCCATTCAGCCCCTCCTCCATGTAGCAGCACACGCCCCACTGGGCGGCGTTATTCTTTCTTCATCGCCGCCTCCTCCATTTGGAATCTCCTGCCTGCTTTACACCTATCATGTTGTGGTGATGCGACCTCGATGTGTCCCCTGACTGAGACACAGCATATGGGAGATTGTATCTTCTGCTCAGTAGCAGCACACACAGGGTGAGCTGCTACTGGAGCTAAGTGCTGATTGAAAGCACTGAACCCCAGGCGTGCGGGTGAATAGGAGATGATATGTGCTGCCCTGGGCTGTGGGGAGGGGGTGGAGTGTGTCAGGACAGCAGCAAGAGCTGCTGGGATTGTATGAGGTTCTACTCGGCTGTGCCCCGGTGTAACAGGCCAGACTAACCCCCCCGACCAGAATATACTCGGGGTTAAAGTGGCCTAGGCCAGATTATACCCCTCCGTATACCACAGCAGCTGTAGATCAGGGCTCCAAGCAACACATGGGGGCCCGAGGCAGCACAAAGTGGCCCCAGGCAGCAGAAAGTGGCCCTACGCAACATACAGGGGCCCCAGGCAGTGCTAGGGCCCCTGGCAGTGCTAGGGGCCCCAGGCAGTGCACAGGGCCCCAGGCAGCACAAAGTGGCCCCAAGCAGCACACAGGGGCCCCAGGCAGTACTAGGGGCCACAAGCTACACACAGGATCCCAGGCTACACACAGGGGCCCCATGCAGCATACAAGGACCCCAGGCAGTGCACGGGGCCCCAGGCAGTGCACGGGGCCCCAGGCAGTGCACGGGGCCCCAGGCAGTGTAGGGGCTTAGATCCAGGTGACAGGTTCCCTTTAAAGTATGAACCATAAGAGGAAAAATATCTGGGATATATTGAAGTCCAGGTATTTTTTAAGTACTTTAAGACCCATTCAAAACTTTAACCAATTTCAGGATCCATCTACAAGAGAAAATAAATATATCATAAAAACACTTGGTGGTAAAAAAAAGAAAAAGGCTCATCTTGAGTATGGTTTATGGATTATTTAGACACTATATATTACAATTCAAGAAACATGACATTGGAAAGAGTCCAGATTTTAAGAGAGAAATCCAATTGTTGTACAAAAATATACTGGTTTTGAAAATTAGCGAAAGGTTCATAGGTAAGGTGCTAGAACACAGCTGGAATGTTGCACAGGCCAAATGACCTACACAAATGGTCAATGTCATCTTTCATACATCATCCTTCTTGATATGGTTTAGAGTTGATGCTCCACAAGGTTTAACTTTGTAAAAATGCAAGATCACTTGATCCAGTTAAAGAGTTCTGACATGAGAAGCAACAGGTAACAATCCATCATTGTGACCTTATTCAGACCCTCGTAATTATGCATGGTCTGAGTGCTCCATTGTGGATTTTTTTTGCAAAGTAGATATCTAGATAAAGTCCCTCTCCGGGGTGCACGGACATGGCTTCAGTTTAAAGAAAGGACAACGGATACTCTTTTCGTTGAGCAGGGTCAGACCAAGGGAGACGAGGCCCTGCTTGTAAGTCCAGAGGGCATGACTTTACTGGTATGGGCAGAGTTGCCAAAGAACAAAGGGAGCTTGCAGCCATAAGAGGAAGCACTGCCCAGTACTAGATCCAGGACTAGATCCAGAAGAGATGAGTAACACTACATAATAAAAATAAATATTATTTTCTATATACACATTTTTGCTATCCTTGTCTTAAAAAGAGTCACTTGGAAATCATTTTTATATAAAAAATCATTTAACTGTGTAGAAGCCCATTATAGTCTATTTTTAAACATTGTAAATTGTAAAAAGAGTATCTCACTTCATAACTGTTAATACAGTTTAAGGCTGGTATTATTGAAAAAATGCAATTAGCTCAACACTCCCAAAATAATGATTCCAGAGAATCTTTTTTTTAACCTGCAGTTAGCAGGGGTTTTTGTTCTGCATCCAGCATTCCTAATTAGCAGTGAAAATCTGGATTTGAAAAGTACCTAAAATGTGAAATAACCCAAACAGTAAAAAAGCAGTT
Organism: Allobates femoralis; assembly: GCA_033576535.1. Lineage (NCBI taxonomy): Eukaryota > Metazoa > Chordata > Amphibia > Anura > Aromobatidae > Allobates > Allobates femoralis. Next base: position 760,595,861 of record JARQOC010000003.1, read on the forward strand.
TTTCCTTTAAAATCAGAATCTGAAAAAAATATGGATGTGAAAATAGCCTTACATATCTCATACTGGTAATGCCTCCATTCATTAAAAATATGCTTTGGAGGCAGATTCTCAGTGAGATCTGTGCCCATAGATCTTTACATCTTATTTACATTTTAGGCTGCCATTATGGCCTTACTAAGTAAGGGGCCCGCCAATTATTGGAGGGGGCATGGCCTTTTACACAGGGGCACAGGGGGCCCGACCGTGCTGGTGGGGGGGCATGGCTATTTGTAGCAAGGAGGCCCGCCCCCTGGCCAGCACACGTGCAGGTGGCAGACTGAGGCTGTGTGTGTCCTTGGTACATGGGCTTCGGACGCTCTCACATGTGGTAACAAGTGCTCTCATTATCTCTCTGTGAGGACAAGAGCCATCTCTATAGGGTCACTTAGCAAGTTGGCCTGCAGCCTGAGCGCAACCCCCGCCCCTAACGTACAGGAGACACTGTTTGTAGGGAGATGAGAGAGGGCGGGGCCACTCCGGGGAAGTGATGGGAGGTTGCCCGGGAGGTGACAGCGGCGTGAGCCTATGACAGGCCCGATATAGAGGAACGATAACAATGGGAGGGAACTGGAAGAGGCGGTGGCGGAGGAGAGAGCACACGACACAGTAATATTGCTGCAGGAGATGTAGATCACTGGTAAGAAGGCTCATACTGGTGCACATCTAATGGGGGGAGCTCATACTGGTGCTGATTTAATGGAGGAGCTCATACTGGTGCTGATCTAATGGGGGGAGCTCATACTGGTGCTGATGTAATGTGATAGAGAACTCATACTAATGGAGATCTAATGGGCTGAACTAAAAATTGACCTAATATTATAAAGGGATAACAAAGTGGATATTAAAGGGAATCTCTGACGGTGTGTTTCTCCCAAGTCTAGCACTTGGCATTTTAATGAATGATCTTATACTCTAATTAACACCATACCAGTTGCAGTTTGGTTTCCCTTGTACTAATCCTGTGCATTTTCTAAGGGGACAATATTGTCCCCATGATCACCAGGCTATTGTTATTCATATCATTGTATTTATAAACTTTAGTACGGATCTTCTGGTGACTATTTTCTCTGGGGACATGTGTCACTATATATTGGATTTAAACTAAACCGTACTCCCATGCTCTCACTACTGGAAATATAACAAAATTCTTTTCACTTCTCGGCTATTTAATGTCTGCCGCATGTTAGCTTATACCTGTCCGTTACTTCCTTTTTGTGCGGGGACCCTCCTGACATTTTTACCCTTTTCATTACTCTTGGTCATTACCTACTCTATATTTTTTTCTGTCTGTGGTTTGTTTATCCATGTATCATATTTGCCCTTTGCGTTATGTATTCTTAATATAGGAGTTACTATTTAATAGTGCGACCCCTGAATGATGGTAGAAATTTCCAAATGCCGCCTTTCCCGGCAGGAAAAAGGTTCCCCATCCCTGTACAAGGTAATGAATAACACCACCAGTATTATTCTGCCTCATGTGGCATTTATTGTTCACATCCCTCCTCAGCTCACATAAAGAATAATGTATAGAAAGAGATTTTAGCACAGTCTTAGTTTCATATGGAGATTCTGTATCAAAGCCTGGCTAATAGCAGATTTCAATACAACGGGGCAGGGGCAGGTTTGAGGGAGTGTGGGCGGGGCTTGGTGGGGCGGAGCATAAGTGGAGTCTCAGGGGGGCCCCAAAATGTTGCCAGTAAGGTGTCAGACCCCGAAATTCTTAGTGGCAGCCCTGTTTACATTTATAAAAAAAATATGGATTTCTTGGGTATAAAACATCGAATCGTATTTAATCCATTTTCTATAAACTGGGTGTCCATATAGATGGCATATACAGGGTTGACTCTACTGACAGATAGCTAAAAATGGGTGCTGACGTAGATGTTTAAAAGCACTTCTGAAGATTGAAAAATATTACAATCTGAGAATCCTCAGTGGTTGATACCTTTTAATGGCTAACTGAAAAGACACTATGGCTTTCGAGACACTATGGCTTCTTTATCAGGTTTAATAAGGATACAACTTCTGGAGACACACATATGTATATGCAAATGCAGGGTGGGATAATGCAATACATAACACAGGTGATGTGAAGCTTGTAGTGGTCAGTTGGGAGGGGAAAGGAGCAGCTGGGGAAGTAAATCATAGATAAGAGAAACAGTCAGTTTTATAGTCCTTTGTTTAGTGATTGGTCCTAGAACAGGAATGGGGGGGAGTCAAATGGTTGTGATAACAGTTCATGTAAGAAGTATCAAAGTTTATTGTCTTCTAACTGGGGTCTGTTCAAAGATATGATACCCCCAAATGCCCTTTCAATTGATGAAAAAGACATGAATTCATGTAAAAAAAATAATTCCTGCTTTGAATATGTCAAAGATCGTTATTAGAACAGGACTACAAGATCCCAGGTAACTTCAGTTCCACCACAAGAAATGTTAGTTATATGTACCAAATGTCCAACAGGTAGTATGTACAGTATACAATGTAAAGTGGAAAACACCGTTGCTTGTCTTCATAAAATTTTGTCCTTTATTGTTAAATGAAATTTATAAAATCATTCAGCGTGCTAGCTGGGCGCTAGACGCGTTTCGGAAGACACAACTTCCTTAATCATTAGCTAATGATTAAGGAAGTTGTGTCTTCCGAAACGCGTCTAGCGCCCAGCTAGCACGCTGAATGATTTTATAAATTTCATTTAACAATAAAGGACAAAATTTTATGAAGACAAGCACCGGTGTTTTCCACTTTACATTGTTTCCTGGGCAGTTGCCAAAGCTGCCACGCCAGGTGCAGGAATCCAGGAGGATATGGGCGGTGGAGCGGCCTTTTCCCTTTCCCTTTCCCAGTGAAGGCAGTATGTACAGTATGTAGGGGAGACTGGACAAAAATTCAAAACAAGAATAAATTATCATCGCCACACAATAACAGAAAGATTTATAGACCTACCTATAGCAAAGCATTTTTGCAGCTTTGACCACAGTATAACAGACATGAGACTGCTCATTTTAAAAAGTAACTTCAAATCTGAGAGAGAGAGAGAGAAGAATTTGGGAATACAAATTGATAACAACTTTGACACATTCATAGCAGGAATGAATGTTTCACATGGGTCATTTCTTTTTAGATCATTTGAAAGCGCATATGGGGGTATCATGTCTTTGAGCAGACCCCAGTTAGAGGACAATAAACTTTGACATTTCTTACCTGAACTGTTATCACAACCATCGCACCCCTCATTCCTGTTCTTGGACCAAAGACTAATCAGAGGACTATAAAACTGTCTGTTCCTCTTATCTGTGATTTTACTTCCCCAGCTGATTCTTCCCCCTCCCAGTTGACCACTACAAGCTTCACATCACCTATGTTAAGTATTGAATTATCCCACCTTGCATTTGTGTATGTATATATATATATATATATATATATATATATATATATATATGTATATATATATGTGTGTGTGTGTTTCTCCACAAGATGTATCATTAAGCCTGATGAGGAGGCCTTAGTGTCTCAAAAGCTTGCTTTCTTTTTTCTTACCATCTTTTCAGTTAGCCAATAAATGGTGTCAAATTCTAATATTTTTCTATCTACTGGCTAACACGGTACAAACATTTTTTACCTTCTAAAGATCTGCCCTACTGTACCTGTATGATTTACCTGTCATCATTTTACGTTTTTGTCCTTGTCTGCCCTTACACATGTAAAGCGCCAATGGAACCTAATGGCGCTGTATAAATATTTAATAATAATAATAATAATAATAATAATAAAAAAATAATCTGTACTCATCAAGGAGACCATGTTTAGTACCGTCATATTGTTTTGTAATAACATACTTGTATGCTTAATCACATATAGCCAGAATATTTTTGCTTGTGTATACTATTTGGGAGGGTTCTACTATTTAATAACCCCTTACTTTGAAATAACTGAATATTATATGCTACGAAGGAGCATTTCTAAGCTTTCTCATTTTTTTAGTATGAATTAAAATTGGACATCTATTTATTGCTTGTTCAGATCAAGTTGAAGTAATTATTCAAAAGCAGATAATTGGGCAGTGAGTCATATTTGAAAATGACATACAGCATTAAACTTTTTCCATTATGTTCTTATTAGGAGCAGATATGTAATATAAATGAAGACCTGGATAACCACATCTGTTATCTTAATTATAAATCAAACCTCGGCAGCGCTACAAAACATTCATTATGAAAATAGCTTTCTGTGAAAAGGGAAAGAAATTAGGAGTGCTTAAATTTAATAGAAATAATAGAATGTTATCAGGTGCTTTCAACCAAAATAAAAAATTAATTTTATATCAAGTATAACCATATCTGGAACCAGTAAATTTCCAGGAATCCAGCATTATTGGGAACAGATAGATGTTGGATTATAAAATATTCTGGATTATTAGATAATGATAGAAAGGTATACAAAATTCATTGGAAAGAAAAAGAGTTTTGAGGAGGATGGGCTAATATAAAATTGTAATACAAAATGTTCAACCATTACTTATTTTATATCAGAGAATCCATATAACTGGTTCACTCTGCTTAGATATACAGTGGTGCTTCCATTAACAACCTAAAAAATGACACAGTCATCATTGTTGAAATTCTTCTATAAAATTTGCTTGTTTACTTACATTTTTTTACTGGAAATAATTATAGGTTTAAAATAGTGAAGAAATGCATTTGGAAAATTATTACGCTAACAGTTAATTTTGTTCTTTTCTCTTGCCTGTGTACATTTTTTTTCATGAAAGCTTTTATTCCCTGGTCCACCCTTCCCTGTAAACATGAGTAGTTTTTAAACTATGATACGAGACTATCTGTAATTAAAGTAATACATGTGTTACACTCTTGGAGGCATTAGTGGTGGGAAGTGGACCAACTGGACCAACTGGACTACAAAGGAGCTGTGGAAGCTGATCCCTGATCCCTAGGATAAGAACAAGCTTGAGAATGGACTTCGATGAAAGAAAGGTCTTTGATAAAGTAATTCCACAATACCAGCCAAGACAGAACACAGAAAATGTCCTTAGTAGAGCATGCAGGCCGTAAAGAACTAGGTACAGTCTCTTGTTCCTATGGATGTCCAAGATGGAAGGGTCCAGAACAGGGTGATACAAGACATGGAGTTGGCTCACCAAAGGCAAGGGGCTGGCTAGCAGGCATCGAATGCTCACTGTAGATGGGTGCTGACTGGCAGGTGAAGCAAACTCAGCAGAGACAGGTTTATACTGATGGATGTAGTAAACACTTGAGCAGGATCTAGGGGGAGACAAGTGTTCATAAGTAAATCCAGGAAATAAGAGCAGGGACAAGACACTAAAGCAAGCTACAAGGCAATGAGACATGAGGACTAGCAACAGCTTTTGGAGAACGGTCCCATAGCTTGGAGAATAACAGTACCCCCTCCTTATGCCCGCTCTTTCTCAGTAAAAGCCAGGAATTTATCCAGATGACAAGAAGCCTCAAAATTCTCTTTGGGCTCCCAAGATTTCTTTCCAGGACCAAATCCCTTCCAATTGACCAAGAAGTAGACCTTGCCTCTTCTTCCCTTCATGGATGTCTTTTACTTTAAAGATGTCATCTGTGCTGACTGGAGGAGTCAGAGACCTGGGGACTCAGAAGAAATTACTGAGCACAAAAGGCCTTAGTAGACATGGAAAAAGTTGTGGATCCATAAGGAGGCTGATAGCTTGAGCTTGTAGAACACCTTACTGATTCTTTAAAGTACCTCAAAGGGACCAATGAAGTGAGCTCCCAATTTGTAAGAAGGAATCTTGAGATGTATGCACCTAGAAGACAACTATACCTTGTCTCCGGGTTTGTATAGAGGAGGATCCAGACGTCCATTAACCACATGAACTTTCATTTTTCCAACTGTGTTCCAAGGAGAGTTTAGCCTCAGACCAAATTTTGAAGGAAGATAAAACTGGAATGGTATCCACGGTCCGCGCTACTGCTCTTTATCCAAGGAATCCGCAAGAGGTTATTACCATCAAAAGTTCTTTATTTCATCGCACCAACGCGTTTCGGTGCTGTCCCAGCACCTTCCTCAGGGCAAGCCCTGAGTAATCGCAATGAAACTCGCAGAGTAAGGAGTCGGCCGAGTACCCTACTACTCGCAGAGTAGCGAGTAATAACGAGTAGATTCGCCCATCCCTATTCACCACCTGTAGTACCAATAAATCACCTGCGCAGTCTTTTTCTGCATGGCGTGGCCGGCCAATTTGGAGAAATGGTCCAATTGCAATACTCGCACCTTGCCCCTCTCCGTCATCAAAGTCTTACACAGTGTCACTTGTGTCAGGATAACCAGAGATACGGTATTTTGGATGTGTCGATGATATGCTAAGGTTCATCCTCCTGGTCAACAGATAGAAAAGATCTGAACAGAGCATCTGCCTTGATATTCTTCTCAGCAGGACAGAATTGGAGGTTAAAATTCAACGGGGCAAAGAACAGTGACCACTGGGCCTCACAATGGTACATTATCTGTGCGATTGTAAGTACGCCAGGTTCTTATGATCATTATAAATGAAGACGGGTTAAACAGCGCCCTCAAGCAGGTATTACCACTCCTCCAAGGCCAATTTGGTGGCTAACAATTTCTGGTCACGAATCGAGTCATTTGCGCTAACTGGCCGAGAAGGCCTCGGAAAAGAAACCGCGGATCACCATCTTGCCGGTAGGCAGCTTCTGTATGAGGACAGCACCAATGCCACAGAAAGAGGCATCCACCTCCAAGAAGAATTGTTTGTTAATCTCTGGTCTGTGAAGTGATAAAGTCAAGGAAAAGGCTTAACTTCGGCTTAGCATGTTTACAGGCTAAGGACGGGATGAGCCGACCTAAAGCGAAGAAGTGCATAATAAATTGCTGATAGTAATTAGCGAATTCCAAGAACCACTGTATGGCTTTAATCCCAACTGGACAAACCCATTTGAGCATGGCTGACACCTTCTCTTGACCTACCTCAAGACCAGTATCGGAGAATATGTAGCCAAGGAAGGAAAGGGATTTTTGCTCGAGGAGACACCATTTGAGACAATTCTCTCTCAGCATTTGGAGAACCTGACAAACATTTCTCCTGTGTGTGGGTAGGTCAGGTGAGTACACTAAGATGTCATCCAAGTATACGACCACACAGGAGGAGTAGAGCATATTGCAGAAGATGTAATTGACAAACTTTTGAAAGACTGCAAGAGCATTACATAAGCTGAAGGGCATTACCCGGTACTTGTAGTGTTCATCACTGGTTTGAAAGCCTTCTTCCACTTGTCTCCTGATCATATCCAGATGAGATTGTAAGCACCTGGAAATCCACCTTGGAGAAAATCTCAGTCATGAGGGGAAGTGGATACTTATATTTTATCATAATCTGTTTGAGACCCCGGCAGTCAATCCATGGTCACAGGGACCCATTCTTCTTTTTTACATAGAAGAAACCCACTCTGGCTGATGAGGAATTTTCAATTAACCTCTCTCCTGGTTCTCTATAATGTAGTTGGACATGGCCTGGGTCTCAGCTAGCAAGAGAGAGTATATACAGTCTCTGTAGGAGTACCACCTAGAAAAAGCTATAAAGGACAATTGTATGGTCTATGAGGGCCAAATGTCTCTGCCTTCTTCTTGTCAAAGACTAGAGATTAGCGAACTTTAGAAAAATCATGTGATGCTTCTCTAATTTGTGTAATTAACAGCACCTGTAACTTACCTGTGGCACCTAACAGGTGTTGGCAATAACTAAATCACACTTGCAGCCAGTTGACATGGATTAAAGTTGACTCAACTTCTGTCCTGTGTCCTTGTGTGTACCACATTGAGCATGGAGAAAAAAAGAAGACAAAGAACTGTCTGAGGACTTGAGAAACCAAATTGTGAGGAAGCATGAGCAATCTCAAGGCTACAAGTCCATCTCCAAAGACCTGAATGTTCCTGTGTCTACCGTGCGCAGTGTCATCAAGAAGTTTAAAGCCTGTGGCACTGTGGCTAACTTCACTAGATGAGGATGGAAAAGAAAAATTGACGAGAGATTTCAACGCAAGATTGTGCGGATGGCGGATAAAGAACCTCGACTAACATCTAAACAAGTTCAAGCGCCCTCCATCGGCGTCTGAATGAAAAGGGACTGTATGGTAGGAGTCCCAGGAAGACCCCACTTCTTACTCCGAGACATAAAAAAGCCAGGCTGGAGTTTGCCAAAACTTACCTGAGAAAGCCTACAACGTTTTGGAAGAATGTTCTCTGGTCAGATGAGACAAAATTAGAGCTTTTTGGGCAAAGGCATCAACATAGAGTTTACAGGAGAAAAAAAGAGGCATTCCAAGAAAAGAATACGGTCCCTGCAGTCAAACATGGCGGAGGTTCCCGGAAATTTTGGGGTTGCTTTGCTGCCTCTGGTACTGGACTGCTTGACTGTGTGCATGGCATTATGAAGTCTGAAGACTACCAACAAATTTTGCAGCATAATGTAGGGCCCAGTGTGAGAAAGCTGGGTCTCCCTCAGAGGTCATAGGTCTTCCAGCAGGACAATGACCCAAAAGACACTTCAAAAAGCACTAGAAAATGGTTTGAGAGAAAGCACTGGAGACTTCTAAGGTGGCCAGCAATGAGTCCCAGACCTAAATCCCATAGAACACCTGTGGAGAGATCTAAAAATGGCAGTTTGGAGAAGGCACCCTTCAAATATCAGGGACCTGGAGCAGTTTGCCAAAGAAGAATAGTCTAAAATTCCAGCAGAGCATTGTAAGAAATTCATTGATGGTTACCGGAAGCGATTGATCGCAGTTATTTTGGCTAAAGGTTGTGCAACCAAGTATTAGGCTGAGGGTGCCAATACTTTTGTCTGGCCCATTTTTGGAGTTTTGTGTGAAATGATCAATGTTTTGTTTTTTGCTTCATTCTCTTTTTGTTTTTTTTCATTTAAGACAAATTAAGTGAAAATAATAATACCAAAGAATTTGTGATTGCAATCATTTTCAGGAAGAAACTGAGTATTATCTGACAGAATTGCAGGGGTGTCAATACTTTTGGCCACAACTGTAGGTATTCAGATAAATAACTTGATCAATTAAACTATATCTAGGATTATTAAGTGAGAATTGTTCCCATAGTGTCCCTCTACAAAGGAGGAACCTTGTTTTTATATTGTGATTTCTTGTATTAATTTGTGCATATTTAAATATACTATCATATTGGTTTTTATATAGTTGCATGTGTCACTTTATTCCCTAAATGAGGTTTATCTTCAGATCTGGAGGCTATTGAGATTTTATACAGAAACATGGTCTGATCACACCACTAGGGATGAGCGAGTATACTCGCTACTATTCGGTATTCACCGAATAGTAGCGGTATTCAGCTACTCGCTACTCTCCGAGTACTTATGTGTACTCGGGAGTAGCGAGTAGTCCTAATACTTTCACAGTAGATACCCTGCGAAAGTACCCTAAAAGTGATTAAAAGTTGTTAAAAATAATAAATTACATACTCACCTGTCCGACGCATGCACCGGGACTGGCAAAGACATCCGAATGCTGGACAAGGACCTGTGCCTACCTGTCAATCAGATGGCCGGTAGCAATCTGACCAATTAGATGGCGCCACGTCACAACCACGTGATCGCTAGCGGCCACCTGATTGGCCAGTTTGCAAGGTCCTAGGTATACTGTCAGGACCTTGCAAACTGGCCAATCAGGTGGCCGCTAGCGATTACGTGGTTCTGACGTGGTGCCATCTGATTGGCCAAATCACTACCGGCCATCTGATTGGCTAGTAGTCACAGGTCCTTGTCCAGCGATCGGATGTCTTCTTTGCCAGTCCCGGTGCAGGCGTCGGACAAGTGAGTATGTAATTTTATTATTTTTAACAACTTTTAATCACTTTTACGGTATTTTCGCAGTATATCTATAGACACACTGTGAAAGTATTCGTACTCGCTATACTCGCAACGAGTACCAAGTACCGGTACCTACTCGTTGCGAGTATAAAGAGTACGAATATTACGGTACTTGCTCATCCCTACACAACACATCTCCTGGGCCTGGGAGGAAGTAAAGGAGTATTCAAATATTACAGAACAGGATGCAGCTGCTGGTTTCTGTGAATCATTTTTAACAGCAGGCAGGGAAACGTTTTCCCTCACAAAAAAATGAACTGCAACCCTGTGCTGACCTATCTGTATACTCTTTTGCTTCCTTCCCAGCCCAGAAGATGTGGTATGATGGAACCATGTCCTTGTACAGTCAGACAATCCATTACACAGAACATAGCAGGGACACATATGTAAGATTATCTCAGCACAGGAGATGTGGTATGATCAGATATTGTCCCTGTACAGTCAGACATGGGCATTATACAGTGCATAGCAGGTACACATATATAAGATTATCTCAGCACCGTAGATGTGGTATGATCAGACCATGTCCCTGTACAGTCAGACACAGCCATTACATAGTACACAGCACACAGCAGGGACACATATATAAGATTATCTCAGCATGTGAGTTGTGGAATGATCAGACCATGTCCCTGTACAATCACACACATCCATTGTGGATGCGGGGGGGGGGCAGGATTGAGGTGGGGAGAAGGATCCCCCTCGCCCTCCTCTGTTCTCACCTGTCTCCTACAGTGGTCATGTGACAGGATGGGCTGTGTGATGTCACATCAGCCCGCCCTGCGTACAGAGGGAGAAGACAGGTGAGAACAGCGGGAGGCGAGGGGGGAGGCGAGGTGGGGGAGTGGGGGGAGAGGCGAGGTGGGGCGGCGGGTTCCCTATGTATCCCAGCTGCAAATAGGCGCGAAATTCGAACTTTGAATTTGCGCGCCTTTTTGAATAGTCTGTGTCATTGGTGCCCGCTTCCGGAGGGCACCAACGAGCGGCCTCTGTCTAGAGCGCGATTTCTGTGTCCGACAGATGCCTTAGACAATTATATAGTAGATGTACAAAACATATACCATAAGTTACATAACAGGAACTGATAAATGGCCAATGAATTGGCAGTAACCAACCACAACTACGTGTACTATGTTATATGATAAGGCCTGTATGCTATATATCCCCTAATTAACCCTAATTCAAAGCTCACATAGCTAAAATAGTAATAAATAAAGTCAAGTGGCACAGGACAATATTGCATCAAAACAGAACCGATGTATAATGCTAAATCTTTACCTAATATGTTTGATTTTTGCCCTCCTCCCAGCACGTGTTTCAGATGTGACTTCTTTCAAAAAGGGGAAGAACGTACAGTTGAAACACGTGTGGGGAGAAGGGCAAAAACAAACCATATTAGGTAAAGATTTTGCATTTTACATCAGTTCTATTTTGATGTTATATTGTCCTGTACCACTTGGCTTTATTTATTGCTATTTAAGACCCCTTTCACATCAGCGTTTTTTCAAATTGCGGCAGATTTACCGTATCCGTCGCCTAGTGGTCGCACTTGCGGCAAGCCCCATGCATTGTGGCAGGTGCGTCAAGTTCGGTATTGTCGCGATTCGGCATTTGCAGCAGCGAAAATAAACAGTGGTGTTTTTCGTGGCCACAACTGCCGCAAGTGCCGAAACCGCGGCAATACCGCACTTGTTGCACCTGCCGCAAGCCCCATAGACAATGAATGGGTCTTGCCGCAAGTGTGCCACAAGTGTGACCGTTAGCCGGCAGATGCAGTAAATCTGCGGGATCTGCTGCAATTTGAAAAAAACGATGATGTGAAAGGGGCCTTAGCTATGTGAGCTTTGCATTTGGGTGAATTAAGGGATATGTAGTATACAGGCGTGATCATTTAACACAGTGCACCTTGTTGTGGTTGGTTGCTGCCAATTCATTGGCCATATATTATTCTCTGCTATGTAACGTATGATATATGTTTTGTATATTTTTTGTAGTTATTTTTAAGATTTTTTCTAATAAAAATAACATTTTTAACATTTATTCTTTGGTTGTGAGCGCTTTTTTTTTTTTTATAATATTTGTTATTGGTCAGAATATGGTTTGGTTTTATATTTTTTTTATACACTATATTTTTGACACAAGAGTTATGGTATAGTCTATACATATTTATTAAATTGTACTTTTTGGGACAACCCTTTTAACTAATTATAATATTTTTCAACTCTTGTAGTGTAAAACATACAGAAGGTGGACTTAGCGATAATTTTATTTAAAAGAAACCCTTATACCAGCAAAGCAAGAAATTGGTACTTCAACAATAGTAGCATATTTATTACCCATACTCTTCGCAGGTTGATGAAGCTCCAAATACATTATGCTAGTCCTATTTTTCTGCATCTGACAAATGTTAGAATTTGTAGCCAAGGAAAAATACGGCTTTATTCTTTGTATAGAACAGCTTTGTTTGTTTAACCTACAAACTTTATTTCACTGTTCGCTTTAAATATGTTTAATGGAGGATTCTGTAGTCTTTCTTTTTAAACCATTATAAATTATGCAATGAAAGAAAAGTTCTACAAATTTCTCAATCCTTAAAGAATCTTTCTAGCCTTGAAAAATTGCTTTAATCTGGCTCTGTCCAACCACTTTCTCACTTCATCTTCTAAATTGCATTCTACTGAATCTAAATGTGATTGTAAATCTTTCAAGCTCTTAGTACAAAAAATGCAAGTTACTGGTTCAAAAAGTCCAGAAACAGAGAGTGTACATCTAGTTGTACCCAAGGTTTTCAGCCAAGATCTAATGGGGTAAAAAAAAAGTAATTTTACCTGGCCAAAGTATGTTGCTTAAATTGTTATTCTTGTCATCAAATCCATAAATCATTTCATGCCAGAACAAACCCAGATGTTAGGGAAATTGTCTTATTTGTCCCTTATTTTTAGAACCAAACCATTATGAGCACTTTTTTAGGCCAAAGTATTTCTCCATATAGTGGAACACACTGAAAGATTCACATTTTAGGCAAAATAGACATAAAATACATAACTGTAAAGTACCGTATATACTCGGGTATAAGCCGAGTTTTTCAGCCCAAAAATTGGGCTGAAAAGTCAAGCCCCTCGGCTTATACACGGGTCAATATGGTAATCCTATTGTGGGGAGGCTGGAGGAGGCTGGGGGCGCTGCTGACTGAGCGGCCTGTCACGTGGGGCCGCTCATTAGATATGCACGGCTCCCCCCGCCCATCACAGCGGCAGGGGGAGCCATGCATACAGCCCCCCAGTGTATACAGGCAGCGCCCCAGTGGCACTGGCCCCCCCATCATGTGAAGAGCCCCCCACACTTTGCAGAGCCCCCCCGCTGCATTATCTTACCATCCAGGGTCTTCTTCACCGCGGGTCCTGCAGTCATCATCGCACGCTGTGTTCCGGTCTCACGTGACCCGACGCGATGACGTCATTCCACTGCGACCCCCGGGTCACATGAGACCGGAACGCGAGGATGGACTGGAGGACCCGCGGTGAAGAAGACCCTGGATGGTAAGATAATGCAGCGGGGGGCTCTGCAAAGTGTGGGGGACTCTTCACATGATGGGGGGGCGAGTGCCACTGGGGCCTGCTGTATTCCCCTGGGGGCCTGCTGTATATACCCCTGGGGCCTGCTGTATATACCCCTGGGAGCCTGCTGTATATACCCCAGGGGCCTGCTGTATATACCCCTGGGGGCCTGCTGTATATACCCCTGGGGGCCTGCTGTATATACCCCAGGGGCCTGCTGAATACCTCTGGGGGCCTGCTTATACCCCTGGGGGCCTGCTGATACCCATGGGGCCTGCTGAATACCCATGGGGGCCTGCTTATACCCCTGGGGGCCTGCTTATACCCCTGGGCTCTGCAAAGTGTGGGGGGCTCTTCACATGATGGGGGGACGAGTGCCACTGGGGCCTGCTGTATATACCCATGGGGGCCTGCTGTATATACCCCTGGGGGCCTGCTGTATATACCCCTGGGGGCCTGCTGTATATACCCCTGGGGGCCTGCTGTATATACCCCTGGGGGCCTGCTGAATACCCCTGGGGGCCTGCTTATACCCCTGGGGGCCTGCTGTATATACCCCTGGGGGCCTGCTGAATACCCCTGGGGGCCTGCTTATACCCCTGGGGGCCTGCTGATACCCCTGGGGCCTGCTGAATACCCCTGGGGGCCTGCTTATACCCCTGGGGGCCTGCTTATACCCCTGGGGGCCTGCTGTATACCCCTGGGGGCCTGCTTATACCCCTGAGGGCCTGCTGTATACCACTGGGGGCCTGCTGTATACCATACTGCTGGAGCCTGTATACCACTGGGGGGGCCTGTATACCTCACTGCTGGGGGCTGTATACCATACTACTGGGGCCTGTATACCACTGGGAGGACCTATATACCACACTGCTGGGGGCTGTATACCTCACTGCTGGGGGTTGTATACCTGTGTAGGAGTCCACCCTCGGCTTATACGCGATTCAATAAGTTTTCCCAGGTTTTGGGGGCAAAAGTAGGGGGGTCGGCTTATACACAGTTCGGCTTATACACGAGTATATACGGTATGTGAATTATACATTTGACATTGAAATAACCATTAACAGACACAGATTTGAGGGCTATCTAATGTCCAGGGTAGTTATATACCATCATGTCCAAAAATGTTGGCACCCTTGAAATTGTTCCAGACAATGAAGTATTTCTTCTAGAAAATTATTGCAATTCCACATGTTGTTAAACACATGTATAGTTCTTTTGTGTGTATTGGAACAACACAAAAAGCTAAAAACAAAGGCAAATTTGATATAATTTCCCACAAAACTCCATAATTGGGCTGGACAAAATTGTTGATACCCTAAGATTAATATTTGGTTGCACACCCTTTGGAATAAATAGGTGCAATCAATACCTACAACCATCAACAAGCTTCTTAGAACTCTCAATTAGAATCTTCGACCACTCTTCTTTTTCAAACTGCTCCAGGTCTCATATTTGAATGGTGCCTTCTCCCAATAGCAATTTTAAGATCTATCTACAAGTGTTCAATTAGATTTAGGTCTGAACTCATTTCTGGCAACTTTATAACTATCTACTGTTTTGTTGTCATAATTTCTGTGTGCATCTTGTAGTATATTTGGGGTCATTGTGCTGCTAAAAGACCCATGACTTAGGACTCAAACACAGCTTCCAGAAACTAGGCACTACATTGATATCCAAAATCCTTTGGTAATCGTCTGATTTCAGGATGCATTGCCCACAATGAAAGCACCCAGTGCCAGAGGCAGCAATAAATCCCCAAAACATGTTTGAACTTTCACCATTTTTTACTGTACTGTGTTCTTTTCTTTGTAGACCTCATTCCATTTTCAGTAACCTGTAGAATGATGTGCTTTACCAAAAAGGCATATCTTGGTCTCATCTGGCCCCAAGATGGTTTCCAAGAAAGGTTTTGGCTTATTTACATACATTTGGCAAACTGCAGACAAGCTTTTTTTTATGTGTGTTTCAGTAGTGGGGTTCTCCTTGGTCTCTTGCCACAAAATTTTATTTAACTCAAATATCAACAGATAGTTTGCGCTGACACTGATGCACCCTGAACCAGCAGGGTAGCTTGAGTTTCTTTGCTATTTGATTGGGGCTTCTTAACCACCATCCACACTATTCTGAGTCTCAAGCCTTCATCTATTTTTCCCTGCCGTCCACATCCAGGGAGATTAGCTACAGTGTCATGGGTTATAAACATTATGATTATTTTGCGCACTGTCAACAAATTAACCTCAGTGGGGTTGTAACCTTGAGATTGTTGATATTTTTCAGCAATTGTGGTTCTCAAGTCCTCAGACAGTACTCTTCTCTTTCTGTTCTCCATGCTCAGTGTGGAGACAGACACACAATGTAAAGATTTAGTCAACTTCTCTCTTTTATTTGGTATTAGGTGTTATTTTTATATATGCCACACCTGTTTCTTGCACAAGTGAGTTTGAATGAGCATCACATGCTTGAAACAAAAGTTGTTTACCCACAATTTTGGAAAGGTACCAATAATTTTGTCTACCCCATTTTGGGGGTTATGTGTAAAATTATGTCCATTTTGCCTTTTTTCTCTGACTTTTTGTGTTGTTCCAATACACAGAAGGGTAGTTAAGATGTGTATGATAAAATGTGTAATTGCAATATTTTTTCAGAATAAATACTTAATTTTCTGCAACAATTTTGAGGGTGCAGTACTTTCAGGCATGACAACACCATCGATAATCTCCAGTGTTTCTAGGTGTATAACAGGGTCTGGGGAACTAGCTATCTACCTTATGGAGAGGAGTTCCCCTGCAGCCACAAGGAGACAGATAAGTTGATAAGGAAATTTAAAGCCGCAATGCTTCTCTGAAAAATATGCAAATTGTCACTTCAATGAAGAAGTGGATGAACTCTAGCACCACCTTTAGGTAGCAATCCTCAAAGGCCCGAAATGCAGCGTCTGTAGTTTGGGGTTCTGATCTGGCACAAATCCTTGGTCATATTAAAAGGCTTGTTAAAGAGTTGATTATAACTTTGAGGATTGCTACCTAAAGGTGGTGCTAGAGTTCATCCACTTCTTCATTGAAATGACAATTTGCATATTTCCCAGGGGAGCATTGTCGCTTTATGATTCCTTATCAACTTATCTGTCTCCTTATGGCTGCAGGGAAACTCCTCTCCATAAGGTAGATAGCTAGTGCCCCAGACCTCATCTTAGCTTCTACACACTACACTGATGAGGGGCAGTTACCCCGAAATGTAGCATCTGTCGTTTGGGGTTCTGATCTACCACAAATCCTTGGTCATATTAAAAGGCTTGCTAAAGCATCAACTATGACTTTAAGGTTTGCTACCTAAAGGTGGCACTAGAGTTCATCCACTTCTTCACTGAAGTGACAATTTACATATTCAGTTAAATAACATACACTCATAGCTGAAAGTATTGGCACTCTTGAAATTGCTCTTTTTCAAGTTGTGGAGACCCGGGGGTCAGTGGGTGGTCTCGCCCGCTGGCCCAGCCGCCTTTAGCAAGGCAACGTGGACCAGGGCTCATCCCCAAACTGAACGCCTGAGCTCCTTACCCGTGGGTGGAGCACTACTCAGACAACACAGGGTGAGGGAATCACAATATTAAGGCTTTATTGGATCCCCAAACAGTTAACAGCATATAACACATAACCAGCAAAACACAACAATGTTACAGGCAACAGAGTCTCACCCTTCCGCTGGATCACTTGGGATTAGAATATAGCACAGCAAAGTCTGTAGCCAGGTGACTGGATCGTCCCAACCTGAGTTGCTTCCTTATGCAGTCTTTGTCATCACAGCGAAATACGATAATTCGATTCTGAAGTCCTTGTGGTTTTATAATCCATGATCTGATCCCCTCGGTCAGCACCGAAATGCCTAGGCTTGGGGTTATGGCCAGCCAATCGGACCCGAAGATCCTAGATCCAATCTACTGCACCTCTAGCCGGGACCAAAATCCCTAGACTGAGGGCACTAGACAGAATCAAAATCACCCTGGTTAATCACCCAGTCTCCTTATATACCTTCAGCCCTCATTGCAGGATATTGGGGACTTCATGATTGGTGGAATAAGACTGTTCTCACATTGCCTTGCTTTCAAGCTGCCTGGATAATGTCCATTTAAATGATGATTGACAAAGAGGGGTCAAGGAGGGTTTAGTATAGACATTTAGACATTTAGTGTGACTCCCTGACCACAAACAATGGTGGTTGAGGCCATTTACATAGAGTAAACAATCCACATGGTAATACAATGGCATTCTAACAGGATTAAGTCCCTATGACCTTACAGAAGAGAGATAATTGCATTACATAAGTCCACATCACCAAAACATCTACAAGACCGTAGGAACACTGGGTAAACAAAATACAATATGCTGTCTGGCTAGATTTTAAGGACTTAACCCATGAGTGGCATATTACAAGTTTGCAAACCAAAATACAATATGGTCTGGATAAATAAAAAATCCTCATAAGTTATACATTAAAGGGGTCCATTTCGTCACACAAGTATGTGATGCTAATTTAAATTAACATGTGCCAAATAACAGGTGTTGGCAATATGACATTTACACTTTAAAACAGATAAAGGGGAAAAGTTGAATCAATCTTTACATTGTGTGTCTGTGTGTGCCACACTAATAATGGAGAACAGAAAAAGAAGAAGAGAACTGTCTGAGGACAAGAAACCAAAATTGTTGAAAAATATCAACAATATCACTATTACAAATCCATCTCCAGAAATCTTGATGTTCCTTTGTCCATGATGTGCAACATAGGCAAGAAGTTTACAACCCATGGCACTGAGGCGTGGCTTGGGAGCTCATGCAGTGTAGTCACACCTAACCTGAGCTCCTGCTCATCAGCCAAAAGCAACAGGATTTTAGCCCATTTCCTGGGCTAAATCCCATCAAACCAACTGGATCCTCTTGGAATACCATCTTGAACCTGCCTGGCCACTTGGATTTTCCCCTTTTCCCTGGATTTCTCATTGGATCCCACCTGAAGCAAGAAATATTCTAGCCTGGAAGCTTCTGATTGGATTTGGAGAGCCTGGATTGCTGCTTTATCTTTATTTCATCTATCTGGGTTTTTTTTACCACTTGGAGAGATCTACTGAGCCCAGGGGAACCTCCAGACAAGCTGTCTGGATTTACCTGCCATTGTTGTGGCTGTCTGGCTCCTGCACTTTGGAGGGTTGCCTTGGAGACCTGCCCAGCTGCTCCACTACACTGCTGAGGTTGCAGGGTACCTCACACCCCGAAGTTGGACTTGTGAGAAACATAGTGAAGAGACCTCCAACCTCTCTGGAACCCCTCCGTTCATCCTCCTTCTGGGACATTTGTTGGGACCCCTGGATTGCTGTGGACCTCTGATTATAGAGGTTGGTATTTCTGCCCTAACATTAAATCACACCGCTTTGATCTCTCCTGGAACCACTGGGAAACTTTTACTGCCAGATCTGACTTTTGTTTTACTTGATGAGACTCAGGATACCAGGAGCCCCCTGCAGCCTGTGCTGACATCCTCCTGTCTCACACAGTGGTCTGGAGCCCAGGACACTCAAGCAGAGCCACGGAGGTAATAGCTGTATTTACACCAGCTCCTCTCTATAGCTGCATTTAGTATTAGCTTGACAGTGGTGACAAGAAGTGTTGCCAGCAATCTATCCTGCTTCTGCTGGCTCCTCTGCTACATCGTAGACCACTCATTCCAGCTGACCTAAGGACCTTTTGTTTGAGCTACTAATCTTTGTGACAACAGGACATATCTTTGAACTACCTACAAGTTAATGGAACTCTTGGAGCCTTCGGTGTCATAAGCTTACCTGCAGAACCAGCTCTGCTGCATTAATCTACAGTCTACTCCCCTTGAATGGTATATTTCTCAACTTCAATCTATTCCTGTCTTTACTGGGAACAGCTGGAGATCCTCATATACAGACTGATCACTTTAGATTTCTAAGGTGTCACATGTTTTCTACCAACTAGGCTAAACTAACCCACCAACAACTCAGCTTAAGTAGTAATACTAGTGAATTACTGTTTAGTTGTCTATTCTTTTCTTTCTGTCCTCTAATTAACCCTTTCTATCCCCTAGCTGTTTAGCCTGTTAGCTCTTCCCTTTTGGCAACTGATAAAGTGGCTTCGGCTACTAAAAAGCACATCGATTGTATATCAGACGTCAACATATTTTATATCTGCTTATACTAGTGGCTGTGGGAATATATAATCCTATATACTAATATTGCTTCATTTCAGTTTAGCCACTTTGCGAGGCTAATACTGTGACTCATTGTTCCTCAGCGACTAATTCCCCTTTGTACCCTATCTCATTTTCCCGTGGAGACACTTTTCTCTCCTATATTGAGTACCCTTTCTTAATCTTTACAATCCTTGTTCACTAGCTACTTTGCTTGTTTCTTCCCTTCCTTCTCTTTATTCCTACTACTCCTCCTGTTTTTTTTTTTTTTTTTTTCTCAATACTTTAATATTATATGAAAGCCAGTTTATCAGGTGAATTATTTATTTAGTAACAACTATCCTATTATTCCGATATCTGAGCTTATCCTACTATATACATATATAGCTGGCTTTTTCCTTTCTTTATACAGTCACTAGTTTGTATAATATCTGTTTTATATTTTATTTTACTTGAAAAGGGTGACATTGCATATTGGGCCGCATATTTTATTCAATACTTTACTTATTAGAAATATCGCTATTGAGTATTTCTCAGCAACAGAGTAGACAATATATTTTAAATTGGACTATTGAGTTGCTCTCTTTGACACTAGTACAGTGAATTGATCACTGTTAGACCTAGCCTGTTACCCTTTGGAATTGTATACTGTGTACCACTAACGCTCTAGAGTACTTTCGCTTGTCTGTGTTCGAGTAAGTATTTTAACATTAACTGCCTGCCTATACTAATCCTCTCCAGTTTGTTGACATCTTTGGTGGTGGGCTTTGTAAAACAGAAGCTCCTAATCTCTTACTTGATAGTTGGCGCTGGACTCTCTTTTGACTTGCACGAGTGATCTTACTTGGAAAGCGTCAATTGTACAGCATTGTTGTAGCTGATGAATGAGGGTATCCTCTAAGATAGCATATTATCAAGATTGGTTCCTACATAATAACTCCCTTAATAACCTTGAGTCCCTTTACCCACTAGATTAAAGAGTCACGACTTCTCGTTCAGAAGAAGCTTCTTGCATTTGCATTTTGGCCTCGAGCCTCTTATAACTACTTTAGTGCCCCCATTGAAATTCATACTAATAATACTACTATCTGACTTAAACCCATTATAGAGTCGCCTGAAATCTAATTCCTCTCCTTAATCTGACTAAAACAACATGGCCACCTCAAAGACAACTACGGGGAAAGCTAAACCTTCCCAGATACAAACCCAGCCACCATGCCATCCACAAAGGCACCGTTCCAGATCAAGATCTCTTAGACGGCACCAGGATGACACATGGTCGCAATCACAGAACCAAATGGACGAGTCTACTCCTTCTGACTCATATACTTCCAAACAAAAGAGGAAGGAACTAGCTTCTACAAAGAAACCCTCTGTGCAGAGATTAGATGGTTCAGATACAGAGGCTGACATTTCCCCGAGCCTTACCCCTGAAAAACAACGTATGAGAAGGGACGATCCTTCTCTTCAGGAACCTAACTCGATTGAGAGTTTTGATTGGTCTCAACCCATAGATCAGAATTATTTCAAAAGCATTTTTACGGCACTCAACCAAAAACTTGATTCTAGATTTGATCAGCTCCAAAGATCTTTAGACTCAGTATCCCTTAGGACAGATAAAAACGAAACAGAGATTTTCGACTTATCAAACAAATATGATAAATTACAGGAGGAGCATACCCTCCTCAAGGAACAATATGTAGGGGTAAAAAACAGAATGACCAACTTCGAGGACAGGGATAGGATGCAGAACCTAAAATTCAGGGGAATCCCGGAATCCGTTAAAAACCCCCAACTTCATCTGTATGTTAAGGATCTCTTAAAAAGTGCTATCCCCACTCTGTCTGACTTAGATATGACTGCGGTTCGGATCCATAGACTACCTAAACCCAAGTCAATAAAACCTGAGATCCCGAGAGATACTATAATGAAGTTCCATTTTTATCACGTAAAGGAACAACTGTTGGATTATATGCGCCTTAATAAAACCCTCCCTAAACCATTTGATAGCATTAAAATTTTTGTGGATCTTTCTAGAGACACCATGATTCAGAGGAAAAGTTTAGCCCCATTAACCAATGCTCTCCAAAAAAATAAGATCCAATATAAATGGGGCTTCAACCCTACTAAACTCCTCTTTCATCATCAGGGGAAACCTCAAGCTCTATCGGACGTCGAGAGTGGCCGGAAGGTCCTTAAGGACTTGGGCATTATTATTTCGTGAAAGGATCTTACCCGAATAACTGGCTGATGTGTATTGCTGAAACTTTAGCCCTTCAAGGAGGCAGTACATCGAAATCTTTATTTAGGTTCCCTCCGTACAGGGACTAGAAATAAGAGTTTACTTTTTTTTTTTTTTTAAACTTAATTTCCTTCATTTAAAACTTAACCAAACTATTATTTTGTTACTTGTGTTTATCATGGAAAGGTTATCTGTATTTCCCTACCTCTATATCCTGAGCATTTATCGTTTCAAATTCAATGTAGGACATGTCACTTAAGTTTTTATCTCAAAATGTCAATGGCCTCAATTCCCCCCAAAGACGGTATTACTTATGGAAACTACTCAAGGAATCTAAAGCAGATGTAGTAGCCATACAGGAAACTAAATTCTCTGCTTCTAAACCACCAAAATTTGAAAATAGGGACTTCCAGAATATTTTCTTGGCCAATAATTCAAAAAAAAAAGGAGGGGTTGCTTTGCTTATTAAGAACTCAATCTTGTTTGAGGAAATCTCCAGGCTCGAAGATCCAAACGGCAGATATTTGATCCTTGTTTGTAAGCTGAATGACCATTTGTTTACTATAGCCAACATTTACGCACCAAATGGAGGACAGATAACCTTCCTAAATAAGGTCATGAGATTGGTGGATGCTAATGTCAAGGGAGATTTAATCATCTTGGGAGATTTTAACATAGTACCTAACGGAGCCTTGGACTCATCTACAAAATCAAGACAGCGTCATGAATCACTAGATCCATGGATCCTTAAATCTGATTTGTACGACGCTTTCCGTTGCCTCCATTCAACATCTATTGAATTTACTTATTTTTCCAAACGCCATCAATCATTTTCCAGGATCGACTTAGTCCTCACTTCGATTTTTACTCTCCCAAAAATCTCTAAAATCACCATAGGCCCCAGATCTTGGTCTGACCACTCCCCTGTCACCTTTGAACTTAACTTTGGCCCCAATATATCACCCCAAAAACTCTGGCGAAATAACAGCTTTCTTTATAATCACCCATTCTATAAGAAAGAAATAGAATCCACTATTGTGAACTACTTTAAAGAAAACGATACACAAGATGTTCAATTACCCACCCTCTGGTCTGCATTTAAAGCAGTCCTGAGAGGAAAATTGATTCAATTAAATGCCCAATTCATTAGGAAAAATAGAGAGAAAACCCACAAACTAGTAAATTTAATACATGATCTAGAAAAATCACAACTTTCGAATCCCCACACTGATAACTCAGCGGAAATTACGAAACTCAGACTGGAGTTGAAATCACTACTTTCGTCGGAATATGATAAAATAACGCAACAGCTCAAAACTAAACACTATATTTCCGATGACAGGCCCTCCAGGCTTCTGGCGGCGAAAATCAAACATCAGAAATTAAAGTCCAGAATAAAAGAAGTAAAGAATCATCTAGGTCAGACCCTTAAACATCCTAAAGACATAGCTGAAGCTTTTGCTCACTTTTACACCTCTCTCTACAACTTAAAAGATACTCCGAGCTCGCTGGACCCATCGGACCAATGTATAGTTGATTATTTGAATAACCTCAACCTACCCTCCTTAATAATCCCGACTTAGAAGACCTCAACTCACAATACACAAATCTTGAAATCACCCAAGTTATTGATCAATCCAAGGATGGTAAATCACCAGGCCCAGATGGGTTCCAGAATGAGCTCTATAAAACATTTAAAGAACTGTTATCCCCATATATCACCAAATTAGCTAATTTTTCCGCCTCCCACGGGCACCTCCCATCAGATATGTTGGAAGCCGTCATTACTGTTATACCTAAAGGCAAAGGGGACCCATCCGATTTGAAAAATTATAGGCCGATTTCTTTACTGAACTCTGATACGAAGTTTCTAGCAAAACTAGCAGCTAATAGAATAAAAAAACATATTACCAAATTAATCCACCCCGATCAGGCGGGATTCATCCCCGGACGTTCCACTGTAGATGCCACCAGAAGAGCGGTGGATTTGATTATTTCATTAGAAACCTCAAAACAACCCTCAGCCTTTTTAGCACTTGATGCTGAAAAGGCTTTTGATAGGGTACAGTGGAATTTTTTATTCCGCACCCTAGAAAGATTCGGCTTTGAAGGGAATATTCTCCGTCTGATTAATTCTATGTACAACAATCCCACCGCAAAAGTCTATTCGAACAATTTTCTATCCCAACGATTTCCTCTATCTAACGGTACAAGGCAGGGATGCCCTCTCTCACCCATTTTATTTGCTTTATTCATAGAACCCCTGGCATCCAGTATTAGAGAAAACAAGAACATTAAAGGAATTCCCTTGAACCAAGAACAACATAAAATTTCATTATTTGCGGACGATATTCTGTTGACCATCACTAACCCTCTTAAGTCTCTTAGACATCTTTCATTAACCATCCAAGAATTCTCTCATCTGTCCCTCTATAAAATAAATGATATGAAATCGCAAATACTAGATTTCTATATAGATGAGACACATCTGGATTATCTCAAGCAGGAATTTAATTACACATGGATGAGTAGTAAAATCTCCTATTTGGGGATAGAATTAACCAAACCTTCCTCTGCTATGGTCCAAACAAATCTAACTACTCTCTTCAATTCTTTTCATACCGACTATTTACGCATCTCCAAAATAGAATTATCCTGGCTAAGTAGAATAGAAGCCTTTAAAATGAGCCTATTACCCAAATTCCTCTATATGATTAGGGCCATTCCCATGTTTATACCGAAACTCTGGTTTAATAAACTCCAATCTCAATTACGAGCCTTTATTTGGAACAACAAGAGACCTAGAGTCGCTAAACTATCTGTGGAAAGGCACAAGAAAGCTGGAGGCTTGGGAGTGCCTAATCTCTACAACTACTATTCCGCATCTATTACTAAATTATCCCAAGCATGGTTCCTTAAATTGAACGATCTACCCTGGACGGCGATCGAGGGATCTATAGTTAACAACAACTTAAAGGCAGTGATCATTGCTTACCTACTAGACTACCGTAAACCTCCCCCTAACCATCCCATGATTAAGGCATCTATCCAAGCTTGGAGAACTTTGATGTCTAAAGCCTCTAAACATTTCCCCCAGGTCACTCTTGAGAAGATACCCCTGGAAACCCTAGAAATATTAATCCCAAAGCTGAACTTGTCTTCTTGGAAATCTAGGGGGATTCTTCATTTGGACGACCTGCTTAGTGGCAGCTCCCTCTCTCCCTTTCACCTCCTTCAGGAGAAATTCTCTCTTACTAGAGAGGACCGTACCAACTGGAGAGCCATCTCAAAATTTTTTACGAAACAAAACCCCAAATTCACCGTCCCACGAATTATAGCGGAACTTATTAATACTCCAGGGAAGCCATCTATTTGGAAAACCAACTCTTTTTATAAAATTTTCAATGAGGAACACGAACTCCCGAGACTCTCTTTTATTACAGCTTGGGAAGAGGAGTTGGGAATTCATATTGATTTGGACAAACTGACTAAAGCTATTCACATTACCTATGCCAACTCTGCTTGTGCTACCCTTCACGAAGCCTTCTATAAGACATTATCACGATGGTACTTCACTCCGGCCAAATTACATAGAATTAATCCACTTAATTCCTCTTTATGCTGGAGAGAGTGCGGAATTCATGGAAATCTATCCCATATATTTTGGTTTTGCCCTGTTTTGTCCAATTACTGGGCAAACATCGAACTTTTAATCAAGGATGTCACTTGCCTCTATGTAAAACTCACTCCGCAACTTGTTTTACTATCATTGGGAATTGAAGACCTCCCCAAGCACATAGGATTTTTGATTTCACATATAATCACAACTGCAAAAGTCCTAATTGCCTCCAGGTGGAATAAAACCGAGCCCCCCACCATTGATAATTTAATTAATAGAATAACACAGCACAGTATTTATGAATACAACATAGCTATAAGAACAAACAAAATTTACAAATTCCTTCAAAGGTGGGAAATGTGGACTGCAGCTTTTTCCCCATCTTTGTTGACTAAGGCCTGATGTTACAGTATAACGTAACTCGACTTATCCTACACAGACAACCTCCTATCTTTATGTCTACTCTTAAGGCTCAGAATGTATGTTTACAACAACAACAGCGCTTATTACCTTTCCATTTACTTGTGTTTATCAAAGTGGTATTGTATTGTACTTTATAATCTGCTTGTATTATCCATATATCTAAGTCCCTTGTTTGTATGTTATTGTGTATTGTTATACCCCCTCCTCCCTCCCCTCCTTGTTCCCCCCTTCTCTTCCTTCATATTTATGTTTCCTCCCCCCCACCCCCTTCCCCCCCTCCTCCCTCCCTCATTGCAAAACCTAATAAATATATTTGGAAAACAACCCATGGCACTCTAGCTAATCTCCCTGGATATGGACAACAGAGAAAAATGGATGAAAGGCAAAAATGCAGATGCACGATAGTCTAGATAGAAGATAAGCAGTTCCAATCAAGTTCCTAAGAAATTCAATGTCTTTCAGACTCAGGGTGCATCAGTTTAAGCACAAACTATCTGTCAACATTTCAAAGAAACTAATCGCGATGGCAAGAGACCCAGGAGGACCCCAATGCTGACCCAAATGCATAAAAAACTAAACTGCAGTTTTTCCAAAATGTTCATGAACAAGACAAAAACTTTCTGAGAAAGCATCTTGTGGACAGATGATACCAAGATAAAGCCTTTTGGTACAGCACATCATTCTACTGTTTACCGAAAACAGAAGGAGGTCTACAAAGAAAAGAACACAATACCTACAGTCAACCTATGGTGGAGATGTAAACATATTTTGGGATTCTTTTGCTGCCTCTGGCATTGGGTGCCATGATTGTATGCAAGGCATAATGAGATCTGAAGATTACCAAAGGATTTTTGGTTGCAATGTAGTTCCCATTGTCAGAAAGCTGGGCTTGCGGCTTAGGTCATGTACAACTTCCATTTCATCACCATCCATCTCTATTGCATCTTCTTTGTATTGAGTAGTAGTCCCATGTTTGAGCTTTCTAATAAAGCCTTCATTTCATCTGCGCTCATAAACATTGAAGTTTAATGGTGACAGGATACAGCCTTGTCTTACACCTCACTCTACTACTACTTGAAAGATGATAAAATAACTGAAAGAGATTTGAAATATTTTGTGCATGAAATTACTGCAATAAAGTATCTTTTTTACCATAATTATATACACTTTTGCTTCCACTTATTGGATCATCTTCACCATATGATTGCTACTGCTTAAAAACGTAACCATTAGGTCCCTAACTATGGCAATCCCAAAGCATTTTAGTTTTACACATTTCTCATTTATACGAAAAAATAATTTTTAAATCTTCTTTCAGAATGATTATGAGTTTTGCCCTCTTATATTACACTAGTTACAGAATCATCTGGGAAACCCATCCCCTTTCTTATAAACAACACGAGAAATAAAGCATAAAAATGAATGGCTATGGCTTAATTTGATTACAAAATTAGATCAAGGTGAACTAAACGTACAGGTTAACAAAACGAGAGTATGTGCAGCTCAAAATGATAATTGATGAGACATTTATCTACTAATTATTAGTAGAAGAAAATGCACATTTACAAACATATCCAGAATTAAATGGTAATATTTTATATATCATAAAATCACATATTAAAACAGGCATAGACAATGGAAGCAGCAGTAATATGGACAGGATCCCTATTATGATCCCGCAGGAAGAAGGTTGGAGGACCGAAACGTGTTGGGACTAAGAACCAGAGATTGCAGGAGCACTAAATGAGGTAATAACTTCTATTGTGGGGTTCATATAGCTTTAGCTGACAACTTGGTAGTTCAGGGGACTAGTGGGTACTGTTACTGCTTTGGTATTTTACCTACACTACTTACTATTATATGTCCATGTTGTAGGTGTTTACCTCACACATTAGCTGTCTTATCAGTAGGTCACTGTATACTTTGTATGTCTATGCTTGTACTATTGTTTACCTTGCTTCACATGGTGTCTCCTGTCCCTATTGCTGCTGCTTCCATTGTCTATGCCTGTTTTAATATGTGATTTTAGGATTTAATAGCAAAGTATTACCTTTTAATTTTGGATATGGTTGTAAATGCACATTTTCTTTGTTTGATGTGAATTTATGTAGCGCAGACCTTTTTGATATTCTGCTTCACTAGGCTCTAGGGAGTTATCTTTGATGTATATGATTATTAGTAGATCCAGGTCATTTTAGTAGGATGTTCTCTGAATCTTATCTACATGACTATTCTAGATATCAGATTGTACTCTATTCTGCCTTATTCCACATGTGGTGCTGTGGATATCGAGCATACAGCTTAACCCTCATTCACTTCCCCAAGGAAAAGACTGTAGGATTTCTGGAGTCTATATTTATTGAGTTGATGTGAACTTGATAGTGGTAAAAACTATAATAGAAGGAATAAAGTCAGAATCAGTACTGGAATATCCAGGGCCAGCGTCAGCACCTGGCGCACCCGGGCAAGTGCCGGGGCCTGGACTGTTTGGAGAGGGCCCACTGGGCCCCTGAGCGCTAAGGCTAGGGTCACTCTTGCATTGTGACCCTAGCCTGACGCAAGCGCTAAATTTCCGCTGCAGCGCATAGCGTTTAATACTATGCGCTGCCAACAACGGAGCCCATAGAAATCACTGGTTGGCAAAGCAAACAGCGGGTTTCTATGGGCTCCGTTGTCTGGCAGTGCATAGCAATAAACGCTATGCGCTGCAGCAGGGGGGTGTGGCCTGAGCATGGCATTGAGTGGCCGCAAGCTGCTCCTCCACAGCATTCCACAAGTGACCATCAGCCTCCCAGATGAAGAGAAAAACAGCCCTCCATCTCCACACCCCAGGAGCCCTCCATGAGTAAATCAGGCCAGGATATTTCCAGGTACCTGCAGCATCGGGCGGCTCCAGCATATGTTCTATGCGGCCAGTAATGGCGGCCGCTGAATCAGAGAGCATGGTGCGGCACTCTGGAGGGATCCGCTCACCTACCTTCACTCTGGGCACAGCAGGGACTCCCATCACTCCTGGGAGAAAGACTGGGAGTGGTACGGCCGATGAAAGAAAGGGAAAATCCATGGAGAGCGGCTGCAGGGGGAGACTGGGAGGGAGATGGTTGGATGAGAGATGGGTGCCATCCCCTCCCCTGCTTCATCTGCTGCACAAGTTCGCTCTCCACAAACTTCTTCAATACCAGCTCAGCATTCCTCAGGAGAGGCTCCCACAAAGTCACACTCCTGCGTGGAGCCGACAGCTGCAGTGTGGGCCCCAGGTAGAAAAGATTGGTGCCCCCCTAGGGATGTTTTAACCCCTCAGGGGATCTCCGTAAGTAACAATCCCCAGGCAGCCACAGAGAGGGGGGAACCTGAGGACCCCCAGACCCTGGGCATGGACACGGATGACCTGAGATCTCAGCTAGGAGCTATATATATATATATATATATATATATATATATTTATAGTCTGCAACCATTATAAGATGAATATCTATATACATATACACATACATACAGCAGTATGTACTAAATGGGGCCGGCTGAGACTCTTTCGCCTGGGGCTCGCAAAAACCTACAGCAAGCCCTGGGCATATCATAAAAACAGCAGTATAATACAGAGATACAATTACTACCAGTACTGGTACAGAAACTGCACAGTAACAGTGTAACACAGGATGCAGTTAACATGGCTATCTAGTATAAGGGTCACTGCAACAGGCTCTACTCTATACAAAAACACATCTAACTGCATATAGTACACGAACATGCTAGGATGCAGGATTACAGAAAATGATACCTGACTTCTATTTTATTGTACAATGGCTGCAGCCTACACCTGCTTACACAGATCCCAGCATAAACATGTAACTGCATTTTACTCTTACTGAAATCGTCTGATAAGAGAATGAAAGTGGTAGAAGAAGGGACAGGAGCCAGGATAAATCTGATGACTCAGAGGTTCAGGAACATGTCTGCCGTCTCCTTCATCCAGAGAAGCAGGGGGCAGTGCCATCTAAAAGACTCATTCTCTTAAAGTAGACATTCTTTTATGCATGGAGAAAAAGGATAAATGGGCATCTAGTGACCTCTATAGGTCGTAACTGGTATAAAACTATGAATGTTTATTTTTCTGCTCAGAATGGGCAGAACATACTCATATCTTTGTTTGCAAATGGTTTGCAGATATATATCTCATTTTGGTGGCAACTTTAGAGATATAATTCAAATGCTATATAGTTATCTATTTTTTGTCTACTTTTGATAACATTTTAATCTTTTTAGTGTTAGTTCTTCTCTACGGAGAAATATGTCGGC
Organism: Allobates femoralis; assembly: GCA_033576535.1. NCBI lineage: Eukaryota > Metazoa > Chordata > Amphibia > Anura > Aromobatidae > Allobates > Allobates femoralis. The sequence continues at coordinate 760,626,160 of JARQOC010000003.1, forward strand.
CTAAAAAAAGTGCTCAAAATGGCTCAGATCACCTCAATTGGGTACAAATAAGGTTCCCGACCCTCACATACTTGTTAATATTAAATTTTTGATTATTTGACTTGCAATTGGCATGAGCATCAACATAAGAACTTTACATGCATAACTTATTAACATGAATATTAGGGAGGAGAACTGGACAAGGTATGAAGCAAAAGGGTCACTAGGGTAGGTAGTAGGGTGAGAAGAAGAAAGGAGCTTGGAAACTTCTTTTGTTTTGTTTTTTCTCCATTGTGGAATGTGAACATAAGGAAATGGGGAATGAATTGGCATTGATATTATCAGGGGATTAGGAGATAATTTCTTGCTAGGCATCCATTTCCTCAAAATAGGTGTCCAGATCTTCATTGATGAGATTGTTGACAAGCATCTGCACTTCATGATTCAGGATAAAGTACAAAAATATCAGAGTCATTGTGGATTATTAAATAGTGATGCAATGAGAGCGGTGAAATAAGCTTGTTAGGAAGGGTGAAGATCGGAGTACGGTAATATGTGTTAGGCTGGGTTCACATTGCAAATTTTTTCCTGTCCGTGGGATCCTACTGTTTGTAGGATCCCACGGATAGAAACGGACACCACAGGGGGTGACCTATTTCTTTGTCCGGGTCAGTGATTATGACGGATCCAGACACAGAATGAGCAGTACGGCGTAATTTCACTTCCGCAATGTATATGTACATTGCGGAAGTGAAATTTCTGTGAAAGCAAGTGTTAAAAATATAAACAAAATCGATCCTCACCTATCCTGCGATCCCCCGATGTGCGGCATCTAGTTCCGGATGCTGAAAGGACCTGGCTGGGCGGGGCTACCCGCTCAGCATCATCGGTCACATGACCGGTTACCCGCGGTAACCGGTCATGTGACTGTAACGTCATGTCAGGTCCTGTACACCCAGAGATGCCGATGGCGATGGATCACAGGATAGGTGAGAATCGATTCTTTTTATGTTTAACACTTGGTTTCACTTAAATTTCACTTCCGCAATGTATATATACATTGCGGAAGTGAAATTAGACGATTAGGAGCGATTTTAATGTACTGAGCATGCTCAGTACACTGGAATTGGATCAGAGAAAACATCGGATGGTTTGCTCCAGAGGCCCCCATATTATAAGGCATGGATCATGTTGGATCCAATTCGGTCCGATTTGATCCGCTGTGCCCAAAATTGGAGCAGTCTCCGATTTTGGGTACAGCAAAAAATTGGACCGAATCGGATCCGACAAAATCGGATGACAATTAGGCCAAATCCGATCCGATCCCCATAGGGATACATAGGGGCCAAATCGGATCCGTGGCTGTCCGTTTTACAACGGACAGCCACGGATGGTACAAATACACAGTGTGAAAGCAGCCTTAGGAAAATATCTGTAATGGAGAAAATCTGCTGACAAGTGATTTAGTCCATAGATGTTTGGCACACATAGGGTACTGCTAAAGAAAACGTGTCTGAGTTGTTTTACGCGGTTGCACAAAAATGCTACTGTTTCTCCTAATTTGTATTAAATAGGATTGAACAAGTTTCACATATATTCCCATGATAGACTGGTTAATCCCAGAAGCAGAAGACTAGATATCTAAATAGATTTTATCTTTCTAAACTTTTTTTCATAAAAGTTTGCAGACCAGGAAAAGATAAAACTTTGTAGTCCAGAAAAAAAGCTTACCTGAAGTTTTATGTCTTATTTTAGGATTATTAAATTCATCATTTTCATCATGAAGTTATAAAACTGGTTATAAAAAAAACTGAATAACTCAGAATACAGTATTGCATAAAACCTAGAATTTTCAATCACAGCATTTGGTTTATGGAAGTCAGTTGTAAAATACAGACTATATTTAACAAGGTATTTTACGCTCCAAGAAAATATATGGAGAGATTAAAATGTAATTGACTGGTGTGCATTTAAGTGTACTTGCATGTACTATTTGCATGGATACTGTTTTAATAAAAAGAAACTTAAAATGGTTGTCTGGTATAGAACCTCTATTTTCTATAAGGGGTTCTACTCAGGATTAGAAAAAAACACTAACGGGACAAAAAATTTAGAAAAACTCACCAAAAATAGCCAAGGTACAATATCCATTGCACTTAGCAGGATGCTGCAAGCCTCACTGAAAGGCAACATAGGTGTCTGACACCGATGCACAATCTCCTGCAACCAGCCAAAAGCATGGGGGCGATGACATCACCTGCAGCCAGCCAAGCCATGGGGGACGTGATTGGTGGTATTTATAGGCACAAGGTTACCATAGGGCATCAGTTACACAGGTACGTGCGTTGCAAAATGTCTGTATACAGCCTATTGGTCATGCCCATACTATTAGATCAGGTGGGCTGCCCAGCACTATGTATATGCATCACACAAAGGATATATCACACAAAGGAATTGTTTGTCCAATTAGTTTTTTTCGAAAACAAAATTATAGGTAGGACTCGTAAGCATGAGGGCCCTTGGCGTTGGGTTACGAGCTTACTTATTTTAACCAAAATATCCACAAGGACACAAGAGAGTATACAGTCATTACAGCATTGGATCACAGCTGATTCTTTTAGATAGATAATAGAAGATTCAGGCAAGGAAATGTTTACGTCACAAAAATGATCAGCTGTGATCCCATGCTTTAATTTTTGGATACTCTTTTGTATCTTTCCTTGTCTAAGAGATGTGCTATGATCAGACCATGTCCCTGTATGGTCAGACACAGCCATTACACAGTACATAGCAGGGACACATATAGAAGATTATCTCAGTACAGGAACATTTTATTTAAACTCATCCAATTGTGTAAAAATCAACTTTAAAATTAATTTTAGTCATGGGGAAACCCCTTCAATACCATTTTACATGGCCCACAAAGTTAGGGCACAGAAAGACTGGATCTTCAACTTTTGTCATATAGAGAGCCAATCGAAGAGCTGTGGAAGTGTGTGCTGGGGCTCAAAGTCTAAGGCTAGGGTCACACATGCATATTTTACTTGCTTTTTTGGAGACCTGCGTTTTATAAAAACGCATGTAAAAACGCACCCATAGGCCCCCATGCAAAAAATGCACGCCCCAATAGCAAAAACACATGTCTGAATATACCATGTGTTTTTGGGTGCGTTTTTGGCTCAGCACCAAAAAATGCTGCATGATGCACCATTTTTTGAAAAACGCACCCAAAAACGCAGCAAGTAGTATTTTTTGGTGCATTTTCAAAAACACATGCGTTTTTGAAAGTGTCAAAATGGACATGCGTTTTTGCATGTGTTTTTAAACAAAAGGCATGCGTTTTTAAGGGCTTTAAAAGGGGGCCCCACACCTAACAGTAAAAACGCAGGCAAAAATGCAGGTGGCCAAAAAACACTTAAAAAACGCATGGCATGTGTGACCCTAGCCTAAGATGACAACTGCCTCGTGTGCTGGTACCACCACTGCTACTGAGTACTGGCTACGTTAGAAATCACACAAAGAGAACATAACTGGTACAAAAAGTGAACACAGTCAGCCAGCCTAAAAATTTAATTGGATAGGGAACAGTCCATTGTGAGCTCTGCGGTCTGGCACATCCCTCTTATTGCTACTATCCAGGGACAGCTTTCTACTGTTACAGCCTCATAGAAATATATGAAGCTATCATATCGGGAGACCTGGGGGCAGTCCATGCTTGCATTTCATGCTTAGATCATGTCATGTTTCACAGAAATCTGCATGAGCCCTTACAAAAGAGGCCACTTGAAGGCCACCATAATGCTGATGTCGTCCTTGGTGAAAATGAGTTTCACAACCCTGAGGGAGAGAATGAAGTGAAAATGGGGTAATCAAGAAGAGACATCTATAAAAAGGGCATCCTGTGGACATAAACAACTGACAGACTAAAGGAGACAGAGGAGAATGTCACAAGTGTTCTGATAAACAGACCTTGTACAGCAAGTAAATTACAGCCAAATACAAAGCTGGCGATAAGTTAACAAACTAACATGTCAGAATGAGCAAATCATCAATCCTTAACACAGATGGGCTGTAACAGCAAACCGCTAGTTTGAGTGCAAAGATAAAGTCTAAAGAAAAAAGAGTCTACAGGTTGTAAGAGTCACAAAATCGGATCAGTGAGTAAAGGAAAAACTTTTTCTGGCAGAAGGGGACTGATGAAGGAATCAAACTGCTATTAAAACACATTGCATGGTATGGTAATCAATTTCCACCAATATTTAAGATGGTTGTCCAGTACATCAGGTAGTATCCATTGTATATCCTGCCTTTTTTCTTGTTTATCGTGGTTCTTTCAGGGATGAGGAAATAAGAGAAAGCAAGTATGAGGGTGTTTGTACTTTTTAGCTACCGGGCAAAATGCTGACTAGTTAGGGCACAGAGTGGGAACTGTGTCTCCGTCAAACTTTACATGTATGAACACATGTACATTTACAAGCATATTCACATTATTCACAGTATAATAAAAAGTTCACATGTTAATACATCATACATGCCTATTTACATACAGTGCCTACAAGTAGTCTTCAACCCCCTGCAGATTTAGGTGGTTTGATCAGATGCAAATAAGTTAGAGCCTTCAAACTGCAAACGAGAGTAGGATTTATTAACAGAAGCATAAATCTTACAAACCAAAAAGTTATGTTGCCCAGTTGAATTTTAATACATTTTAAACATAAAAGTGTGGGTCAATTATTATTCAACCCCTAGGTTTAATATTTTGTGGAATAACATTTGTTTGCAATTACAGCTAATAATCGTCTTTTATAAGACCTGATCAGGCCGGCACAGGTCTCTGGAGTTATCTTGGCCCACTCCTCCATGCAGATCTTCTCCAAGTTATCTAGGTTCTTTGGGTGTCTCATGTGGACTTTAATCTTGAGCTCCTTCCACAAGTTTTCAATTGGGTTCAGGTCAGGAGACTGACTAGGCCACTCCATCACCTTGATTTTTTCCCTCTTGAACCAGGCCTTGGTTTTCTTGGCTGTGTGCTTTGGGTTGTTGTCTTGTTGGAAGATGAAATTACGACCCATCTTAAGATCCTTGATGGAGGAGCGGAGGTTCTTGGCCAAAATCTCCAGGTAGGCCGTGCTATCCATCTTCCCATGGATGCGGACCAGATGGCCAGGCCCCTTGGCTGAGAAACAGCCCCACAGCATGATGCTGCCACCACCATGCTTGACTGTAGGGATGGTATTCTTGGGGTCGTATGCAGTGCCATCCAGTCTCCAAACGTCACGTGTGTGGTTGGCACCAAAGATCTCGATCTTGGTCTCATCAGACCATAGAACCTTGAACCAGTCTGTCTCAGAGTCCTCCAAGTGATCATGAGCAAACTGTAGACGAGCCTTGACATGACGCTTTGAAAGTAAAGGTACCTTACGGGCTCGTCTGGAACGGAGACCATTGCGGTGGAGTACGTTACTTATGGTATTAACTGAAACCAATGTCCCCACTGCCATGAGATCTTCCCAGAGCTCCTTCCTTGTTGTCCTTGGATTAGCCTTGACTCTTCGGACAAGCCTGGCCTCGGCACGGGAGGAAACTTTCAAAGGCTGTCCAGGTCGTGGAAGGCTAACAGTAGTTCCATAAGCCTTCCACTTCCGGATGATGCTCCCAACAGTGGAGACAGGTAGGCCCAACTCCTTGGAAAGGGTTTTGTACCCCTTGCCAGCCTTGTGACCCTCCACGATCTTGTCTCTGATGGCCTTGGAATGCTCCTTTGTCTTTCCCATGTTGACCATGTATGAGTGCTGTTCACAAGTTTGGGGAGGGTCTTAAATAGTCAGAAAAGGCTGGCAAAAGAGATAATTAATCCACACATGTGAAGCTCATTGTTCTTTGTGCCTGTACTACTTCTTAATACTTTAGGGGGACCAAACAGAATGCTGGTGGTTCGAGGGGTTGAACAATAAATGACCCTCTGAATTAACTTTTAACGCTTTAAAAAAAAAAAAAAAAAAATTAAAAAATCTTTTTGGCTGCAGTGCATTTCCCACTTCCAGGCTGATCTACAGTCCAAATGTCACAATGCCAAGTTAATTCCGCATGTGTCAACCAGCTAAATCTGCAGGGGGTTGAAGACTACTTGTAGGCACTGTATTATACATGTATTTATACATAGAAATTAAGAACATACACATAACAAATGTATATAAATACCGTATATACTCGTGTATAAGCCGACCCGTGTATAAGCCGACCCCCCTACTTTTGCCCCCAAAATCTGGGAAAACCTATTGACTCGTGTATAAGCCGAGGGTGGACCCCAGCACAGGTATACAGCCCCCAGCAGTGTGGTATACAGCAGCCTCCCCAGTGGTATATACAGCCCCAGTGGTAGTATCCAGCAGCCCCAGAGGTATATACAGCCCCAGTGGTAGTATACAGTAGCCCCAGAGGTATATACAGCCCCAGTGGTAGTATCCAGCAGCCCCAGAGGTATATACAGCCCCAGTGGTAGTATACAGTAGCCCCAGAGGTATATACAGCCCCAGTGGTAGTATACAGTAGCCCCAGTGGTAGTATACAGTAGCCCCAGAGGTATATACAGCCCCAGTGGTAGTATACAGTAGCCCCAGATGTATATACAGCCCCAGTGGTAGTATCCAGCAGCCCCAGAGGTATATACAGCCCCAGTGGTAGTATACAATAGCCCCAGAGGTATATACAGCCCCAGTGGTAGTATACAGCAGCCCCAGAGGTATATACAGCCCCAGTGGTAGTATACAGTAGCCCCAGAGGTATATGCAGCCCCAGTGGTAGTATCCAGCAGCCCCAGAGGTATATACAGCCCCAATGGTAGTATACAGTAGCCCCAGAGGTATATACAGCCCCAGTGGTAGTATCCAGCAGCCCCAGAGGTATATACAGCCCCAGTGGTAGTATACAGTAGCCCCAGAGGTATATACAGCCCCAGTGGTAGTATACAGTAGCCCCAGTGGTAGTATACAGTAGCCCCAGAGGTATATACAGCCCCAGTGGTAGTATCCAGCAGCCCCAGAGGTATATACAGCCCCAGTGGTAGTATACAGTAGCCCCAGAGGTATATACAGCCCCAGTGGTAGTATCCAGCAGCCCCAGAGGTATATACAGCCCCAGTGGTAGTATACAATAGCCCCAGAGGTATATACAGCCCCAGTGGTAGTATACAGCAGCCCCAGAGGTATATACAGCCCCAGTGGTAGTATACAGTAGCCCCAGAGGTATATGCAGCCCCAGTGGTAGTATCCAGCAGCCCCAGAGGTATATACAGCCCCAATGGTAGTATACAGTAGCCCCAGAGGTATATACAGCCCCAGTGGTAGTATTCAGCAGCCCCAGAGGTATATACAGCCCCAGTGGTAGTATACAGTATCCCCAGAGGTATATACAGCCCCAGTGGTAGTATACAGTAGCCCCAGAGGTATATACAGCCCCAGTGGTAGTATAAAGTAGCCCCAGAGGTATATACAGCCCCAGTGGGTAGTATACAGCCGCCCGCCCGCCTCCCCCATCAGTATACAGGCCCCCCCATCAGGATCCAGGGCCCCCTCTCCTTGCTCCGCAAAACCTGCAAAGGAAAATCCTTATACTTATCACTCTCCAGTCGCCGCCATCCCGCCGCTGCCATCACGATCCCCGTCTTCTTCCAGCGTCTTCTGACTTCCTGTGTCCAAAGTAGGTAAGTCATAGCTTGGTGATCCTTGCTTAAGTGACATATCTGGCTTGATTTGTCCCAAAATTGATTTGTTTGTTCTTATTGCCATTCATGTTATTGATAACATGCTTCTGTATCCCCACATTTCGAAGGCGTTGATCTTCTTCTGTTTTGTTTCTTTATCGTCCATGTTTCACTTCCATATGTTACTACAGTAAAAACAATAGTACAGCGGTCTCAGGAAGCGCCAAAGGAATACTGGACGAATTAGTGGATAAGAACTGACCTTTATTCTTCCTCCAATACCACTGCCACAACGCATTTCAACGGTCTAAGCCGTCTTCATCAGGACCTGCGGTGACGTGGTGTCTGGTCCGGCAAGATCACGCTTATTTTCGGGGAGCACGGAGTTGCGAATGCAAACACCGGCAGGAAGGCAGCATTATTAGAGAGAGGCGACCCGGATCCCCATTAACCACACATTTAATCTTGATTGTGTAGACGTACACAACCATTATAGGTGAGTGCACTGGCACTTTTAATTTATACAAATAGCCCTGTGTGTCTACACATGTGCCATTTGCTTTTTCTTTCTGCATATGTTACTACAGAAAAGACCAGACTATGTACGATCCATGTCTTTATCACAAGTGAAATGTTCCTTGATTTGAAGATCTTGTCCAGTGACTTCATTGTTGATTTGCCCATAGCTATTCTTCTACTGACTTCCAGTGTCATTGCTGTATCTTGAGTGATCATTGATCTGAGTAGGTTGAAGTACTTTACCACTTCTAGTTTATTGCCATCCATCTCAAATGTGTCCTTGTCATACCTGCTAGTAGTCAAAATCTTTGTCTTCTTTGTGTTGAGTAGCAGTACTATGTTCAAGCTTTCCATCTTGTCAGTCCATAATAAGTCATTCTTTCGCTCTACTTTGAACCATGCTGTGTCACTGTATTTCATTCGGACTGTTGTTACAAACAAACAAATATACCTAAATAGACTAACTGCTTACCTCTAACACGCAAAGCTTGTGTGGGACTCATCCTGACTGCATTACACATCAGTACAACAATGTGAGATAGCTTCTAAAGAATATTACAAAGGCAACTATCATACAAACTACAGGCCATTTCAATTAAAATTGCATTTTGCACACCAGTCTAAATGAAGACCCCACTAGAGTAAGATGCTGTTAAATAATTAAAACAATATTCTTGAGTTGTCTCCTGAGCAACACACAGCTTTTCAGCCTCTTTACGTATTGGTTTCTGGCAGGGCAAGTCCTTCCTTGAGTGACAGTTCTGTTAAGTATTAGAGTCAAAGTCCAGACTGGCTTAGAGCAATAAGGAAACACCCCCACACATAAATATTTATATGAGTGGGTTCCTACCAGAAAGCACATACTCTTATTACATTTAATAGAACAGGTGCATGGTAGCACCAGCTTCCTCAGAGGGGTAAGTCCAGCTTGAATGTCCCCCCTGTGGAAGCTGGTGCTACTATGCTTGGCCAGTGAAAGGCCACGTTGGGGGCCTCTATTTTCTTTTCTTTGGTGGTCGCTTGACCATTGAGGTAATCACAGCACTTGGCATCATGGGTATATTTTGATGACAATAAGAGGTGGGGTTCTTTACATGCACATTGCTCGTGCCCAAGAATGTTTTTCCTGGTGCACGGTGTTGAAAATACCAGCACTTACTAACCATCCCTGTAGACTTCTAGAGGGACAAATAGGTTTATACACTTGACTTTAACTGTTGGTTAGTTATTTGAGTGATTTTGAGTACGGGGGTATTTTCCCACACATGACTTATTTTACTTATATGTACCGGATTCTGTATGTAACACGCATGTATTAGTTCCTTTAATCATACCTCTGTACATTTTTATAAACTTTATCCTGATACCCTCTATTTGTAAGAGGATTCAAGTGACCACTTTCTGCTGCTATTCTTGTACCATTGTTGTATTGTGACAAATGTTTGTCCTTAATAAATTTGCATGTATTTGCATGATACTCTGGTTTTTCCTGTTCTATTGATAGTTCTGTTAAGTAGCAGAACTATACTATTGCTGGCTCAGTTAAGATTCTGCTATCACTCATTCAGCTATTCGTGATTTGTTCTGAAGTCTACATAATATCTATACATTTACACTAGCATTTGAGCAAGCACACGGCTCAGTGATAGCCATATTTAGGGGACAAGGAATGAAAACAGACAATTGTGGGGACTGATTGTTTGCAAGATTTATAAAAGCAGCATGTCAGGAGCGGAGTGTGAGGGAGAGAGAGTAGAGCATCAAACTACTGTATAGAAATTAATGGTCCGGAGACAGGGTGGTTGCGATATAAGCAGTTTACCCCTCTCCTGAAATGTAGTTACTGCACACTCTCAGGAAGCGTCTGAGAAGGCACTACTGGACTTGTTCCATGGAAAAATAGCTTTATCATGCATTCAATGGAGCTGGCCATGTTTCAGATTTTTGCCCTGGTTTAAGGTGAACTTGTCATCAGGTTTTTCCCATAGAAAGTGCGGCCACCAGTAAGCTCTTATATACAGCATTCTACTGTAGAATGCCATATGTAAGTCCTCAAAGAAATTAAACCATACATGTCAAAAATTTAATTATGTGTAATAATTGGAAATGACACAGGGAAAATGTATTGAACACATGAATAAACAAAGGTGCAAAAACCCATGGGAAGTCATAAACCATATGAAATCTAATGAGAAAGAAATCCTGTCATTTAGTGAATAATGATATCAGATGGTTCAACTAATGGCTGATAAAAAGGTGTCTCATTACGAAGGTTCCCCATACAAGAAACACCTCATGATGGTTAAACCAGTGAGCTGTCTGAAGACCTTTGTAACTTTATTGATGCAAAACATACTGATGGCATTGGTTACAGAAGAATTTGTTAAACTACTGAGGATTCTGGTGAGCACGGTTGGGATCATAATGAAGTAGAAAGAACAATATTTAACTATAAACAGGCCATGACCAGGTGCTCCGTACAAGATTTCAGACAGGGGAGTGAAAGTAATTATCAGAAGAGTTGTCTAAGGGTGCTTCACTCTAAGCGAGATCGCTAGCGGGATCGCTGATACGTCACAGGTTTTGTGACACAACAGTGACCTCGCCAGCGATCTCGCTATGTCTGACAAGTAGCAGCGACCAGGCCCCTGATGTGAGATCGCCGATCGTGTTGGAATGTCCTGGACCATATATTAATCGTCAGGCTCCCGCTGGGCAGCATGCATTGGTGTGTTTGACGAGGAACAATGACCTCAATACTACAGGTCTGAGTGAGAGGGTCCCAACGACAGCCGTATCGTTGCTGCATCGCTGGTGAGATCTGACTTTTGACATCTCACCAGCAACCACGTAGCGACGCTCCAGTGAACCTTACCAGGTCGTATCGTTATCGGGATCGCTGGAGAGTCGCTAAGTGTAACAGGGCTTTAAGAGACAAGGACCAACTGTGTAGAGCTACAGATTGACCTAAAATCACCAGGCACAATTGTTTCAAAGAAAACAATAAGTAGTGCAGTCAACCTTCATGGCCTGTATGCAAGAACACCACACAAGACTCCATTGCTGAACAAAAAGCATGTTTGAGTGCATTTAGAGTTTGCTCAACCACATTTAGTTCAGCCTGTGTAATACTGAGAGAATATAGTCTGGACCAAATATTATCACTTTGGATGCCACAGTACACAAAATGTTTGAAGGCCAAAATGCACTATACAATTGGTACGGAAAGTATTCAGACTTCTTTCAATTTTTCACTCTTTGTTTCATTGGAGTTATTTGGAAAATTAAAAAAAAAAGTTTTTTTTTTCTAATTAATGCACACTCTGCACCCCATCATGACTGGAAAAAAAAACAGAAATGTAGAGATTTTAGCAAATTTATTTAAAAAAGAAAACTGAAAAAAAGAATAAAGAAAAAGAGAAAGAACTGACGATGAATAAATATAAAATTATTGGCAACATAGAGACATGAAAAAAACATAAGGATGCACACCCCATACTGATCGGATATTTATTGCCAGTAATTGATATGTCAGAGACCAGAAGGAGGCTCGGAAAGTGACGTCAAGTCACCTGACATTAAGTGCATATGTGGCAGGATAGTCTAAACTATTGCATAGCCATAAATGCTACAAAATCAAGTTATAAAAAAGCATCCAATAAAATAAATATAGCAACATTTGACATGAATAAATAACAAGCAATAACACACGCATTTATTTAAATGCGCTTCCTTGTCTCTTTATAAAAAATAATGCAAAAAGTATACTCTTTCCTGTGTCAATAAAGATTATAGTATTTTGTATGTATCTACTATATAATCTCCTAATCGTGTCTGTCTGCCACTGAAATCATGCGCCAGTGCCAGGGGGCTCATTGGTAGCCGCCTCCAGCGGCCACTAATGGGCGAGGATTATGCAAAGCAGCCGCACACATTCAAAATTCGCGCCAAGCTGAAACCCGGCGACAGCGGCGCATTGGCGCTGCTGTCGCCAGGATACACGCATCTATGGCGCCCCTCTGGCTAGGCGCCACAGAGAGGTATTACACTTTGCAGAAATATGTGTTCCTCTGTAAGTTGCCAGTTCAGGGTTCAACTTATGGAGTCTGTTCTTACACACACCTAGGACTAGGCCATTTAGAATAGGGGGGACCGGTAATTTAGTAGGTCCCAAAAGGGGGGTGGAGCCTATGGTAGAGTAGTGGGAGTGAGTGATAGTTAGATCAGACGGTGCTGGGAAGGCAGTCAGTGAGGACCGGCCTGAAAGTGTGACTGACAGGTGGGATCGCCATCTTTAAGTGGGGGCCCAGGACAGCAGGCAACGGACCAGGACTGGTGGGAGCCGGCCGGTCACGTTGGGGAACACATCAGCAGTGTGGGTAGCCGAAGTGGTCAGAAGTTTACCTCTGACCGCAGACCGACGAGCTGCGGGCCCATAGTAACCAGGTAGCCGACAGCACCACAAGAGCAACTCCCCACTCAGGATTGAAATCGGTTGAAGACACTGGTGGTTGCGGACCGAATTCCAGTGGAGGGAGAAACTGTGCGCTCTTGCTGCTCCCGTCCATACCGGTAAAAGACCAACCTGATCAGCTAGTGTCGACCGTAGGACTGGCGGGAGAGCTCTGCGAGGGTGGTAGAGACTAGAGAGAGGAAAGACAAAGAAGGAAAAAACATCTAGAGACTCCATAACGGGGAACCTTGAACTGGGACAGATCCCCGGTAAACCAAACTGTACGGTGCTTCAACATGTCACCTGCCGGTACCCAGTAAAATGGAGGTAAAGTTGAACTGGTCTCTGTTATCTTTCTTGCCGGTGCCCGGATGGCTTCATCGCCACCACCAGCAGCTCATCAAAGGAGCAAGAATTGCAACAACTACTCCCCTCATCCCTTACATCATTTTTCATCACCGCTGCCCTGAGGTAAAAGCTCCACCTGTGGGGAGCTGTACCATTCTCTGCTGTACCCACCATCACCTCAGCAGCCGGCTTGCAGTGCTGGTACCTATATTACCGGGAACTACAGGTGGCATCACCTTGTAAATATTCCCTTCCCACCTTCTAACCAATGATAACCAGGGCATGGAACCAGGAACCCGACCACCCGTGATCCCCCATCCAAGAAGCCATCAGTCCCGGTGTCCGAGTACCCCTTGCCTCATCACATCTGGCTGCGGCCATTGTTGGGAGGTCAGCGGGATCTCTCGATGGTGGCCACAGCACGTGCCAGCCAGCCGGGAGATGACCGGCATCAGCCGCTGACTTATGTGCAGCAGAAGCTCAGCCGTGGCCACGTGCCGCATAGAGGTCCGCGGCGAGCAAGCCAGGAGATGACCAGCGTCAGCAGGTCATCTCCTGGCTGGCGAGCTGCTGACCTATGTGCAGCAGCAGCTCAGCTGCGGCCACCTGTCGCACAGAGGTCCACGGCGAGCTAGCTGGAAGATGACCGGCTCGCAGAGGTAGTGCCCCGCGCAGCATTCAAACCACACGCCAAGCCACGGTACTTTTTTAATTGGTCGCTGCGGCCGCGACGACCAATCAGAGAGGTAGCGTGGCTTGGCAAGCAGTTTGAATGCAGCATCTCTTATTGGTCCCTGTGGCTCACCAATAAGAGGAGCGGCGCACTCCAAGGCGCCATAATTAAAATACTTTTAAAATCATTTTAAATATAGGGCCATGTCACGCGCCGCTATTCTGATTGAGGCGACCAATCAGAGGAGCGGCATTCAGCAGCAACCAATCAGAATAGTGGGGCGTGCACTTCTTAAGACTTCTTAATGCCATGCACACGGTCAAGCAGTTCAGTGCCAGAGACAGCAAAGCAACCCCAAAACATCAGGGAATCTCCGCCATGTTTGACTGTAGGGACCGTGTTCTTTTCTTTGAATGACTCTTTTTTTCTCCTGTAAACTCTATTATGTTGATGCCTTTGCCCAAAAAGCTCTACTTTTGTCTCATCTGACCAGAGAACATTCTTCCAAAATGTTTTAGGCTTTCTCAGGTAAGTTTTGGCAAACTCCAGCCTGGCTTTTTTATGTCTCGTGGTAAGAAGTGGGGTCATCCTGGGTATCCTACCATACAGTCCCTTTTCATTCAGACGCCGACGGATAGTACGGGTTGACACTGTTGTACCCTCGGACTGCAGGGCAGCTTGAACTTGTTTGGATGTTAGTCGAGGTTCTTTATCCACCATCCGCACAATCTTGCGTTGAAATCTCTCGTCAATTTTTCTTTTCCGTCCACATCTAGGGAGGTTAGCCACAGTGCCATGGGCTTTAAACGTATTGACGACACTACGCACGGTAGACCCAGGAACATTCAGGTCTTTGGAGATGGACTTGTAGCCTTGAGATTTCTCATGCTTCCTCACAATTTGGCTTCTCAAGTCCTCAGACAGTTCTTTGGTCTTCTTTCTTTTCTCCATGCTCAATGTGGTACACACAAGGACACAGGACAGAGGTTGAGTCAACTTTAATCCATGTCAACTGGCTGCAAGTGTGATTTAGTTATTGCCAACACCTGTTAGGTGCCATAGCTAAGTTTCTGGTGCTGTTAATAACACAAATTAGAGAAGCATCACATGATTTTTCTAACAGTGCCAATACTTTTGTCCACCCCCTTTTTTATGTTTGGTGTGGAATTATATCCAATTTGGCTTTAGGACAATTCTTTTAGTGTTTTTTCATTGAAGACAAATTAAATGAAGATAAAAATTTGTGATTGCAATCATTTTCAGGAAGAAACTGAGTATTATCTGATTATCTGAGTTGCAGGGGTGTCAATACTTTTGGCCACAACTGTACATACATATTCTAGACTACCTGATGCGTTAGAATCGGGCAACCATCTAGTATATATATATATATATATATATATATATATATATATATATATATATATGTACACTACCTTTCAAAAGTTTGGGGTCATTTAGAAATGTCCTCTCTTTTGAAAGAGAAGCACATTCTTTTTCAATGAAGCTAACATTAAATGAATCATAAATACAATCTATACATTGTAAATGTGGGAAATGACTATTTTAGCTGCAAATGTCTGGTTTTCAATGCAATATCTACAGTACATAGGTGTATAGAGGCCAATTTCCAACTACCACCACTCCAGTGTTTTAATGGTACATTGTGTTTCCTAACTGTATAAGAAGGCTAATGGATGTTTAGAAAACCCTAGAAAACCATTGTACCAGTTAGTTAGCACAGCTGAAAACGGTTTGGCTAAGTAGAGAAGCTATAAAATTCACCTTCCTTTGAGCTACCGTAGTTGAGAATCTGGAGCATTACTGTACATTTGTTTGTTCTATGAAACTTTCAAAATGGACAGAAAAAGAGAACTTTCATGTGAAACTCGACAGTCTATTCTTGTTCTTAGAAATTAAGGCTATTCCATGCGAGAGGTTGCCAAGAAACTAAAGATTTTCTACAAAGGTGTGTACTCCTCCCTTCAGAGGAGAGCACAAACAGGCTCTAACCAGAGTAGAAAGAGAAGTGGGAGGCCCCGCTGCACAACTGAGCAACAAGACAAGTAGATTAGAGTCTCTAGTTTGAGAAATCGATGCCTTACAGCTACTCAACTTGCAGCTTCATTAATTAGTACCCGCCAAAGGTCTGCAATGCTGTAATTGCTGGAAAGGGAGCATTCTTTGATGAAAGCAATGATTTAAGGAGAAAATTATTATTTAAAATAAAAATCATTATTTCTAACCTCGTCAATGTCTGCACTATATGTTCTATTCATTTTACAACTTATTTGATAAATAAAAAAGTATGAGTATTCATGGGAAACACAAAATTGCTTGGGTGACCCCAGGCCTTTGAATGGCAGGTTATATATATGTATATATATATACCTCTGCAATGAAGTTGTAACTGACCAATTGTTCATTATTCACTTTTTAGGACTGTAAGGGACATCAACTTGTTCGGAATTTCTTCTAACATTGATTGATGCTGTTCTTTTTGAAGGGGCCACCTTCTATGTTTTGATTTTTCTCAGGATTAAATAATAACCTTTGAGGAAAAGATATTCTGAGATAATTACCATTGGGTTTTGTTTTTGTTGGCTGTAAGCCATAATCATCAACATTAACAGAAATAAACACTTGAAATAGATCAGTCTGTTTGAAATGACTTTATTTAGTAAATGCATTTCACTTTATGTATTGAATTACTGAAATAAATTAACTTTTTGATGATATTCTGATTCATTAAGCTGTAACTGTATATATACGTATATATGTATAACTTTACTCTTATTAGTCCTGAATTCTCATCTAACACATACATGAAATGAAGGGAAAAGCTTACAAGATGCGTAAAGTAAACTATAAAAAAGAATGGGAAAAGAAAGAGTAGATTAATAATATCTGGCATGAAAGCTTTTATATATAGGCATAAAAACATCCTCCGTGAGTAGCTGGAGGACATGAAGACATTCTGTGCTGCTGAAACAAATTAGGATATAATAGATACAACACAGAGGCACTTTTTGTTGGTTAATTTTTAGTATGTAGCGTATAATATGTTTCTCTGTTCCACTTGTTATTATACAATATAACTTTTCTGAAGTTTTGTTTTCTTCTGTCAAAGGCATCAAATTTAAAAAAATGATTCCTGTTATCTCTCTAGTTTAAAGATTTTACATTCAACACCTGCATTGTAAACATCCTTTGTAGATACTGACAAAGAAAAAAGAAAAGCAGCAGCTACTTTTTCCAGTAAAATGTCAGGCACCATGATGGAAACCAGATGGATGCCATCAGAGGAGGTGTAACTACAACAGGTGCAGG
Source organism: Allobates femoralis (assembly GCA_033576535.1). Lineage (NCBI taxonomy): Eukaryota > Metazoa > Chordata > Amphibia > Anura > Aromobatidae > Allobates > Allobates femoralis. Next base: position 760,643,164 of record JARQOC010000003.1, read on the forward strand.
GATTGCAATCGCACCCAGGCCCTGGAACCTAGGGGGCCCCAAAAGTACTCTTGGCCTATAGAAAAAGAATATTGCTATTAAACGTTTGCAATAATTGATGGTCCCGTTGGAGCTTTCACATAGGGGGCCATGAGCTTCAAGTTATGCCACTGGATGCCATTATAGTCAATGTTGTTCTTGGTCAGCCTTCCTGATGCACTGGTAGGGTGGCATTGGCATGATAGCAGGGGTTAATGACAGCTGAGTATTGACAGCTTGTCATTAAGCTCAGATTGATAACATTCAGATCTCCATAAGGGCCCCTTTACACGCGGCTACATTTGTAGCTTGTCACCAGGTAACTTACTGGTTGCAGTGAAATCATGGATACAAGGTTCTATCTTGTTGCTGTGTACAAATGGAATCATGTATCCATGATTTCACTGCAACCAGTAAGTTACCTGGTGACAAGCTACAAATGTAGCCGTGTGTAAAGGTACCCTAAGACTCGCTCATATTCAATCCTGTGAGGAAATACTCAACACACATGGAAAAATCCTTTATTTGAAATAAATTACACAGGCAACCCTCATTTAATAACCCTACACATGCCATCAGACAATAAACCAAAACAAGGCTTCAGCGAGGGAACAAGCGTTCTCTCCATGCAGTCTCTGTGATCACACTGACTGCTTCAAAAAGAGGGGATGCCACTCATTGAGTCACTCAGGCCCTCTGGCAGTGAACTCAGGTGATCTCGCTGCCGGCAGCGGGGGGTCACCTAAGTTCACTGCTGGGGGGTTACAGTGACTGAGTGAGTGATGTCACCTGCAGTCAGTGTGATCGCAGAAACTGCAGAGAGAGTACACTTGTTCTCTTGCTGCAGCCTCTGGATGAACCATAGCCAGGATCATGTGCTTCATGGGACCATCATAGATTATCATAGAATTGTATGTGTAGGGTTAATAAATGAGGAAATGAAAGTTGTCTCTGTGATTTATTTCAAATAAATGATTTTTTCCTGTGTGTTGTGTTTTTTAACTATTTCCTTACAGGATTAATAATGGGCGGGTCTCACAGAGGCTGGGCTTAATGACTAGCTGTCAATACTTAGCTGTAATTAACCCCTTCTATTACCCTGATACCCCTGCATAAGGGGAACAGGAAGAGGTGGGTAAAGCATCAGCAGTTGGCGATGAATACCCCAATTTCTGTGGTGACTGCTGGCTGTTATTATTTAACATGGAGGGCTCAATAACAATGGGCCTCACCACACTGAGAATTTCATTCCCCAGCTGCCTGGTTTTTACCTTGGCTGGCAATCAAAAATAGGCTGAAGCCCACACATTTTTTTAAATTATTTATTTAATGTATTTTTGGTTGCCAGCCAAGATAAAGCCAGGCAATTGGGTAACAGCTGCCCATAGCTGTCTTCTTTATCTGCGATGAGAATTAAAAAAACAGCGAAGCTCTACATCAGGGGTCCCCAACTCCAGGCCTCGAGGGCTGCCAACAGTGCATGTTTTCAGGATCTCCTTAGAATTGCACAGGGGTTAGAATCATTACCTGTGTATTTGATCACATTATCACCTGTGCAATACTAAGGAAATCCTGAAATCCTGCACTGTTGGCGGCCCTCGAGGCCTGGAGTTGGGGACCTCTGCTCTACATCATTCTTTTTTCATTATTCATTTATTTTTTCACTACTATGACCTCATGTCCATTGCTTATTGCAACCTATCACCGACGCCGGCCGAATGGGAGAGGGGTGCAATAGCCAATCATACATGCTGTCACTAAATGTAAGCATCTGTGATTGGCTGTTGGATCCAGTGCAATAACCTGGAAGCAGCCCATAGATTCAGGTATCTAGTGTGCAGTGAAGTACAAGTGGGTAGTACAAGCGTGTGGACAGGGGGACCGCTTCCCTGAATGGAACAGACATGCTGCATTCAGTGCTGCATTTAGTTTGCCATGCACAAGGGGGTGACAGGTCCTCTTTAAAAAAAGTCCGTCTGGATCCGCTGAACCTGAACATCAGCGGTTTCCAATCACTAACCATAATTATTATTATTATTTATTTATATAGCACCATTAATTCCAATGTGCTGTATATGAGAAGGGGTTACATACAAAATTATAGATGTAGTTTACAGTAAACAAATTGACAATGACAGACTGGTACAGAGGGGAGAGGGCCCTGCCCTTGCCGGCTTACATTCTACAGGGCAATGGGGAGGAAAAAGTAGATCAGGGGTGCAGCAGATCTGGTGGTGGACAGGCGGCAGCTCCAGTGTCAGGTTGTACTGACCTGTAAAACAATGTCACTAGGTTATTTTTCAAAACTTTTTTGTTTTGGTAAAATGAGTAATGGAATTCAAAATTACAACTTGCTCCAAACAAATCAAGCTCTTCTTCAGTTACCTAGATGAAAAATGAAAGTTATGGCTCTTGGAACATTAGAAGGAAAAATATACTTGTGTAAAATTTAAAAAACAGAACAAAGATAGCTAGATGATGCTCTTATTTTATTATTTCTGCTTCTAAGTGTTTTTTGTGTTATAAAACTGACATATTTTAGAGATGTCAGTCTTTTTATATAGTGACACCTTAAATATTCTTTACCAAAGGGGCATGTCTCATTGAATAATTATACAGTGCTACCTAAAGTAACACCCATATAGAGTCCTACTCCTATATTAATAACCAAAAACTGTATTCAAATATAAAAAGGACCTTAAGAAATACAGTATACTTAGAGGCATTGCAAAAACAAAGTAAGAGCAAATACTGTCCACTTATTACCTGGTGAGAGGTTCTGTTTAAGGGGTAATATATCAGATGAATACCTCTCTAGTTTGGTAAGGTAAAGAATATTTATACCGTGTTAGCCAGTAGATAGAAAAATATATTGCAATCTGAGAGTCCTCAGTGGTTGATACCTTTTAATGGCTAACTGAAAAGATGGTAAACATAGCAAGCTTTCGAGACGACTCAGGTCTCTTCTTCAGGCTGATAATGACACAAATTCTGAAGACACATACATTTATACATAAGCAATAGAGAAAAAAAAAAAAGGAAGGGGAAAGAAGAGAACAGAAAAAAAAATGGCAAAACAGTGTTATATGCTCTGGTGGATATGACAGGTGACGCAAAGCAGAGTCGGGTAGGGAGGGGTGGAGGAGTAGGGACAGAGAAACCAGATTTCTAAGATAAGCTGAACCAATGTATTAGGTGGATGGTTAGTAACCCATGGAGACCATAAAATACTTAGTTAGGTTGTGGAGAGCAGACTAAGTGACAGAGTTCACAGAAGTGTCAGGAGTTCATTGTCCTATGATTTCAGTGTGTAGCAAGCTGTCTCCAAATGCACTTTCATTTTATATATATAATGCATGAATCTGCTATCCCCAAATGTCCGTTCATTTTACATAGAATCCCATAAATCCATGTGAAATATTTAATCCGGTTTCGAGTGTGTTGAAGGTTGTTATCAATTTGTATTCCCAAATTCTTCTCTCTCTCTGAGATTTGAAGTCACTCTTTAAGATGAGCAGCCTCATATCGGATTCAGTGTTGTGCTCAGAGCTGCAAAAATGCTTGGCCACAGGTAGATCCATACGCCTTTCTTTTATTGAGTGGCGATGAGAATTCATTCTTGTCCTGAATTTTTGCCCGGTTTCACCTACGTACATGCCACCTGTTGGGCATTTGGTACATATGATTAAATACACCACATTGCTTGTAGTGCAGCTGAAGTTACCTGGGATCTTGTAGTCCTGATCTGTCCCAGGAATCCTTATCTTGTCAGTTTTCATTATAGATGGACAGGTTTTGCACTTTCTCTGGTTGCAGGGAAAGGTTCCTGTTGCTGCTGGAGAGGACAGGGCGCTTCTCACAATGATGTTTTTTAGATTCGGAGGTTGTCTAAAACACAAAAGAGTGGGGGATCCGGAAATATTGATTTTATAGTCTGGCATCTTTTTGTAGGAGTGGTTGCAGTTTCCGTGCAGCTCCTCTTAGCACCTCCAGACTTGGATTGTAGGTGACTACAAGAGGAACTCTGTTGTTCTCTTCTCTAGTTTTGTAATGTAGGAGATGATTCCTTGATATTCTGGTGGCTCTTGTAATCTGGTTCTCGATTGTTCTTGGATGGTAGCCCTGGTTCAAAAAGGTCTTTCTGAGATCCTCAAGGTGACTGTCTCTGTCTGTAGGGTTGGAACATATCCGATTGTATCTGATGGCCTGGCTGTACACAATAGAGTTTTTTATGTGCTTTGGATGAAAGCTGTCCCATCGGAGATATGTTGGACGGTCAATTGGTTTCCGGTACAAGGATGTCTCTATTTCATTGTTCTGTAGCTTAATGATGGTGTCCAGAAAGCTGACTTCAGTGCAGGAGTAGTTGAGTGTTAAGTTAATGGTGGGGTGAAATTGATTAAAGTGTTCGTGGAACGTCTTCAGCTGTTACTCAGACTCCGTCCAGATGATCAAGATGTCATCAATATAACGGTAGTAGGCCAGAGGCCTGATAGGGCAAGAGGATAAAAAGTCACCTTCAAGCTTGGCCATGAAAAGGTTTGCATATTGTGGTGCCATTTTGCTTCCCATTGCTGTGCCAGTCTCCTGTAAATATATGTTGTCGTCAAATCTAAAGTAATTGTGCGTGAGGATGAATTTTGTGAGTTCTACCACAGAGTCAGCACCAATCCCTGTGTTCTCCAGGAAGGTTTTGCAGGCATTTAATCCATCCTGGTGTGGGATGTTGCTGTACAAAGATTCCACATCCGTGGTGGCGAGGATGGTTCCTTCTGGTAGAGGACCTATTGCTGACAGTTTATTCAGTAGGTCAGTTGTGTCCTGAATGTAGCTGGGTGTCTCTTTTACCAGGGGTTTGAGAACACCCTCTATCCACCCAGAAATTTGTTCGGTGAGGGTGCCCACACATGAAATTATTGGTCTCCCTGGATTTCCTGGTTTGTGAATTTTGGGAAGCATGTAGAATGTGCCTGTTCTTGGACTTACTGGTAGAAGGTCATCAGCTCTTACAGATACGTCAGGTAGACAAGAAACCAGCCTTTTTAATTCCTTGTAATAGTCCTGTGTGGGGTCAGACTGCAATTTCTTGTAGTAATGTGTGTCCGTCAGTTGTCTGTTTGCTTCCTTCAGGTAGTCAGATTTGTTCATCATGACTATTGCACCACCCTTGTCTGCAGGTTTAATGATGATTTCTTTGTTGGTTTTCAAGGACCGTACGGCCCTTCTCTCCTGGGCATTGACATTGGATGGTGGACTCTTGTGTGTATCTAAAATAGTGGATTTTACCAAATGTCTGAAAGTGTCTATATAGTTGTTCAAGTGTGAGTTACGCTTAAGATCAGGAGTCCAGTCTGACCTTTTCTTTTTGGTTGTCGGGATCCTTGTTCCTTCGGCCCAGTTGAGTTCGGAATCCTCTTTGTCGCTGAAAAATTCCCTTAGGCGTAATCTCCTGAAGTAATCCTCCATGTCGCTGCACAGTTCAATTTTATCCAGAGCTTTAGTAGGACAAAATGAGAATCCCCTAGAAAGCACAGAAAGTTCCAACTTGTTGGGTTTGTAATCCGAAAGGTTGATAACACAATTAGATGCTTTCTGACAGGAGGAGTTGTCCCAGTTGTCAGGATGTGTCTTTGTTTTGTTTGTATTGAGTCCTGAATTGATGCGCAGTCTGTGTAATTTCTTTTCCTTGTTCTGAATCAGACGAGTTTGTAATTTATGGTAAAATTGTTGTAGATTATGTTCCATGGCTTCTGTAAGTGTGTTCCTCCGTGTTTCCAATTCCCCCTACAGACAGAGACAGTCACCTTGAGGACCTCAGAAAGACCTTTTTGAACCAGGGCTACCATCCAAGAACAATCGAGAACCAGATTACAAGAGCCACCAGAATATCAAGGAATCATCTCCTACATTACAAAACTAGAGAAGAGAACAACAGAGTTCCTCTTGTAGTCACCTACAATCCAAGTCTGGAGGTGCTAAGAGGAGCTGCACGGAAACTGCAACCACTCCTACAAAAAGATGCCCGACTAAAATCAATATTTCCGGATCCCCCACTCTTGTGTTTTAGACAACCTCCGAATCTAAAAATCATCATTGTCAGAAGCGCCCTGTCCTCTCCAGCAGCAACAGGAACCTTTCCCTGCAACCAGAGAAAGTGCAAAACCAGTCCATTTATAATGACAACTGACAAGATAAGGATTCCTGGGACAGATCAGGACTACAAGATCCCAGGTAACTTCAGCTGCACCACAAGCAATGTGGTGTATTTAATCATATGTACCAAATGCCCAACAGGTGGCATGTACGTAGGTGAGACCGGATTACAATTCAGAACAAGAATGAATTCTCATCGCCACTCAATAAAAGAAAAGCGTATGGATCTACCTGTAGCCAAGCATTTTTGCAGCTCTGAGCACAACACTGAATCCGATATGAGGCTGCTCATCTTAAAGAGTGACTTCAAATCTCAGAGAGAGAGAAGAATTTGGGAATACAAATTGATAACAACCTTCAACACACTCGAAACTGGATTAAATATTTCACATGGATTTATGGGATTCTATGTAAAATGAACGGGCATTTGGGGATAGCAGATTCATGCATTTTATATATAAAATGAAAGTGCATTTGGAGACAGCTTGCTACACACTGAAATCATAGGACAATGAACTCCTGACACTTCTGTGAACTCTGTCACTTAGTCTGCTCTCCAGAACTTAACTAAGTATTTTATGGTCTCCATGGGTTACTAACCATCCACCTAATACATTGGTTCAGCTTATCTTAGAAATCTGGTTTCTCTGTCCCTACTCCTCCACCCCTCCCTACCCGACTCTGCTTTGCGTCACCTGTCATATCCACCAGAGCATATAACACTGTTTTGCCATTTTTTTTTCTCTTCTCTTCTTTCCCCTTCCTTTTTTTTTTTTTTCTCTATTGCTTATGTATAAATGTATGTGTCTTCAGAATTTGTGTCATTATCAGCCTGAAGAAGAGACCTGAGTCGTCTCGAAAGCTTGCTATGTTTACCATCTTTTCAGTTAGCCATTAAAAGGTATCAACCACTGAGGACTCTCAGATTGCAATATATTTTTCTCTCTAGTTTGGGGCACATATCCAGGGAAGTTGCCACAAACAGTTAACAAACACCAGAAATAGTTGAGGATATATATCCATAGTGTTTTGAATATCATAGCTTCTCAGTCTTTTAATACTAACTAGAAGAAAAAGATGACTGGGGTTCACCATTGGACGGACCCCATGAAAAAATTGCCTCATGGTATTTTATATTTTTCTCCTGAACCATGTTTAACTTAAAATAAGCACAAAAAGAGAAATTTATTACGCTAACCCATAATTGTAACCAGGGTCAGGCTGACCCGGTACTAAACTGTAGGATATTCCAGTAGGCTCGGGGCACAAGATGCAAGGGCCGACTGGTAACAGCATTGGTTTCAAAAAGAAAATGCCCAAGATGGTAAATATTAACAAATAATAATTTACCCAGGATGGGGACATTATTGAACAAAAAGTCCTATGATGGAAGACATTATTAAACAGATGAGCTTAGTATGGGACATTATTAAATAGAGGGTCCAGGATGGGGAAGTAATTTATAAAGGGGCCCAGGATTGAGGACATTATTAAATAAAGGGGCCCAGGATGACGGATATAATTAAATAAAGCTGAAACTGTCAGTTGCATATATCGATTGATCAGAACATCCGAAATGTGCAGGGAAAGATGTAGACTCAGTGTTTGAGCCCACAACCAAGGCAGGGACACAATCAATGACATACTATTAAAGTGAGGTCAACATAAAAATGTATGGTGACCCAGAAGTAATTCACAGTTAATGATACAGCACACTGACAGACTTTTCATGATTTTATTTAGGACATGCTAGCATTTATTTTCTCTTCTGAGAGAATCGGATGCAAATGACACTTGGTTCAAACTCTGCTGCACAATGTGAGACAAGTGTGATTTTACTTTGATCTGATTTTCTGACATGTAAGAATCAAAACGCAGTTGCAGAAAAGATGGAGAAGATGTGATAACATGTCTTTACAAAGCAAAATCATCGTCACCGCTCTATAAAACTTGCGCATGCACGCAGCATTGTCCCCCTTACAGCATTGAGCTTCTAAAGCCAGGTGTATGTGTCATGGATTCAAAAAGGCTCAGTAAGCATGATTAGAAGTCTTCCACACTTACAATCATGTGCACTATGCCTCTTTGAAGCTGGGACGTGTACATGTAAATTCTATGTATTGGATGTAAGATGATCACTGTTAAAATACTAGAGTTAAAATATGTAACACTGAGATTGTTACCATTGGTGATGTAAACTCGGATGTATGCTCCAGTATGTTAGGTACTCAGAGGCTTTAACAGGGCTAGGGGGTTTTGTGAAAAGCTATAGTCGGGTTGGACTGCTGATCACCATATCTCCACCTTAAGGTGTGGTCTAGGAGGTAGAGGAAGGCCTCTGGAATCACTCTGTGGTCTGTGTAGGAAGGCAGCAGACCTTCAAAGCTATACTATGGTGGTTAAGAGCAGAACTTGGTACTTCTGTATGCAGCCCCCCCAGTTATGTGGACTATTTGTTTGATGTTTTATTTTGTTTTCTGTACCAAAAATCCTCTTTGTTTTGCTTTGTTTGAGCTGGCAGAAGAATTTTTAATAACCCAACTAAAAATATAAACGCAAAGCATTCCTGTATGTACCTCGAACTGCAGCTGAGTGTGCTGATCTACCACAGTTTGTGCTAGAAGTGTGGACAAAATTACCAGGAAGCACCTGTGACTGCTGCGGACAACCTACATATCCTTGGTGAACATGGCCATAAGTCTAGAAGCAGTGTCGGACAGCATGAATGACCTTATCAAACACCTGGTGCAAGCTCAGCTGCAACAACAAGAAGCTCAGCAGGAAATAAATAAGTTGTTAATACAACAGATCCAGCAGCAGAAGGAGCAGCGGTGCAGAGCAACAGCAGCAGCAGTAATTTGAGCTACAGCAACAGCGGCAGCAGCAGGAGGCCCTTAAGTGGCAGATGAGATACCTAGCAGATGTAGTCCGTGGCAGAGCGACCTCTCCACCCCCAAGTCCAGGTGATGGCTCTCACATCTGAAAGGTCGAAAGACAAGTCATAGAAAATATGATCCCGGGGGATGATGTTGCAGTGTTATTTACTGTGTTTGAAATGGTCCCAGAGTGGGTGACGCTGCTGCTAGACCAGTTGATGGCTTACTCCATATATAATTAGCAAATTAGCAAACCACAAAATACTCATTATGACTTAGTCTTATAGGGTTCTAAGGAGTATGTCAAACTAAAAACTGACATACAGGCACTTTTGGGAATGACTTTGTCAGGTTGCAATGAGTGCATCACTGGTCTTATTATGTCCACAAACACACTCCCTCCCAAATTTTTAATCTGATACATCTTCTCTAGAAGTGTTTGCAGTCAGAGTCCTCCTCCACCTCAGCCCAGATGTTTGAGCGCATTGCTATGAAGAAATGTATTCATTCAATGTCAAGACCACTGATACATCACCAGAATATGGCGCTTCTATGAACATGCCATTTTCCTGGGTGGCTGCAGACTGCAATTCGCAACGGCAGGCAGAAAGCTTCGGCCAACCTGCGCTGCGGATTCCATCCCCCAACTGCCTAGTTGTACGTGGCTGGACAAGAAAATAAGGTGAAGCCCAAGTCATTTTTTTAAATTAGTTCATGAAAATCATGAAATAATTAAAAAAGAGCTTTTCCATATTTTTGGTTCCCAGCTGGGAACAAAAAGGCAGCTGGAGGTTGGAGGCAGCCCATACCTGCCTGCTGTACCTGGCCGGATACAAAAATAGGATAAAGCCCACTTTTTTTTTAAAATTCATTAAAAAATAAAAAATAGTATACATAAAACCCCAAAAACCTAACCCTAAGGTTAGAGGTTAAAAATAAATCTGTGGGCTTTTTATTACCTGCTAAGGGTAACCCAAGCAGCTACTGGCTGCTAACCCACTGGCAATGGAAAATCCACGGAAGCACTTTTGTTTTTCAGTTTTTTTGTACAAAAATATTAAAAAATAACAACATGGGCTTTGCCCTATTTTTGTGTCCAGCCAGGTACAGCAGGCAGGTATGGGCTGCCCCCAACCCCCAGCTGCCTTTTTGTACTCAGCTGGGAATCAAAAATATAGGGAAACCTTTTTTTAATTATGTCATGATTTTCATGAAATAATTTTACAAAATGATGTGGGCTTCGATCTATTTTTGTGTCCAACCAGGTACAATAGTTAGCTGTGGCTGGAATCCGCAGCACAGGGAAGCCCAAGCTTTCTGGCCTCCTCCCTTCCCCTGCGAATTGCAGTCCGTTATAGAAGCTCCATCTTCTGGTGCTGTATCCAGATCTTCCAGCAGCCATGGTACTGGGTGGCTTGCTGGGTAATAATGGGGTTAGGGTAAGCTTTGTATTATCAGCTGGCCTTAAGCACAAAATTCAAGGGGTCACACCAATATTAGAAATGGCCACCATGAATTTCTAGTAATCAGATTAAAAAAAGAAAGCACAGGGAAAAATATTTTTATTAGAAATAAAGCACAACACAATTAGTGACTCCATCTTTATTAAAGAACTTCCCCCCATTTGACTGAGTTCAGGTTCGAGGGTCCCACGACATCTAGTCCGGATCCAATATCATTTGATCAGTTTGCTGTCCGGCAAACCGTACAGATGATCAATATCAGGTTCAATGACCTGAATTAGTTGACAGATCAGGTGTTAGTTAAAAATCGCCCGTCAAAACTGAACAGCTGAGGTGTTAGGTGTTAGCAGCAGGAGATTTAAACTAACAGCTGAACTGACATCTGTTTAAATTAGCCACCAACACCACTCAGATAATGCCAGTGGCAGGCAATTTTGGCGGGCGATTTAAACAGCTGTCAGATCAGCTGTGTTTAAACAACCCGCCGTCGACACCTCAGCTGATGGATTTGGGCGGGCGTTCAGCTGATGCTATCATGTGACATATCAGCTGATCGCTACCGGCTAATCACATCATTAAGATCCTTGCAGCAGTTCTGATGTCTTCTCAGGTCCCGGACAGCTGGCGGATAGGTGAGCATTGTATTTTTTTATTTTTAACACCTTTTGTTAACTTTTATTTCCCTTTCGCAGTGTATGTAGAAACACTATAAAAGTGAAATTACAGCCTCGACATGTCACATAAGGGAGGAACACAGGATTCTTCCTCCCCCGTGTAAGAAGTTCCCATTGATTTGCATTGTACTCGCTACTCCTAAAGAGTAATAACATGGAAACTTGGGGAGTAACGAGTAGCCCGAATATCGTACTATTTGGCGAGTACCAAATAGTAACGAGTATTCTCGCTCATCCCTACTTCTGACCTGTTATAAACTTTGCTGGCCTCAAAATAGGCATGCAGATATTGATGTACTGTAGATTCTCAAAATCTGCGTCAATAAAGCATCAAACAAGGCACCATGGGCACAGGACCTAAGAGGGTCTAGGGAGAGCCACTGTTGTGGTGCAATGGCTTGAGGATTCCTTTTACCCCTGGCTACTTCCACACAGACTTCTAGGGCAAGGGTGGCCAACTACAGTCTTCAAGGTATGAAAACAGTGCAAGTTTTCAGGATTTCCTTAGCATAGTAGAGGTGCTAATTTCACCACCTGCAGAGGTGATGATTCTAGCACCTTGTGTAATGCTAAGGAAATCCTGAAAACACATGCACTATTTGTGACCCTTGAGACCTGCCCCTTTCTATTGGAATGGGTGTAGTATCTTGTATTTCCATACATCACACCTTCAGGTCAGAGGCTTGTTCACCAGTCTTTGCAGGGCAGCATCAAGGCACCTATTTGCACAAACAGTCCAGCACACAAGGAGTGTACTCAGAAAACTTTACTATAACAAAGACTATAAGTCTCAAACTCAAACATAACAATATGCATAGTATATAAATATAAGAAAAGTCCCACAGGGATCAGCAGCACACAGACTGTTAAAGTGGTGGAAAGCCAGTGAAGGGTCGAGTCCATTAAGGTCTTTCAGTTAGACCCCAAAGGCTGCACTCCTTCACACTAGGAAGTGCAAACGGCACAAAATGTTGGAAGGAAATTTTAACAAACACACAGGCCAAGGAAGAACTGAAAAAAAATTTCAACAAGTTCTTCCCTAGCTAAAATGCCAACTAAGGGATGGGTCACTATTAGTGATGAGCGAGTATACTCATCACTATTCATTACTCGCACAGATATTACGGTATTCGGGCAACTCTACAAGCGTTTTGGATTTTACTCCTGATGTTCAAGTGAGCTGCCTAGCATGTTTTCTGACTTATTTCGGCCATCATAAATGCTGGGATTGCTTCTTTGAAAATGGCTTTACTGAGATTTGCAGGCACAGCAGTCTAACCAAAGAAAAAAAGATGCTCTAACCTAATAAGCGATGATGTCTAGAGGGGCTGTAAAAAGGCAGAGATGGATGATAATGTGCTAAAACTTCATGGGAACAGTATGCAGACATAATGTAGACTATGTCTGCATGTTGTTCTGCCATACAGCTATGTGCTGTAAATGACAGGACCTAGTGAAGATAGGATAGATGTATAGATAGATAGATAGATAGATAGATAGATAGATAGATAGATAGATAGATAGATAGATCGGGCTTACTACCGCTGCTGATTCCGGGGCCGCCAATTAAACTTCATGTATATTCACTCCACTGGCTGGCAAACATGCAATCACAGACACTCACCCCCTGTGAGAGCCTCTGTGATTGGCTGTTGCAGTCAGACTGCATTTCCACAATGTGAACAGTGATTGGGCTTGTTTGCCGCACACATTAGTGTATGGTATCCAGCCTTCCATTGTAAGGTATTAAATAATTAATTAAACAAACATATGTATGGGGCTTCACAGTATTTTTCAGTCTAGCCCAGTGAAAGTGGACAGCTGCGAGCTGCCACCTTCAGCTCCCTAATTCTACCTTGGCTGGCAAAAAAAATATGTGGGCTCCACCTTGTTTTTAATTGCCAGCCAAGGTAAAACTAATCAAGGTAAAACTATCTTCAACAGGATGAGGGCCCATTGTTTTATGGTGCCCACACGCTAAAGAATAGCAGCCTGCAGGCGCCCCTGAAAATGGCACATTTTCGTAGCGCCATTTCCAAGCACTTCACCAGGCTATTCCAGAGGCTCTTCTGTGGGGTGGCATGCTGGGTAATAAGGGATTAATGCAATCTTTGTCATTTCAGCTGGTATTAAGCCCTGAGATTCTTAATAGCAGTCTAAGGTAGACCCAGCCATTTAGAATCTCAAATAAATGGTTAAAAAAGACACAACACAGAGAAAAATCATTTTATTATAAATGAAAATACAGAGAAACTTAGTGACTCAATTTTTATTACCCCGTCCCCACCATAGTACCCCTCCATGATCCTGGTCTTCTGTCTTCCTGGACACACGCTACGCTGCTACATCAAAGACCATGGGGAGGAAGAACACGTCTGTTTGCTCACCGTGGTCTCTGATCATTGAATGACAGTGCTGAGACTTGTGCTCTAGAAAGCAGCGTGGTCACAATTGTCATAGTAACTGCCATTGCTATGGCTATACTGCACCACTTACTATGGCGAAGGTCTCAGTGCTGTCATAGCGCTGCGGTAAAGTAAGCGGTGATGTCACTGTTGCCATAGTA